>VYXH01003903.1:781490-796261 GCA_013397275.1 Burhinus bistriatus | reverse complement strand
CTCCACCTTGAACCCTGTGTTTAGTTTTGGGCCCCTCATGACAAGAAAGACATTGAGGTGCTGGGGTGTGCCCAGAGAAGGGCAATGAAGGTGGTGAAGGGTCTAGAGCACAAGTCTTACGAGGAATGGCTGAGGGAACTGGGGTTGTTTAGCCTGGAGAAGAGGAGGCTGAGGGGAGACATTATCGCTCCCTACAACTACCTGAAAGGAGGTTGTAGAGAGGTGGTGGCTGATCTCTTCTCCCAAGTAAAAAGTGATAGGACAAGAGGAAACGACCTCAGGTTGTGCCAGAGGAGGTTTAGATTGGATATTAGGAAAAATTTTTTCACCGAAAGTGTTATCAAGCATTGGAACAGACTGCTTGTGGAAGTGGTGGAATCGCCATCCCTGGACGTATTTCAAAGATGCTGGTGCTTAGGGACTCTGGAGGTATTTAAAAGATCTGGTGCTTAGGGACATGATTTAGTGGTAATTTTAGCAGTGTTAGGTTGATGGTTGGACTCGATGATCTTAAAGGTCCCTTCCAACCTAGGTGATACTGTGTTTCTGTGTAAATAGTGATGGACAGTCCCTATGTGCCACAGTGTTTTTCCGCATATTGTACACCACATCTTTTTGGACACAGCCTAGCTTGCATTATGATTACCTACTCTTCTTTGTCCCATTGCTCTTTTGTTATGTGCTTACAAAATTACGTATGTAACTCAAAAACTGTGTTGTGACTGTGAAGTTTATTTGAAATGATGTTTTAGTAAAACCTAATAAAAATGATGTTTACTTCTGTAGGGATTGTTTTGAAATTTGGAACATATGTACTACATAGCTTCATGTGAAAGACTGTGGGAAAAATTCATGTGATTTTAGAATGTGTTTGAGGCCAATTTGTAAAATAACCTAGGCTGTAGATAGTATGTGTTCATTTGGAAATTCTGTCTAATCTCAAGCAATAGAACATGGAGCTGCAAATCATCATCTTCCAAGAAGAGACCAAACAACCTTGGTGCCTCTGCCAGATATCTCTGATTGTCAGCCGAAATCATCATGTCTTTACCAGGAAGGTCATTTTGCACACAGCCTGACAACAGAGTGCTTCCACAAATAAGTACTGGTTTATTAATTTTTTTTTCCTTACCAAATGAACTTCAGAAATTAAGTGAAAGAGAGATTTAATTGCTGTGCACTGAAGCCCTTTGCACTTGCCTTAGAGCAACTTACTGAGGTATGCAGGGGTTCTTATTTCATGGAAAATGCCTTTTCCAGTCTCGTCTCTGCTACAGAAGCCTATCACCTCTGGTTTCAATTCTATGCATTAGTATAAAAATTTGAGAAATGCCACATGAATGCAACATCTGTCAGCATTTATCAAAGTCTTGCTAGTCTAGCTGATATTAAAGCCACATGATGATTTCAGACTTGCCCATATTGGGCCAGTGGGGCATTAAGGGAGAACTGTACTTTTTTTCTCTTAGTAACCACTGCAGTGCATTAGGTACTAATCATCAGACTCCTAAGTGATTTTTTTTTTTTTAATAGCTTAAAGGATGTATGCTTAGGGAAGCCCAAAGCTTCTGTCCTGTTTGTATAACTGTTTGTTGGTTTATATTTAGACCTTACAGTTCTGTATTTGAATTTTAGAAGCTGAGAATTGTGATGTTCTTAAAGTGGTGTTGACTGTATTTTTCTGGCCTAATCTATCAGTGCTGTGATAACGGAATCATGTGCATAAATTAGCTGTTCTAAAATGAGAAAAAAAGTGTTCTACAAGCTGAGAGGGTTCATATTGCTGTTTCTTAAGTGTGTTAAAAGGAGAAATCATACTAACCTGTTTTTTATAGTTCAGTCTAGCTACTTTATGTTTCTACTCAGAAACCAATGAATAAATCATAAGTGTTACATATGTGTTAATCTAACCAGATCCTCAAGGAAGAATAAGTAGAGCAGCTGTTATTTTTACAGCTGTAGCTCATAATTTGAGTGCTTTCCATTTAGCTAAGTATTCAAATGATGTCTATTTAAATATAGTGCAGGGTTTAGACTTGTGGTAAGTGTATTGATACAGTACATCAAGCCTCTCTGCTTTTTCTGAAGCTCTAATTTTATATCTGAAACTAGCTTTTAAACTAGTTTAAAATTTGGAGAAGGCTTATATCTTCAAAGATCTCTGCAATGCCTAGTTCAGTTGTCAAGCTGAAGCTGTGAGTTACTCTCTCAGAATAAGCATTAAATAAAAATGTTAAACTCTGGCTTATATGCAGATCTCCAGTCCAAGGGCATGGCTTCACTGAATTCTGAAGACCTTTGTTCACTGAGTTGAATCTGTACCTGTTAAAGAATTGGCTTCATAGATATTAAGGGAGGTCTGAGTTCTTCACCACTAAGTCATGGATAAGTTTAGATAGGTAGAGCGCTTGCTGTTTTGCATTAGGAAATGGTTGTGTTGGTCATTTCTTTCTTATAAAGAGCAAAGATTTTGGCATTTTGGGTAGGCGTTTTTGTTTCAGGACTTAGATGGTGACCCTGCAAATTGACTTGCCTAACAGGTATTTATGAAGGAAAATGAGATGATCTCTATGTGTCACATACGGTAAGTAGTTACTGGTTTATTAAATGATTTATGTATAAAATGTTGTTATTTTCTGTTTAATATTTATCTCAAGTGAAATTTGTTGTAAATGACATATGAAAACTCACTTTCTAGCTGTGTCCTTCTCTCTCACAGATAACGCGGTTTTTGGTAGTACATTCAAGCTTTTAGAGGAACTCTCAGTAGCTCTTTGTGGTAGAGATAAAATGCTTCTGCGTGTTTGAACAAAAAAGAATGGCTTAGAAACAATTATGGCAAGGTAAATTTGTTTTTTTACTAAAGTCAAAGGAAGGAAAAAATTTGTTATCCCAAAGACAGAGTGTTGTGACTTGGCATATTGGGACACTAGAGATATTTCTGTTCAAGTTTGGCAGCTGGTGGCATTAGGGTTATACTTCTGTTAATATTCAAAGAAAGGCTGGGAGCTATAAATAAAATCTAATTTGCTAGCAAACATGATACTGAAGTACAAATATTCTTTTTAATTTGGTTATTTGGTACTCCTCTGTTCAACTCTATACATCATTTAAATATAATCTGTAATTCTTCAGTCTGTAGGAACTCTTTATGGAATCAAAATGAAATATTGTCATGATCGCTTTTGAAAGATGCGGATTTAGATCTAGGAAGGACAGAGAAGGCCTTAACATTTTCTGTGGCTTCTAGTAATCAAACAGGTAGCGTAAGCAATTTGTTGATGAGTGATGCCTTTTGTAAGTATGCTTTATGCCCAATTAGGCAACGACTGTGTATCACTTTATCCATGAAGGGAGGAACTGTAATTGATTTCAGAGGGCTGGTGCTGCACTCTGAATACCTTTAGAAGATATTTTTATGCTGGGCCCATGAGTTGGTAGCCCCAGGAAGAACTTTACTGCTGATAAAATTCTGTTAGGGACTCTCTTGCAGTGTAACAGCCTAAAATCTGCTTTGCTGGCTGCAAATGCTGTGTTCCTCCTGTTTCACTGGACTGGGGCAAGCTGGCACCACCAGCTGCCCTGTCAATGAGGGGAATGATCTAACTGTGATCTTCCCTGTGCTTTTCTGTCCCAGTCTGTGCACACAACAAAATCCCTTCATATCCTGGCCCTTTGTGAGTACTTGTTAAGGACACACATGCACGTTGCTGGAAGTGCTAGATGTTTTCTAGTTAGCTGTGGAAAAAATCCTATTATTTTGCATAGCTTTGTGTAGCTGTGCTTCAATTCTTTGGAGCGATGACTGTTTCTGTTCCCTTCCGTGATCGTGGAGCCCTTGGCTGCTTCTTGGCTGGCCACTTTGTTTGACTGACCCCTCTGTTTCACTGCACTGAAAGCCTTATGGCTTTTAAGCATCTGTACGTGTGAAGGATAATTCAATGGATGAGAAAAATGAAGCTTGTTGAAAATATGCCACAGTTGTTTCTCCCTGAGTCTGAATTGTGTCTCTTATCACATCTTTGGGGTTATGAAGCCTTCATCCACCTAAGGACTCTAAACTGAGTTACTGCATTAGAAGGTTTCTGCATCATCTTTTTCTGCAGTGTCACATGAATCAAACCTTGTAGTTAACCCAAGTACTCTAAAGCTGTGTCACCATAGTAGAGAGCTGGATTAGGGTGGAGTCTGAGAGGAAGAGACTAATGTCTTCTCATTTTGGCTCTGATCTATATCTGTGCTTTGATCAGAACTATATTTCGCTGCAGCCATGGTTGCGTTCTTAAAAGCTTTTGGTGACTTTTGCACTTTTGAAATTTCTTTGGGAATTAAAGCATATTGAGATTTAAAAAAAATTTTTTTGAAGCACCCAAAAGACCTAAGTCTTTTTGGCACCAAAGTTAAAAAAAAGTCAAAAAGCCCTTTAAAATTATATCCCTTAGTACTAAAACATCAGAAGTTCCTGTTATTTTGGTCTGATTGTAGGATGTGATTTTCATTATTCCACAACATGACTTGGCAGTTTACAGTGTTGTAAAGTCCAGAGGAACCTGGGACCTTAAGGGTCTGTCTGACTGGTGAATGCTGAGGTTCACTAGCATGAGGTTTTGTAACAAAGACTTGGTTTGTGGATCCCAGAGGGTAGAGTCGATTTCTTTTTGTTTTGCTCTGAGGGCGTAAAGGTCCAGTTTTAACCAGATTTGGACGTAGAATTCTGTGGGAGTGTTATTGACAGCTGCCTCAGTTTATATGGAATCATAGAATGTCTTAGGTTGGAAGGGACCTTAAAGATCACCTAGTTCCAATCCCCCTGCAGTGGGCAAGAACACCTCCCACTAGACCTTGACTGCTCAGAGCCTCATCCAGCCTGGCCTTGAACACTTCCAGGGATGGGTTGATAGAAGCAGAAATCTTATCTTTATTCTGAGTATTGAGTTAGTTTGACTATTTGGAAGCAGATGTTTTTGCTATTGTCCATGTTTGTTTGATTTCCTCACAGAAATAATGTTTGTTTGCTTTTATTCATTTAATCCAATGTGACATTTTAAATATGAATGTTCCTTTAAGAAAGTGAAAATGTAGCAATAGCTATTACAGCATTAAAAACTTTATCCAGCTTAGTAACCTAGAAAAATACAAAGTAGTTACTCAGTGGGAAACATCAAATCAAATTCTAAATCCAAATGGAAAATAAGTTTCATCTCCAAAATAGTTCCTTCTTTATAGAATTTGATCCTGAGCTATAGCAGATACATATATTGCCTTGAAGGTAAAAAAAGAGTATCATAGAATCATAAAATCATTTAGGTTGGAAAAGACCTTTAAGATAATTCAGTCCAACCATCGACCTAACGCTGCCAAGTCCACCACCAAACCATGTCCCTAAGCACCACATCTACACATCTTTTAAATAGCTCCAGTGATGGTGACTCAACCACTTCCCTGGGCAGCCTGTTCCAGTGCTTGATAACCCTTTCAGTGAAGAATTTTTTCCTAATATAGCTCAGTATTGCTTATTTTCTTGTTCCTATGTTCTCCAATTTATAAAAGAGGTATAGGATTTTTTGCAGGATTTTGTCTCTGTAATTGAGAATTTTAGTTTTCTTTATATAGTTTTAAATGATAATCAGGAGAATACCAGGTCAATATCATGCTCAATAGACAAATCTTATGATTTCATTAATATTTATAAGTTAATACTGTGCTCAATAAGAAATGCCTTTATAATTGGACTGTAGGAAGATTAAGTAACTAAATATGAAAGATTAATTTTAGAAACTAACTGTCGAGCTAAAGGAATAGTGTTATCAGCTGTGGTGCTTGCCATTCTGTTCAAGATGGTGTGAAACAACAGTTGCAAGACCATTTTGGAGGAAGGGATGAGGCCTCTTCCAGGGTTCAGGTTAGGTGAGAACAGAGACAAGTAAGTATATTGTAGTTAAATTCTTATACAGTGATATTTTTGAATGACATTATCTTAAAAGCAACAAGTTCAATAATCTAATTAGATCTTGGCAACTGTGGGAAGGTAAAAAAAGCATTTTAGGTAATCTTCTCATGTTCTGTGTTTTCTGTAGCATGAGAACGTTTTATGATTTCTCAGTGGAAAAAAAAAAAAAAAAACCAAAACCAAAATTATTCCCTCTAAACACAATAAAAGCACCTTTTCTTCTTAAAATGTTTTTGCTTGTCTTTTCTTGCATAAAGAATGCTTATGTTTTCCAGTCACAGACAACTGCGTAAGTGTTAAAAACACTTTCTCCTGAAGCGTACCCAGGGGAGAGAATAAGAGAGCAAACACGACCTGACATGACAGAGGATCTAGAAATACACTGTAGGAGGTGTTTATGATGCTTTGGTGGTAAGGCTAGAAGAGGACCTCTGTAGATTAGAGGAACAATGCTTTCTGCCATGTTTCCCCCATTCTTTCTGGCTGTTGCTCTAGCTTGCTTGCTTGCCCTTTACAGCAGTGCTACAGGGCACTAAGCAATTCAACAGGATAAAATTATCAGTGCTTATGAGCAGTTAAAGTCTACTGGCAACATATTTCTTCAGTCTTGCCGTGATTGATGAGACACCCTGTGTATCTCTGATTGTAATTTGCAGAGAATAACAAACTCAGAACTGTGTTTCAAAATGGCTTGCTCATACTGATACACAACTATAATCGGAGCAAATAAATTACGTGTTTCGAATGCCCAAGAATATTTCTTTAAAGGCTGTATCTAGCTTCAGAATGGAGAGTCAGAATGAGAAAGACTAGGGAGTGCACTGTGATTATAAGGTGAATCCTTTGTTGTACTTCAGTTCTGCAGTATCTTTGGTTATTTGACTTGCTGGCTTAGTCACAGAAATGGTAGTTTGGAGGGACATTCACATTATGTAGTCCAGCCTCCCACATGAAGCATGTTGGTATGTGCAGAAGCTTTTCCTGTAAAGATCAGGATGAAAAAGACATTGAGTCTTTCTCTTGTCATCTGTTGCTGGGTCTGTTACCCACATGTTTTCTGAACTTCCTTTTACAGCTATCATGCCCATGGCTTCCCTACTTGTTACCCGAAATGTCCCTCCCTAGGTCTGTCTTCAGGTGAGCTCTGGCCTCCCTGATTTTGTCCCCAAGTTCCTGAACAGTGCTTTATACTCTTCCTTTTTTGCCTGTCCTGTTTGTTTGTTTGTTTTGTTTTAATTCTAGCTCATCAAAAAGCTTCTTCCTAAGCCAAGTGGGCCTTCTGCCAAAAATCCTAGCCTTCCCGCACAAGGTCCTCCTTCCTTCCTGAATTCTCAATAAAAATCAGGGAGCTCTCCTGGGGACTCTTCCCCTTTGTGCCTGTTCCTCTGGGATTTTACCCTGCTGTTGCCTTGAATAAGTCTAAATCCGTACTTCTAAAATCCCTCCCCACTCTGCTGCTTACCTTTCCAGCCTGTCCTCAACTCAGTCTTCTTGAGGTCACAGCAACCCAGGCCACTGGACAAGGTTCACCGACCGGTTCATCCCTGTTTGTGAGCAGTGGCTTAAGCAATGTCACTGCTAGTGAGCCCCTTTAGCGTTTGTGTTAGGAAACTGTCCACAATGCAGTGCAAGAATGTGGACTACCAGTGTAGTTCTGTGTTGATCTCTCAGCAGATGTCCAGGTGGTTAAAACCCCTCCCCTTACTTGGTCAAGGAGTCCATAAGACACCCCTACCCACAGCAGTAAAAGCTTTTTCTCTCTTGCTTCAGGGCCTTGGCCTCCATTCCCTGAAAAAAACAGTTTAAAGCCACTTCACTGGGTTTAGCAAGCCTGTTTGCAAAGATGTTCTTCCTGGTCCAGATTAGGTGGCTTCTGTCTCTCCCAGTGGTGATTCCTCACCTCAGACAAGATGATGTGATTGAGGAAACCAAATCCTTGCTGATGACACCAGCTCTGCACTCTGGTGATGGTCTGTGGATATATTTGCTGCTACCTGGGCCTCTTCTCTGGTAAGGACTCAACATGTAAGGCAGTGTGGGTGCATCAAGGATCTGGGTACATGGTGCAGAACAGTGACCTGTAGTGAGATCTGAGCTGTAGTCCTGTAAAAGAAGAGAGTCATTTTAGCCTGCTTTGGGTTTGTTTTCCTTTTCCTCAGTTGTGCTGTTCCAAGCAGGCTGAGCACTGCTCTGTACTGCTTGTAGTATCTAAACTAGTTTGTTTGTCTCTGCAGAGCATTGTGTTTTGAGTAAAGTATGCCTCTAGTCTGATCTTCTGCATAATGGAGACCAATTTATTAGATGTATACATCTTCTATCTGATTTCCTTTTCTGAGGTTGTGGAACTAGTCTCAAGCTCTTACTGTCTGTTTTATGGTTATGATTATCATCTGGCTGTGTTTTCTGTGAAATTACTAGCTTTCTTTTAGGGCTGCTGAGAGGTTGGAGCTGCCAGGCTGTACCGTGCAGACACTGCATATTTCTCCGTCAGAAGTGGACATTTACATTTTAAGCTTTACTCAGCAATACTGACTGGACTGGAATATCATTCTAATTAGTTCAGAGGATAAATTTCTGGAGGATTTACAGTGCTGCTTCTGTGCGGTGCCTAGCACATAAGGCTCTGGTCAGTCACAGGAATATCTAGGCACTAATAATGTACAAATGCTAAAAGTTGCCATTACACAGGATAGATTTCAGGTGTTTCAGCTTTTACTTTACTCAGTGGAGTGCTCAGCAGTGTCCTAGAGGCCTCTTGTAGCCTTTCAGAGCCACCTTTGTGTAAGACAGTGCTGATTTTAGAATTCAAGGGTGGCGTTTGGGTTGAGATCTAAAGATGTTTTCCTGTTTATGAATTTGAAGTTCAGCCTGGCTGCTTCTTTAAATATTTTATAACAACACACAATCCAGTAAACTTATTTGATTGCTTGGCAACATGTAGACTCAGCCTGCACTGTTATGAAGACTAGAAAATCTGTACCAATAAGAAGGCGTTCAAATTATCCTTATCTGCTTGAAGCCTTTTCCCGCACAGATGGGAAAATATCATAAATTCTTCACTTCTGTTGAAGATTGCTTGCATAATCTATTGTCTGTATGAAAAGCTTTTTGAGACTACTTGCAAGGCAATAAACTAACTCGTAATACTTACAGGACTGCCGACTAATAGCTTCATGACCTTGAGAATGAAGATAGCAAAATGATATTTTTCAATAACTGATTTTTTTATTTATTTATATAAAAATAAAACAAAGTGGTTTGCACAATTTCTGAACAAGAGGAGTTAACAAAGGAACTTCATTAAAAATGTGAGGAGATATTTTAGCAGACATGGATTTGGCTTCAAGAAATAGCATGACTAAATATGATGGGATCAGCCACAGTTCCTTAAAAAGACACACAAAAGAAAGAAAGAAAATAATCTTTAAATAAATGTTGATGAGGAAAAGTTTTAGTTTTGGAAAATGGAGCTAAATGTGATCGTGGGGCATAAAATTAAGAAAAATGAGGGAATCCCTATCAAGTAGCTCCAGTAGAACTGGGCGACAGCTCACACAGAGGTGATAGAAATGGGTGAAAACATAGCTAATGAGGAGCAGCTGAGGGAACATGGGTTGTTTAGCCTGGAGAAAAGGAGGCTGAGGGGAGACCTTATTGCTCTCTACAACTACCTGAAAGGTAGAGAGGTGGTGGCTGATCTCTTTTCCCAAGTAACAAGCGATAGGACAAGAGGAAATGGCCTCAAGTTGCACCAGGGGAGGTTTATATTAGATATTAGGAAAAATTTCTTCACTGAAAGGGCTATCAAGCATTGGAACAGGCTGCCTAGGGAAGTGGTGGAATTACCATCCCTGGAGGTATTTAGAAGGCAGGTAGATGTGGTGCTTAGGGACGTGGGTTACTGGTGGACTTGGCAATGTTAGGTTAATGGTTGGACTTGATGATCTTAAAGGTCTATTCCAACCTAGATGAGTCTATGCTTCTAATCTATGACAGTTTTAATGGCAAAATGAGAGCAAAAAGGTATTTTGTAATTGGAAGGTAGATGATGGATGGTTTGTCTCTTGGGGTAACTGGATGATGGAAAATCAACTTGTTAGCAAGAATAAATGTAAGGGGTATATCTATCCAGAGCAGTATAGAGGCACTGGAAGCTGAAGGATTGCACTAGCCTGCTTCCCTGCCCAATCTAGTTTACTTGGCTAGTAATTGCGTGATGTGTTCAGGAGGTCAGGCCAAGTCACCCAGGGGCTTGCTTATGAATCTCGGAATCACTGAAACTCATCAGTCTGTATCTTTCTTCCATTGATCTTTATAGAATCAAAAAAATAACTATGCTATGTAGAAACAACACTAAATGGATATGAAATAGCCACAATTTCCAGCATCTCGTGTCCTTTTTGGAGACTCCTGAAATGGATGCTTTCTATGTGTGTATACTGGTTACATATATTAGATATGTCTCGTCCAGCTAGTTTCCAGAATCCTTTTGTCCAAGATTTTTAAAGCTGTAATTAGACTTTTTTTTTTTTTTTTTTTTTTTTTTTTTTTTTTTTTTTTTTTTTCTTTTTTTGTCTGAGAGGTTAGTTTTGAGTGTTTGGAAGAAAGTAAGACATGAGCATTGCTGTGAAAGAGCTGCAATGGCTGGCTGAAAACACTGAATTCAGAGCTCAGAGGAATGCTGAGTGGCTACTGTATTGGGTATGAGAAAGCTTGCTGTTTTTCGGAAGCTTACAAACACATAGGCAGGATGAGTGGGGCAGTATTGCATAGAGAGCTTCAATTAAAATGAAATCACCAGGAGTTGTTCATAGATCTCTTCTTTTGTGCTTGAAAAGAGGTCATGCAAGGTGTGTTTTCTGGGGGCATAATAGACCACTCTGTCTTTTGCAGTAAAGTTTTTGCCAATTACCCTATCTTTAACCTTCCTTTTGTTATGGAAAATTAATTAGAAGGTTCTGGAGAGGAAATGGGGACTAACTGGGGTCTTTATTTTTTTTTTATGGCCTACTTAGCCTTGAACATGCGAATTAAAGTATTTTCCTAATATTTATAATGAAATCTGTCCTCTCATTCTTCTGTCTTGGTGATTACAAAACAAAAGCCCAGACTGCAAGGCTTCAGCTTGTATAATGGAACAAACAGCAGCTATGTCTTTACTGTGCCAGCTGAAACAGAAGCACGAAGAATTTATCCAAGGCAGCATGAGATGTACGGAGTCACAGGAGTCTTTTTAAAACAGAAACGTTGGTATTCACCATGT
Organism: Burhinus bistriatus; assembly: GCA_013397275.1. Taxonomy (NCBI): domain Eukaryota; kingdom Metazoa; phylum Chordata; class Aves; order Charadriiformes; family Burhinidae; genus Burhinus; species Burhinus bistriatus. The sequence continues at coordinate 785,048 of VYXH01003903.1, read as the reverse complement.
TTGGAAGCTGGGAGCAGTATAAAACAGTGAGAGCTAATATTGTAGGATCTGGCTTCAGCTATAGTGTTGAGGGGAGATTTAGTCAGAAAAATGAAATAGTCTAATGTAATTTAGGTTAAACTTACAATGAATACAGCTCCTACTTAAATATTCTGAGGTTACTTTCAGTAACTGAAATTGCATACTAATTTTCATCCTGTTACTTAAAATGTAGTTGTCCCTGTTTGAATAAGTTTACAAAACTGTTAGCAACACTATTCCAGTCCTATTACCCCACACAGGTAGGAAGTCTGTCTTTCTGTATTCATCTGACATGGCACCTCCCTCACAGCATGAGTGCTTGCTGTGAGGTGGTATATCACAGATTGATAACTGCAGAGCAGATGGAGAACAGAATGCCTGGACAGTTATTTTATTAGAAGATCAGGAATTATGACTTTATAATCTTCCTTCTTGCTATTTTGGAGAGAAGCCATGTTTGCTGCTTTTACAGTAAGCATTAGCATAGCAAATTATGCTATCACCCGTAACAAGTAGTGCTAGTGGGAGAGGAGGTAAATAGTGAGATTGTGAAAGACAAGCCTGAACCTGAAGAGCTGAGAAACCTGATTGGAAATAAACGTTGATTATGCAGCCTGTGCACTGAAACATCAGTGTCTAATGGTAAGTCAAGGCTGAAGAAAACTGAAACGATTTCTTACTCTATATTTCTTCTACCAGCATCTGCAGACAAACTGAAACAGGAGACGTGTGTTTGGATTGTTCTTGCTCTTTGCAGAGGACATGGACAAGGAGCATTAAAGGAAATTAAGGGTTTTCTGCAGAAACATTTTAAAATATAAAATCCATTTGTTATTATTGTTGTTGTTATTATTTTTAACTAAACATACTCAACTTCAGCTTCAGCCTGCTGGAGTCAAATTAAGAAGTGATTTATTTCATTCCAATCATGACATTTTTATAGAACCAAGCTGCAGTGTTTGCTTTGGGACAAATGTAGATTAATTTTTCTTTAACTATGTGAACACTAATGGTATTTTCTGTAGTTTGTAATTCAGGACCTTTACATCCCCATCATCTTTCTTCTCTGTGAGTCTGTTTTTCTCTTGCCCTTGTTATCCTTCCTCTTGCAACTCCCCATAGCTCTTCCTGGTCTAGAGATCAGTAGCATAATGGTTTAAAAAAAATTACAAAGTGGATAGTAAGTGTCTCTGCAGTACCTGGTACAGAAAAAGGAAAAAAATTCAGGGAAGTATTTGATAATGAACTCCACTTTTGATAAATGGTTAAAATCAAAACATTTCTAAATGTTATATCTGTATATAAAAGAACTGCAGTGAAATGTTGTAAGTTTTGCAGATACTAAAAAAATAAAGAACTTAAGGCACAGGTAGTAGTCTGTTGTCTCACATATGCTGCAAGGCAAAACAGAGCTCTGGGAGCTTCTTGTGTAGCCATTAATTTTGTTCCACTTCTGTACTAGCAGAGGAGATTTTCGTCTTGTTAAATACAGTGGCACATATCTTCCTGCCTTGTTCACTGCCATTTTGACCAAGATTTTTCTATATCCAATACGAGTTCACCTCAGATAGCATACTTCAATTCAGGCTTCCTGCAGGAGATCGCAACTATCTGTTGCCATTCTACCTACCTCAACCTATGGGCTACAGTGGGGGAAATAATTCTGGAAAATGTCTTGTCCCTAGTGTAACCTGAAAACATATTGCATGTAACAGGTTGCTCAGACGAGTTGTGGATGTCCCGTCCCTGGAGGCGTTCAGGGCCAGACTGGATGGGGCTTTGACCAACCTGATCAAGTGGAAGGTGTCTCTGCCCATGGCAAGGGGGTTGTAACTAGATGATCTTTAAAGGTCTCTTCCAACCCAAACCATTCTATGAATCAGAAGACATAATAATGGCAATCCAAAGCTTTTGTGGACACCTTGACCCCCCTTCCACCTCCTCCGATTGTTTTGTACGTTACAGTAAATTTCTGCAAAGAGCTCTGTGAAACTACAGTGCCAGCTCCAAAGTGGCTCTGAAGGCTTGTTTGTCATCCAATTTGCCTTAATAGCTGTAATGATCCTGATTTTCAACAGCGGGTCTTGTGTTTTCTGATAGTAATTAAAGAATTTCATTGTTAGGATTAATGACAAGCTTTAACAAGCATATTGTTTGATCATTAGTTCCAGAGTCCCCACCTGATAGCGCAAGAGAAGAAAACAAGCATAAAAGTGAGCACTAGAGCACTGCACTGGAAGACAGATTATTGTAATGTGAAGAAATACGGAATATCGTGGATATGAGAAACGAACAAAAGTATCTGAACTGGAAGAACAGAGCTGAGTGAATGCATCTTCGTCACGATCCCATTAAATCTTTTCAACTAGAGCCAATGAATTAAAACAGTATAGCGTCCCTCAGTCGATATGAATGAATGTATGGATATGTCTCTGAAGGTCTTTACAGTGTACATGCCTACTCAGTCTGCTTACCCTTTCGGTCTTTGGCTTTTCTGCTGTTAATGGGTTAAGAGATGCCCACTCTTCTGATGGTTTGTGTGTGATGTGCAAACTGGTTTGGTCAACAGCTGAACTGAGTTTATGAATTAATTTTATGCTGTTTACAGAACATTTGTCAGCTCTCAAATACTGTTGACTTGCGATGGACTCAGGTCAACATCTAGAGGTGAATGTCTCCATGTTCCTTTATGAGTAGCTTGTGCTACTCATCTTTGATTTATAGCTGTTTTAATTTTTTACTTGGATTCCTGTCTCCTTTGTCATTTTTCACCTTTTAAAATTAATTCAAAATAAAATGTAGTGCAAGACAGTAGGTTTTCAGAGTGGAGATACTTCTTATCAAGTTTTCCTAATCTAAAATTTTATAAGCCTACATTTCTGGACTCTGATTTTGCTGGTTGTTTTCTGAAACTATTTTAGAACTTGTTTTCAATGTCACAGAAGGTAATTTGTCTGTTGGAAGAAGAGGTTTCTTGTTGGCCTTTTTAATTCGTATGTGTTAAAACGCAATAATTGAAAATGTTCTTGCATTTCCCCTCTATATTAGAAGAATGTTTCTTAATAATGTGATATACCTTCAAAGATTAATCACCCCATAAATTTTGTCTCTTATTTTGATGCATTGCACCAACTCAGTTAAGATCCAGGAGTGGTATCTAGTGTGAAGTTTGTTTTTAATGTGTTTAGGCCTCCTTGAAATACTTTTGGCAGTTTCCATACTGTACACATTTTTGGTCTGTCTGTTTTTATCATTACTTTTCTATATCTTTTATTATGACTCCTCTATATGATTGTTCTTGGTAAATGCTAATGCTGATATTATTTATGCTTCAGAACATGGAAGTTCAAACATCAGTCTGAGCAAGTGTTTTCGCAGAGCTATGGCAAAACGGAGAAAGTAATAACAATCAAATGAGCAAAAAGACCAACCAGAGGTTAGGGATGAATTTAAAAACAGTGAGGCATTTTTACTTTTTTTTTTTTTTTTTTTTTTAAAAAATTAAAAAAAAACCCTAAATGGATTTCCCGTGAAAAA
>VYXH01003903.1:755757-781442 GCA_013397275.1 Burhinus bistriatus | reverse complement strand
TTTTTTTTTTTTAAAATTAAAAGCAAATCCTAAATGGATTTGCCTGGAAAATAAATTTCTTTTAATATTGAGAGATTAGTTGTTGAATCCTGAGTGAAGAAAGACAGACTCATAGCTCTTATACACCTCTAAGAACTAATTCAGTCGTCTTTATTTTTGATTAACTTTGAGTATTGTTGAATCAGTCCTTTACTACTGCTTTGTAGTCACTGGGGAAGCAAACTTGCTTTCTGTTAGGTACAGAATTTTCCATAATGGACGTCTGCTGACAAAATTGTTGCAACTATTGACAAGTACTTTTCCTGCCACCTATGTATAAGGAAAGGTATTAAATATAAGTATTGACTTCTTGCTTTGTAGTCGTTGCCTATTTTATGTGCAATAAAATGTGTTCTGAGTTTGAGAGATATCTTAGAGCATCAGGAGTTTAGAGTCAGGGAAGGCAGAATTTTATGGTGCTTTTTGTGCTGGAGCATAATGGCTTTTTTTCCCTCACATAATTAATTAATTTGGTATAGATAATAGTGCACTCTTGTTTCTTTCTTTTTAATTAAACTGTTATCAATGTATGGGTATGTTTTGTCCTTGCTTTTGTCAAAGGAAGGAATGTATAGGAAGGGGTATGATCTTGCCTTGAGCTCCTAGCTCATGCTGAGTGAGCTAAGAGTGCACCTGGAGCTGTCATTGAGACAATACTAGTAAATAAAAAGAACCAGGATTTCTACTTTGGCTCTTAAGCCAAGAAACATAAAGATTTGCATCCATGCAGGTAAACTCTTTTACTCTCTAGAGCAAAGTTGGATGATACATCTGAACTACTCACTGCTGTGGTCCCTGGCTCATGCTATCCTGGAAGCGTTTCCAGGCGCTGTGTAGAACACTAGCCGGCAAAGATGAAAACCATTCTGGGAGCTGTAGTAACAGCCTAATGGTACAGAAATGGCATGCCAGCACCCAGACCAATACTCTGACTCTTTAGGTTTGCAATGTAGACAAAGCCACAGTGTCTCCAGGGTGCCAGTTTGGCTGGACCCCACACTTTGCTCACTTGATGTGGTAATTTAGCTCCTGCGCTTCCTTTTGAAGTAGTTCTCTTCAAGAGAAAACTCAGGCACAGCAAGCGATGTAGTGTATTCAAGGTTTGCTCTAGGCAGTACACATGTGAACCATGCCAAGTTTGACTGTGCTTCAGCATTGTCCCAGCCGTACTAGCATCTTCATATGCCCTAGCCTGAGCTACTTCTATGCACGTGCCTCTGGCATCATGCTGTAGTTCTGGTGTGGTGCAACACAACTTTCTCAGCATTTCAAGCACTTTGAACTGAAAAAATCCCCCAACAAAACAAGTCATTGTGTCTCTGGGGCACCATATGTAGCCCAGAGGAGATACAAGCCTAGTGCTGTGCAATATGAACATGAATCTAGCTGATCTGAAAGGCGCTAGTCTACAGCAATGTGTATGGGAAACAGCCCACTTTAACTGGAGTAGGACGCAAGACTGTCTCTGTTGTCTTGTCCCCAGACATGACAGAGATGTACTGCTGATCATACCGTGTTTCTGTATGAGGCAAGCTGCTCTTGTTAAGAGCCAGTGGGTGTTCTAAATGTTGCCATTTCTTACCAAAAATTGCAATATGCTAATATTCAGACTTAAAAGCCCTAACTGATCTTGCATTTAAAAAGCACTACATTAAACTCTGAGATAATCTAACTAAAAAGCATTTAATTTCAAAAAAAATGCACCCCCTTAAATTTTCTGTTTTCTGATTAAAATGATTTTAAGTTGGGCAAAAATTGCTTATGCTTAAGTATCCCTGTACACTATTAAAAATTCCCTGACAGAGAACACTTTGTTGGACCTTCTTGCCACAGGACAGGACATTGATAGTTTTCATGTGCTCGAGAACAATTGTATGCATTCATGGAATAAAGATCCAGAAGAGACTGACTGAAATCCAAAAGCTGCATTCTGAGGTAGTCCCTGACCTACAAATTGCTGGAGCCCAGGAGAGGACTCTGTGTGCTGCCCCTGTTCTTTATATTCCTCCTGAGGCTGCTCTTCTTGACGGGATGCTGAGATATAGGGGTCTTTGAGCATGTACGGCTGATTTTATGCTCTTATTTGCAGATCCCAGTAATACCTGCTGTTGCAACCATTGGATTTTCACTCTTCTTCATGCTCAAACATACTCAATCTCATTTTAGTAAAGGGAATAAGAACTGCTTAAAAAAGAAACTGCTGCAAATGCAGGGTAAATTCTGAATGTGCATCTTGTTGACATTGTCCTTTACAGAGCTGGAAAGTTTGTCATATGGCAGCAGTATTATGTAAGAGAAGGGTGGTACATAAATGTTGCTGCAAAGCATACAAATATTGTATCCTTGTCCCTTAGGGCTGGTCTTCTGAAAGACACAAACAGAAGATGACTGTGGAATGAGAATGTAACGTACAGGAAAAGAAGCATATTAAAGAATTGGCACAGTCTGGTTATATGCAAGTGGTGGTATAGGTCTTTTTGCATGTTTTTAGAATGAAACTAGAATTAAGGAATTTTTATAATGTTAATTTATACATCTGATATTTTGGCAATTAAAACAGAGGGTGTATTCCCAGAACTGAGTGAGCTAGGAAGGAAGCAGGAGGGGGAAGGGCCCAGCACAAGAAGCCAAAGGAATCCTTTGTTTCTGTCAAGAACAGAAAGGACATCCCAAGGCTATCACCATCCACACGCTAGCTTTCTACAATACCAGTAATAGGGACATTAATTTTGGCTTGTAATTGCAATTGATAATCAGTTTCATAATATTTTTGGATTTTATTTGACCATCAGTTGTGATTACAAGAAAATTGAGAACTGTGGCTAAACTTTGTTCTTTAACTTGTACTGCATCATATATATGATGACAAACATGTCTTTGTGCCTTACTGAGCGTAATATAACCTTAGAAGGAAAAGGTTTTTGAGTTACGTTTGTGGGCTTAAGTATAAACAGCTTTGGTTTATAGATTTTAATTGATCCTGACAGCTTCTTATCTTTCTGTTTTATGAAGTTTTATGAATATAAGTTATTGATTTTCTGCTTAAATGATTTTCTGCTTAAAAGTCAGAGGCTTGCTGGTATATCACCTTATGCTTTAGTAATACTGTAGTGATATGGATTACTGATTATGTACTTTTGAACATGTTTGCTGAACACCTTTTCCATTCCTTCTGTAGTGGTTATTTGCTTAATGCACAATTATTTTTGTGGTTGCTAAACTCATCCTTTCATACTGCCTCTTGATTTTGAAGTGATGCTTCTGCGTTTTTTCCAGTTTTTGTGACCTGGTTGTATCTCTTGAGAATTGCTATGGTAATAACTTCTATTTTCTTTATCTGCTGTGTGTATTAATTTTAGTCTGTACTGATTTTGTCTATAACAAAAAGAACTAGAACAGAAGCACTGACCTATTTGTATTGTGTTAGATAACATACATCTTCAGAATATAGTAAAGTGCATCATCAAAATGGGTCATGTCCTGAAATCCTGACGAAAGTTTACTTGAAGTTCAGCATATTTTTAAAAACGAGAGATGAAAACCTCGCTAACACAATATGAAAGTGAGAAATTCACCTATAACTGTATTCTCAGTTCACAAATTGTATAAAAATATTTTTAAAGTCATGACAGTTGAGAGTCTTTTCTTCCTGATTTGTCCCTGATTCTGCATTACCAACTCATTTTACTAGCTATTATTTAGTTGATGAGCCACAAAAGCCAACTCCCAAATTTGTTTTAATAAAGATCTTAGATTTGTCTACAGTATTGGGTAATGTCCAGTTACATAATATGTGTGACTTTATATACTAGCTTAAACGTGACTTTAAGATAACATTTCATATAATCTTTAATATTGATGGTGCTGTTCAAATTATTTCTCCATAACCTTCCAAAAGCGTAGCTGATTTTGAACAAGAGTTGACGCCTTTAGAGATATAGTTTTGTATTGTAAATGTACTAAGTTTATTAAATGTACCATATAAACAGTATTAGTAAGATCAGTGTCCTGTCTGTTGTCGCCATATTAATTTATGTTTTATCTTTATTTATTGTTAGATTCTGCATGTTTTGTCCTTTAAAATTTCTTCATGCAAAGAGCATTCCTAAGACTAATAACTGCAGAGCCTGGCCCCTAGACTAGTCCTTAGACTCACTTTAAAACCTAGAGGTAGCCACTTTCTTAAACTATGGGACTTGCATTAAAAAAGGAAAATAACTTTTGAGTTCTTCTGTTTAGCTGTTAACTTTTTGTAGCTGTGCAGCCGTGTCATGAAAAAGCCATGTCATGGATTGCTCTGGCTTCTTTTTCATTCTTTAAGTTCCCAGTGGGAACTGTAAATCTTGTGTTCTTCACCTTTGCAATGAACCCTGGAATACCTAAGTACTCTTATTAAGAAAGAGTCAGGTTTCCATTGCTCATTTATTCAAAATCTTCTTTGGATAATATTAGATACATTCAACTGTTCTTCTGCAACTTTTAAAAAAGTATTAAAATATTTTTTTTGTTATTTTTTCATTATTGTATATCTTTTATATTATTTTGTGTTTATATTAATTATATTATTATCTGTTTTCTTCAATGTAGATCTTTCTCTAATCACTGGAAACAGATTTTAAAGTTGGTAAGGCTAGATTTGAGAGAATCTGTTTGCGTAGTAAAGATCAGCTGCTTCTTTTGATGGCCTAGTGTCCTAATGGCAAATATATAAAGATACTTATGGGACCTTTTATTGCATGTTTGTGTTGTCTATTTTTGGCATCATTTTTCAGACTTGTCATTAGTTTCTGTAGAAATACAGTGCAGCTCTACTAGAAATTATTTTCTGTCTTTCATCATAAATTATGATGTGGTGCTTAAAAGATCTTGGTAAAAATTCTTTCTTTTATGTACTGGATATTCTCCTTTAGCATGTGTAGTGTAGTTGAATTGCACATAGTTTGTGTTTCAGAGTTTGTTGTAGTTTTTGGTCGTTGTTTTTAGGGGGAGTAAAATGACAAATTTTACATCTTATAATGTATAAGCATTTTCAAAATTATACTGTCAAAATAAGAAGCTATGCCACTCTTGCAATTTCATTGCATCTTTGGTTCTCTTCAAGGGCTGAGGATGTGCCAAGAAAAACACTTGAATTTTGGAAATGTAGGTAAGTGTCAAGTGTGCCAAAGCAGATGCTCATTCGTACAAGAACAAAGCAAGACGGGCCCCAATCTTGCATAATCTCATCCATGCAAAAGTTCCGATAAAATCAGACTTCTTCAAGAGGGAGTTCTTTGTGAAATCAGTGAAGGTCCTTGTGAAATAAGGAATGGAATCAGTCCCTCGTGTGGAGCCTTCATTTGTTTGTATAGTACTGCTTTATATTGATAGGAAACGTATAAAAACCTGGGTGCAGAATGCTGCAAAAATCTGCTGTAAAAAGTAGGACAAAGCACTCATCAACTTTGTATAATTACAATTCTTCTGTTGTGGTACAGTTTTAAAATACATTTGTATTTAGAATACTTTATTCTTACTGAAAATTAAAATTGAATAAATGATTCACCTTTTTTGACAAACCAAATAATTAGAACTATTTCCCATAGGCCAGAGTGTTTAGAGCAAGGTTAATGTTTTCATTGTAATTAATTGTGTGTTTGATTACAGTTCACAACACTTGGCTGTAGAAATTTTTCTGACAATCTTGTTAGATAGGAAATATTCCTCTTGGAACATTACTTCAAAAGTTGAACTTGGAACTTTAAAACTCTTTGATCTGGAGACCTTTAATAGCTTTGTGAAGAGTGCAGAACTTGATGGAAGCCGATTGGGCAACACAGAGGTCAGTTGACAGCACTTTGGGTGAAGAAATGACCAGATCAATCAACTTATCCTGGGGACCCGTGGCTTTTGAGTCTTACAGCTGTTTCTTCACGTGATATGCTTCACATCAGTGAAGGGCTTCATGCTGCTTTTCTTTATCAGCCTTGATGTGGTTAAATGTGTGCCCTGAATGAAAACCTGTTGCACATATTTTTGCTTGGGCAGTATTTCCCCTCTCTGTTCTGTGGATGGGCACTTGGAAGACACTTCCTTTGATAAGGCTCCTACCTCAATAAAAGAAAATCCTACTAAGAAGAGAATTTGTTGGCCTGGCCCTGATGCTTGCTCTGGCAGGTGTCAGTGAGAAGCTGCTGGATATGGCAAGGAGTAGAGGAAAGACAAGATCTTATGAGAAATTGTCTGAGGAGAATAAGATAAATAACTTATGAAAATAAGCCAGTAGAAATTTCAGAACGTCTTTGATAAGTGGTAATATAAAACTGTAGACACCTACACTTTGTGCAACATAGAAGTGTGCTGAAAGATACTGGACATTCTGTCTAACAGTTACCTTCAGAATCCACTGCATGAAGATAACAGGCTGAGTGTGCAGCTTTGGATCCCCATGCACAGGTTTCAGTGATGTAAAAAAACCTGGAAATAATTACAAATGCAATTTGCCATTCAAAGATCAATTGCATTCATTTTCTGTATGATAAGAAAGGGTAGCAGTAGCGGTTGGCTGCTAATTATGAATAAAGACTTAGCATTTTTTAACCTTGCAGTCTTCAATTTTGAGTGCTTATTTTAGGGATTAAGCTGGAAAAGATTTGGAAGGAAGCCAAGTGTCAGTGGTGTTACTGTTTTAGACTTTATCACAGCATCCAGTCCAAAGGAAATCCAAGTGGTTTCTTAGGTTTCTCCGATCTACCTATTCCCTTGTTGTACTTTTTTTTTTTTTATTTTACAGCCAATTTTTGATGAAAAACTCCCAACCCCCCTGTTAAGTGTGCTGTCAGAAGGAAGAGATGTCAGAATCCTGTTAGCTTTAGTTTCGGGATCTCTGTGATTTTTAACATTACCAGCATATGGTTTACTTCTCTTGTAAATTCTGTTTGTGAGAAGACACTATCCCGTGATCTGCAAAGCTGAGAATAATGATCTGAGAAGTGAGGCCTGTGAAAGATACAATTCAGTATGAAGAGTGAATAAAAATCTTACGATGCTTATAATGATATGCACTAGTCCATAATACTTAGCTGTTGTTGGAGAATAAAAATAAAGAAGTAAAGCCAGAGCAAAATTCAGTAACCATGTTTTAAAATTCTGAGAAATATTAATATTTTAAAATAGCAATATATGTTAGTGTTTTAAATAATGCTCATTGAGTTTTGGGATTTTTTAAAAATATAATTTTTAATTAGCAGTTACACACGCCGTTTGATACTGTAAAATTGGTCTCTTATTTTGGTACAGAGAAAGTAATTAATGATTCATCTGTTAGAGCTAGCCAATTTATATTTTATGTTGCCAGCTGGTTTATGATATGTCGAAGACACAGAGAAAGGTATCATGGGTGCACTACATTAAAAATACAGTTTTTGTCTATTGGTACATAGATACAAACTAATCAGAATGTGGAATTATAACCTTGCTTTACTGAAGATATTATGAAAACTGAACGTTTTTAAAATGATGACAAACAGATAGCATGTAAGCAAGAAAAGACAAAAGCGCTTAGTGGTTGCATTTCCATAAATGAGTGGAGCTTTCTGTAACTAGAAATGGAGCATTAAGTTATTTGCCAATGAGATTTTTACCAGCCCCCTTAACTGGATTGTCAATGTCATATGTTGGAGGTACTTATATTACTGGGTGTTCTCTTTAATTTTATCATTTTTACTGTGTCAGCTTTTATTATCATTAACAACTAGGCTCACAGACTCAATTGTGTCCCAGCAGGATTTCAGATTATTCCTCAAATTACAGCAATTTGTCATGATGTCAATGTTTTTTAACCTATAACCCTAGGTTACCTACAGAGTCTGCAGAGTCCGGATTTCATATGCCACAGATTCAATTTGTATTGTATGTAAACAATTACAGTGCTTCGGAAACAAACAAAAGGCAGGCAAAGTCAAAACTAAGGGTCGAAGTCTAGCTTGTTGTGAATCCATTCTAAATGGATTTTTCTTTTTTTCCAAACAGAATATAGGCAAGGCAATAGTATTGGCTCTTCAGCATGAAATGAAGTACGAGTGAGTTAGGCTATTGTTAATGGCAGAAACTCTACCATTGGTGGCAGCAACAGAATTTAGAAGAATTACTGTTGTGATTAGTATTTCTCATGATATATGACTTTAAAAGTTTTCAAGAATTTTAATGGTATTATAAGAGAGACAGAAGCAAAATGATCTTGAAGCTGAAAGAATGTTCTAGTTCAGGCACACCCAAAGCTGGGGAAGAGAAGGGAGGAGAGCAACCCTCCATTCTCCGGTAGCTCGTGTGACATCCCCAGATGTCCTCAATACTGGGGATGAGGTTGGGTGGTCTGAACGCCCTGTATCAGCTCTGCCACCTATGAAGGCCAGAGCTGTCTTACAGGACATAACTGTGCTGATGCTTACCTGCACAGGCAAGCTGTAGGACAACTCAGCTGCAGAGTGGATGTTGGGAAAAAATTACCAACTTGACAAATTTTGTGTGGTCTTGAAGTGACTGAGGGGGAATCTGATTGTTAAATAAAATGTAGAATTGCATTTCTTTTATTCTCCTTGTATTTCTTTGTTACTGTTTCAAATACTGCAACCATATGCTTATCTGCTCTTTTATTCTTGAACTTTGCCTGTAACAAGGTGATCTTACAGAATCACGGAATGTATGAGGTTGGAAGGGACCTCTCTGGAGGTCATCTGGTCACCCCTGCTCAAGCAGAGCTACCTAGAGCCAGTTACTCAGGACTGTGTCGAGATGGCTTTTGAGTATCTCCAAGGATGAAGACTCCACAACCTCCCTGGGCAACCTGTGCTAGTGCTCAGTCAGTCTCACAGTAAAAAAGTGTTTCCTGATGTTCAGAGGGAACCTTCTGTGTTTCAGTCTGTGCCCATTGTGTCTGGTTCTGTCACTGGGCACCACTGAAAAGAGCCTGGCTCTGTCTTCTTTACATCTTCCCTTCAGGTATTTATATACATTGATAAGATCCCTCTGAGCCTTCTCTTCTCCAGGCTGAACAGACCCGGCTCTCTCAGCCTTTCTTCATATGAGAGATGCTCCCATCCCTTCATCATTCTTGTGGCCCTTTGCTGGACTGTCTCCAGTCTGTCCTTGTCTGTCTTGTGTTGGGGATCCAGAACTGGACACAGTACTCCAGGTGTAGCCTCACCACTGCTGAGCAGAGGGGAAAGATCATGTCCCTCCACCTGATTGCAATATTTTGTCTAATGCAGCCCAGGATACCATTACCCTTCTTTGCAACAAGGGCACATTGCTGGCTCATGTCCAACTTGGTGTCCACCAGGATCCCCAGGTCCTTTTCTGCCAAGCTGCTTTCCATCTGGGTGGCTCCCAGCACACACTGGCGCCTGGGGTTGTTCCTCCCCAGGTACAGGACTTTGCACTTCCCCATGTTGAACTTCATGATCTTAGAGTTATTGGGCAAATTCCAGCTATTTCAGTGAATAACTGGGAGCTTTCCAGTTCACCCTCTTTAATTTGGCAGAAACCCAGTTTTTGTTAAAGAGCTGGGTAATGTACCCTCCCCCACCACTGCAAAGTGCTGGCTTTGGGGACTGGTGATGTGGAAATGTAAGGTGAGTTTCTAGGAGCAGAAGGAATCAAAGATCATCCCATAACTTGAAAATATCAAATTTTCCCACGTATGCTCTCCATTGTGTTTCAAGGACAAATACTGTTTTCCTATTGGGTGTTATACAGTCTTTCCTTGATTTGATTTTTGTTACAACTGAATACTATCATTATTTCATGAGTTCACATTGTGGTATTTGAATGATGTCATCATAAAGTCTTAATGACCTCACAGACTTATAGTAATTCAAGCAGTAGCAATTGCTGGTGTGGTCAGATCTCAAACATAAGACTGTCAAATGTAAATATGAAATCTTAATGAGGTATCCATAAAATGTAAGGTATGATATATGCTAGTTCTTACTCATTTTTCCTGGCAATTGGCTAGAAGTATGGCAGTACTACAGAAATATCGTGCTGTTAAATAACATTATTGAAGTTTTTCCTAGCTTCAAATAACAAATTTTCCATTAGCCATGTTGTTTCTACAGTCCTATGTCTGTATTGTTTCTTTTTGATATATTTACAATGGTGATAACAGCCGTTATTTCCAAGGGCTGGGGTGATTTTGCCTCTTTAATCAGCTCTATTGCTCCCAAACTGTGTTTTCTGGCTGTCTGTGATTCCTCATTGCTGGTGATGGAAGCTGTGAATGGGCTTGTCCACAGTTTTGTTTGCCAGCAGCAGGTATGGGACTCTTTGCTACTATCTTCCTCTCTGATTACTGTTGTCTTGAAGGTGGAAGGATCGATACTGGGTGGCTATCTTATATGAATTTCCATACTCTCTGAAGCACGATTAATATTTTCATTCCAATGAAACATGTCTTTCCATTTGATTCTGGACTATTTCCATTTTGGAAAATTTACATAACATGGCAAAATATGGAAATCCAGTATTACTACTTGTATGCTTTAGTCCAAAAGCCAACTTGCATTTCAACAAAATGCATTTCAAAATGGTGAAATGCAAAGATTTTTTTTGCTCAGAATACAGGGTCATTGTAGTGAACATTGTTTCATGCAAAAAGGCTATTTCTGTCAAAAAAATTGATAGTCTTTCAGAAGTTTGAGATTTAGGAGTCTTGGCTATAGGAAATCACTTGCAGTCCAGTGAAATCTTAGCAAATCCTTGTTACAGTGAATGCCCTGTGATCAAGGGTCATGCTGTCAAAGCGAGGACAAAGGAGTCAAGCTCAGAGGGCACTCAGTAAATAAAAATGACAGATTTGGGATTCTTGGGGCGGTAAACCTTTTATCAAGTGATTTTGGTGTAGTGTTGCAAGAAGGAAAAAAATGCTTTCTGGGGAAGCCTCAGCTAGAACAGAATAAACTGAAAGCAGTTATATTATCAAAAATCTCTACAGTTAAAAATAGTTGTGTTAGTGAAATACAGAGGCTGGATGTGGCTGCTGTGCAAAATGGGAGGGGTGGATTGGCAAAAATCTGGTGTGTTGGCTTCCAGACCCCAAGTTCTGGGGGCTGTAGCTGCTGCTAAGAAATGAGGGGCTCTACCTCCTTGGGATTGCAAGAGCCCTTCTCCCCGCAGCCTTCAAGCTCAAACCCCGCTTCAGCCCAGCTAAAAGAGACCAGCAAGACTTCAGTTCTCAAGTGTTATTTTACAAATATGAAGTAGAGATCGAACCTCTGTGTTCTGAGCCTCTCCATCACCGTAAGCAAGTAGCTAGTGAACAGCATGCCTTTAGAAAGGAATTTGGTTAGCCTCAGTGTTATTAAAGAACTTCAGTTAAGCTTTCAGGTTAAATGGCTTTTGTGTTTTCTATTTTACTTGCCAATATATATGTAGCTAGATAGATAGTTTACTGTGCTTTCTCTGAAATGATATTGTATTAAATTACTGGTTTATTCATGTGTTTTCTGGTGAACTTGAAATGCTTACATCTATCAGTTACATTGGCACAAATTAAAGATAAATCTTCCCGGTTTGTTGTAGATAAATTGATTAATTAAGAAGCCACTTTTAATTACTGTCCAAGGAGTCATAGAAGTTACAGTTCTAATTTTGTTACCCCGTAAGTCTTTAGATTAAATGTCTTTAAATAGAATGATGCAAAACTCATAGTTTCCCTTGGTTGAGGAGGATCAAGTTAGAGATCAGTTAAGTAAAGTAGATATCCACAAGTCCATGGGTCCTGATGGGATGCACCCACAAGTGCTGAGGGAGCTGGCAGAAGTCATTGCTGGGCTGCTCTCCATCATCTTTGAAAGGTCCTGGAGAACAGGCGAGGTGCCTGAGGACTGGAGGAAAGCCAATGTCACTCCAGTCTTCAAAAAGGGCAAGAAGGAAGACCCGGGAAACTACAGACCAGTCAGCCTCACCTCCATCCCTGGAAAGATGATGGAATAGCTCCTTCTGGGCATTATCTCAAAGCATCTGGAGGAAAAGAAGGTTATCGGAAGTAGCCAACATGGATCCACCAAGGGAAAGTCGTGTCTGACTAATCTGATAGCCTTCTATGATGGCGTGACTGGGTGGATAGATGAGGGGAGGGCANCAGCAATGATCCCTTGTGGCCAAGAAAGCCAATGGCATCCTGGAGTGCCTCAAGATGAGTGTGGCCCTGGTGAGGCCACACGTGGAGTACTGTGTCCGGTTCTGGGCTCCCCAGTTCAAGAAGGACAGAGAAGTGCTGGAAAGGGTACCACAGGGGGGCTACAAAGAGTATTAGAGGCCTGGAACATCTTTGTTCTGAGGAAAGGCTGAGGGACTTGGGTCTTTTTAGTCTGGAGAAGAGAAGACTGAGGGGGGAATCTCATCAGTGCCTATAAATACTTCAAGGGAGGGTGCCGGGGGATGGCACCAGTCTTTTTTTCAGTGGTGCCCAGTGATAGGACAAGAGGTAGCGGGCACAAACTTGAACATAGGAAGTTCCATCTAAACATGAGGGGGAACTTCTTTACTTTGAGGGTGGCAGACTGCCCAGAGAGGTGGTGGAGTCTCCAACTCTGGAGAGATTCCAAACCTGCCTGGACACCATCCTGTGCAACCTGCTCTAGGTGACCCTGCTCTGGCAGGGGGGTTGGACTGGATAGAATCATAGAATCGTTTAGGTTGGAAAAGACCTTTAAGATCATCTAGTCCAACCATGATGATCTCCAGAGGTCCCTTCCAACCCCTGTGATTCTGTGAAGGACATCCCTCCTGGTGCATCAAGGTTGTTCCAAGAAGTACTCATCTCTACAGCAGTCATTTTTCTGCTGCTGGGGTCTGGAGTGTTGATTCTCTTCTGCTGCACCCATCTTGATGACTTCTGGATTTTCCTTTATCCCCTTAAAACAGCCATGACCCACATCTTACTTCCCCGGTTTCCCATACTGCTCCCTTCTTGTTTTAGTGTTTCCATTCCAGTTCTTAGATCCCTGGGCACTGTGCCCTTAAGCATAGCGTCTCATAGATGGTCTTCCTCACCCCTCCCCAGAGAGTAGTTCCTTGAAGCTTAGAGACATTGATCTCTTTTCTTTGATTTATAATTGTCTTAAGCATACCATTATTGCATTACTTTTCCCATGCTCTGGTCTTTTCGTTGTGCTGGCTCAGCAGTTCATTAGTTGAAATTAGTTCATTCTGTTATGGACTATAGATATTTTAAGGCCTAATATTTATGCTTGCTCAGCAACTGCGTTAGTCCCTGTCTAGCTGTAAGTAAGGTTAAATATAGTTTTGCAGAGTTCAGCGAAAATTGTACCATTAAGCGGCCACCCCTCCCCTTCTTTCCTGTTAAAGTGGTTGGTGACATGCTAGGGCTTGGTTTTGCTTAGCAGACCTTTCTTTTCCAACAGCAAGTTATGCTGGGGGCTGTGTTGGGTACAGGCCCCTGTTGCCTCCTTTGCAAGGTTGAATTTCCTCTTACATATGGTTGCATGTAGCTGTGGTTCCAGATCCTGTTTGGATGACTGTTTCTTTTATGTGCATAAAGTAATTGCAAGTGCAAAAACTTGAACTGACCTCAGGTTGGGCTCAGAAAGCTCAAAATTTCCCTTGCTACGGTAAGCATCTCAATCACTAAGACACAGATTTGTGTTCTTTTTAGTTGGGATCGTTTCTTGTTCCACAAATAATGCATTTTTTTGTTGACACCTGGTGCAGCTTCAGCAGGAGGTATGGTAAATGTCCATACCCAGAATTTTTTTCTCCTTAACCAAAATGAAATGATACTGGATTTCCCATATGAGTTATAAGCATGCTATTATATAATAAGGTAAGACTGTCTCCCATTTTTTTCAGGGAATATTTAGTGGCACCAAGTATTAGGACTATATTAATATTCAGGCTGTAGATCTTACATCAGCAAGCATGTATCTTTCGTGATCTTATTTGAGACCTCTGAACTCCAGAGCGGAACATAATGTTCCTCAGGCCTCAGTTTTGGGGCCAGCCTTGTTTAATATCTTTATTGATGATCTGGACAAGGGGATTGAGTGCACCCTCGGTGAGCTTGCAGATGACACCAAATTAAGCAGGAGTGTTGATCTGCTTGAGGGTAGGAAGGCTCTGCAGAGAGATCTGGACAGACTGGATCGATGGGCTGGAGCCAACTGCATGAGGTTTAACAAGGCCAAGTGCCGGGTCCTGCACTTGGGTCACAACAACCCCAGGCAACGCTACAGGCTTGGGGAGGAGCGGCTGGAAAGCTGCCTGGCAGAAAAGGATCTGGGGATCCTGGTGGACAGCCAGCTGAACAAGAGCCAGCAGTGCACCCAGGTAGCCAAGAAGGCCAATGGCATCTTGGCCTGTATCAAGAATAGTGTGGCCAGCAGGAGCAGGGAAGTGATCGTGCCCCTGTACTCAGCGCCGGTGAGGCCGCAGCTTGAGTACTGTGTTCAGTTTTGGGTGCCACAGTATAGGAGGGACATTGAGGTGCTGGAGCGTGTCCAGAGAAGGGCAACAAAGCTGGTGAGGGGTCTGGAGAACATGTCTTATGAGGAGCGGCTGAAGGAATTGGGATTGTTTAGTCTGGAGAAGAGAAGGTTGAGGGGAGACCTTATTGCTCTCTACAACTACCTGAAAGGAGGTTGTAGGGAGATGGGAGCTGATTTCTTCTCCCAAGTAACTAGCGATAGGACAAGAGGAAACGGGTTCAAGTTGCGCCAGGGGAGGTTTAGGCTGGACATTAGGAAAAAATTTTTCACTGAAAGAGTTATCAAACATTGGAACAGGCTGCCCAGGGAGGTGGTTGAGTCACCATCCCTAGATGTGTTTAAAAGTCGTGTAGATGTGGTGCTTGGAGACATGGTTTAGTGGCAGACCTGGTAGAGTAGGGTCAATGGTTGGACTGGATGATCTTAAAGGTCTTTTCCAACCTAAATGATTCTATGATACATGTCTTTGTGTTTAGTGTTGCAGGGTGTTGATTCTAGGGAGTTCCCCCCTGAATTGGCAGTTTCTGCACTGGATAGGCTGAGCATTTCACCCCACATTTCCAGATGCTCTTTGGGGCCAGGCACCTCTGCTGTTTTCATTGCAACACTTAATTTGTAGGTACTTAGTCCTTTATTAGGTTGAAAAATCAATTAATAACTTTCCGGTTATACTTTCCCTTGTAAGTATAGTTCAAAATGAGCAACGTGTTTTCCTTTATTTAACTTGCACTTACTATGTCCTGAGCCACAGTAAAAATAATTCCTTTTGATGTTTGTGCTTCCATTCCTTTCAATTTATTCCTACGACAAGTCTTCTCAGTCATTGTTTACCTTGTAATTCTCTGTTTCCAGTGCCAAATCACCTCTATAGTTTGTTCTTTTTTTTCTGAATTTTAATTCCTGCTGTTGATATGAGGGTGGCCAGAAGTGGAACACAACATTTAGGTGGATTTGCTGTTTACTGCAATGTAATATGAGGGTTCATACTCCTCAAAATTTGGGGTTTAGCATGTCTTACAAACTTTTATTTTCATTCAGTGATAGCTTTCTAGCTACATTTCTGCTTACAATTTACTTTTTTTCTCACACCATTGAAAGCTTTTGTGTTTGTTTTGTTAGGTGGATTTTTTCTTTTTTCTGTTTTAAGAGCTTGAATTTATTTTTAGCTTTTGTGAGTATTATTTCAAAGATTGCAGCTCTTACAGCAGGTGCAGCATTTTTTACTGTACTTCAGCTGCTACAGTAATTTAAATATTTGGATGATCTGGAGGACAGGCTAACAGCAAAATAATTGTTTATATTCATGCAATTTGGTTTTTTGAGAGGTTTCCTCTCTCTTGAGGCTGTACCAACAATATTGCAGTAAATTTTATGTACAAGAAAAAATTTAGGGCTGTATCATTTTCTAGAACAGTTTGTTTGTTTGTTTTGTTCTGCAGCAGTTCCTTGTCACTGGCCCAGGATGACTGGGATCTGCAGGCACTCCTGAATAGCTGGATTTGCATGTGTCCTTAGTTATTGTAGAACAGAGAAATATGTAACTACTTTTTGGGGTGTAAGGTAATGCTGGAGAAAACACTGTTTGCGCAATACCTATTTGAGTTAATTAAACACACTGGTGGAAGGAAGGAGTCAGGATGAACGTCCTGTCATGTCATGTCATTTCTCTGCAGTCTTGTGAAAAGCATAGTCTTTTGGCCTAAGTTCCCTTCAAAGCTGTCATCTTTGTATGATTGTGTGTCGAATGCAAAGACAATAATAAATGATCCTGTATGTTGATTCTGTTTAATAGACATGC
This sequence comes from Burhinus bistriatus, assembly GCA_013397275.1. NCBI lineage: Eukaryota > Metazoa > Chordata > Aves > Charadriiformes > Burhinidae > Burhinus > Burhinus bistriatus. The sequence goes on along the minus strand of VYXH01003903.1, from coordinate 765,119 downwards.
CATGTGCAGGAAGTGTTCCTGAATTATTATTTCCCGAAATATTTTGAGTTCTGAATTAGCAACACGTTAGAAAGAGTGGCTGTGGTTTGCTTTTTAATGTGAAAGTGAATACAATCTGCTAATTTGATTTGATTTTTAATTATTTGCTTAAATCTCAAAAATGTTTTAGAGGTGTTAGAAATTCTCAGGCAGCTTCTCATATTTTATGACAGCTGATAGTATTTAAAAGAATTGCCTCTGTTTCCTCTCTTGATCTTGTGCAGAAAGTTTGTCTCTCTGTACCTGCTTTGACGCTTTCTTCCTTAATTTTTTTTTTCTGTTGAAATTGTTCAAGCTCCATCTCTCCAGGACTTCTATATCTTATCAGATTAATCCTTTCAGAATGCTGATTTTTGGAAGCTATTTCAGAAACTGCTTTCCTTTTGCAGTCTTTTGACTGTGTAGTAGCCTCACCACACAGGTGCGGCATCAGGATACTGCTTAAATGTGTGTTTTAGTCCACTGCTATTCAGGAAGGATATAGGTGACTCAGTGTGGGTTTGAATACTGTTCTCACTAGGTTTCCTTCCTCTCTTCCCAATTCCTTTCTTACACAAGCATGTCTTCAAAGTCTAAGGGATTTCTGTCAGTGCCTGTATCCCTGCTCTAAATTCCTTTTTCAGGCCACTTTCTCATCTGTGTTTTATAGCATAATTTCTTTGGATTATCCAGTGCCTCCAAGTGACAATTTTATAATTATTTCATACCATGTGTGTATTTGCAGGTTCTCTGTTAGTCTCTTTTCAGGCTTTCCCATCCTAGCTGGTTTCACATTCCACTCCAGAGCCTGACATCAACAAAGTTATTTGGGATGTGGGTCATCTTGTCTTAGGGTATGAAGTTAGTTTTTTAATTGCTGCCTTGCCTGGCTATGGAGTCATAGGTCTTGTCTGGAAACCATTTCTGACAGTGTGCTGGGTGAAGTGCCAGGGAGGCAGCACCGAGTTCAGCTCCTGAGTCTCCACTGTTGTGACAGTGCCCATCAGCAACCTCTAGTGCTGCAAGCTCTCGTGCCTGTGATCTGTTCATCATGAACAGCCACGGAATTATCTTCACTTCATGATTTCCAGCCCTTTCCAGCAGGATTTTAGCTATCCTTCTCAGGACCTATAGTTGCTTTGCAGGTTCATAATTTTTAGTAGTGTAGATAGATTTCCTGCTTTTTGTGTGCATAAAAGGAATAAACTGCATGCATCATGATTTTATAGGCTTGCATGCAAAGGCATATGTCTCAAAAGTTTTTCTCCCTGCACAACAGTAGAACATGGTAGTGAGCTGCTGATGTTGTAAGGTAATTCAGAGAGAGGATGCTGTCGCGGATATCACTTTAGAGAGAAAGTGTCCCATACACACCAGGCAGCACTAACAAGGTGGATGCTGCCTCATATGCTAGGTATGAGGCAGCATGCAAGTGATGCTGTTAAGTATGTAAGTTAATGAACATCTGTATAAAATATTTCTAAAACTAAACTAAGTTTGTAAAATGAAGAGTCTGTTTTCTCCAGCATGTTATGCATTGATACCAAACCCAACATATTATTTCTTGTTTGGAATATATATATATATATATTTATATTTATAGTTCAATTTGAGAAACTGCTGGGAGCAGGGTAACCTTTGTTGTAAGTAGAGGCTAAGCTGGAAGCATTTGTTTCAACAGTTGTCCCCAACCCTGCCTTCCTCCTCAAGCTCCAGTTTTGTTTGTCCATCAGTGTGCCTGGCTTGCTTGGCAGTGACAGGCCCTGTCAGTAATAGGTTTTCTATTTGGGACTTGTCTTGAACCCTTCTTCTAGGAGGCTGTAGTTTCTACATTGTCTTTTTCTGTGATGCTGTTTGCTGTGGAGTAAATTATCTGCCTTGTGTTTTAAAGGACACAAAGCTTGTTTTAGGGACAGATGAGCTTTATTAGCTTGGGAACAGTGTCTCATAAGTATCAGCATTGCTCAGGGGTCCTGCATCAGTCTCCATTTGATGACTTCAGTGGGGAAGATAGTGTTTATGGCCATGTAATTTTTGGTCTAAATAGGCAAGACGGTGGAAAATGAAAAAGAAGCACAAGAAATGAAAATGACCTTGTTAAAGCCTCACAGCCGGAATTAGTGCTTGGTCTTTGATTCCTTGTCCTCTGCTCTTCCCTTGGACCACTCTTCCCATTTCTGATGCAGTCACTGAATAGGCTTAATCTCCAAATTAGTAAGTTCTGGGAACATTTCCAGCTTCTCCTTTTGGCATCTTGCCTGTTCTTTCTGCTTTTCCTTCCCTTATCATTTTGCATCCTTGCTTTCCGCCTCTCTAGCTAAACCTAGATTCTGCTGGAATCTGTTACTGTATTCTGAAATTTGCCAAATGCAAACTTGACGCTAGAGTGTGCAGAACTTGCTCCGTTCATGTTGACTGGAATTTCTTCACGCTCTTGTCAACTTGTTCCTTGCACTCATTAGCTGATAGATTGCAGGATTTGGTTTAGATGTGATTTTAAACCACCAAAGGCTGAGGCGAAGATGCAGTTGCTGTCTTTAATACAGCGTTTTAGTACTGTCCAAGGTTGTGAGCTCCCAGGATTTGGGCCCATCAGCACTTTTCCCTGTTGCCAGACACTACTACGACTTCTGCCTGGTAGCTCTGGTTCTGTGGCTACAGGCTTGCTCTGACCAGACTCAAGCCAGTAGATGGGAAACTGTTTATCTTTCCAATTTCTTCCTTTCTCTGAGGGGAACACCTGAAAGCAGTGCCCAGTGTAGGGCTGCCAGACTGCGGATTAATGTGCCATTATGGAGCTAGGAGAGGGCCGTGGCATATGCAGCTGCTGTGATAGGATGGGGAAACCTACTGCTTCCCAGCCAAAGTGATACAGTGGCCCTAGAGAGGAGCTTGTATCACAGAGGGCACCCTGGGGGCACAAGGATGTCATAGCTCAAGACATCAGTTCTGCCTCAGGAACCATTGCAGGAACCATTACGTCCAGATATCCTGCCTGCATTCTCTCAGTTGTGGAAAAGGTCATTACATTAGGCCAGAGCTCTCCATATTGGTTAGCTCCACCACTATCACCAGCACACCACAAAAAAGAGAAGCAAAGCTGCTAGTTCCTGTGCGGAAAACCATGAGCATGGTGTGGATTCAGTTCATCCTGTGCTCTGGCTTTCTGCAAACCTTAAGGTGGCACTGACTCTGCTAAGGATCCTTGTGCAATGTTCACCGGAACAGATAGGGTGAAAGATGTTGACGGAAGTCAGCTTCTGTAATTTAAATTACTTGATGATAATTTTTAATTGCTTGCTTTCTAAAATCACCAGGCGCTGGAAGGCATTCATTTTATTCTGTGTCTAGAGTATGTAGGCTGAAAATAAATTATTTCTTCTGGGGAGGTGTTATTTTTAGGTTTAACGTGGCAAAAGGCAGTGTGTTGAAGAAACTTCCCCTTTGTGAATAATAGAATATTTTCCAATTGTGATAGCAGCTATTGGATTTTTCAGAATTGTTGCATTACATCATAATTTTTAATATTAAATATTCAATTTAATATACAGTAACTGAAGAGTGTGTATTAAAATATAAATTAAATGCTATAAATGTAAAGATTTTAGACAATTACTGTTGAGGTGTTAGAATAGGCAAATTTGTTTACTTTTTACTTGAGAGCTATGATTGATATAGTTTTTCATTTATTACTTTTTATATTAACTTTTGGCAGTATCTGTTTTTGTTCAGCTGTCAAAGAATCAAAAATGGGATTGCATGGTAGTGCTGTATATTGTATTATATTTGGCTATTAGACAAATGTAAAGGGGACTATTCAGAAATGTATGGAAAAACAGAATTTTATTTTTAAGGCAAACTCTTATCAGAGTCATTGATGATACGCTCATTACTATCACAAAGCTATTAGATTAATTCCTTTGCCAGTAGGCATCATGTAATAAGATGTACTTGAATGTCTACAAAATAAGCAATAGTGGAAAGATGTTTGTACCAGGGCTACTTTAAGCACATGTGGGGTAACTTCCCTCCAAAGCATTCAGCTCATGCTGAGGTCTCCACCATCAGGGCTGGACTGTTCTAAGATCTAACTTGTTTAAATTCAGCTTGGGTATTTCTGCTGCAATTTGCAATGTAGATCTAGTCTCAAATACAGGGGCGGGTATGGTCCAGACTGAATGTTCATTCTGGATAGAACTACAAGAGAGGAATAGATAGCAGAGAAAAACAGTATTTAAAAGTTAGCGTTCTTAAATAGAAGTAAAACTACTCAAACCCAAGGGAGTGGATTTGCTATCTTATCCCTGGCCCAGAGCTCCGAGTCCCTTCTCTGTCATGCTGAGTAGGGTTGGAGGAAAACTGGGGGAGTAGCTTTTTATTACATTCTAATTCCTTGTTGCTTTATCCTTTTAAATGAAAGGCAGCCAATGAGCTCCAGTATTTCTGAACAGGAGTATGACTGTACTATGTAATCTTATTTTCCTGGACATTATGAATAAATAAATAAACAGCAAAGCTAATTTGCTGATAGTCTAACTGGAGAAATCAGTAGTTAACCTTTTTACATCTCTCTACATAAACTAGATATGCATAAAGAGAGAGAGCATCTGGCTCATAAATTCTCTTTTGATGAGCAAATTCAATTGCAATGAAATATAACTGTAAAGGGTTAGCTAAATATTTTGTTGTAATTTTCTGTAGCTGAGTAATTTTATGTGTTATCTTACTACATTTGAAGGTGAGAAGAGAAAGTTTGCCCTGTTTCACAGAGTTTGCAGATGTTAGGATATGGTTAGAAGCAAATTCTGTCAAAGCGCTAAAAAACCTCCAATAACTACACAAACATTAAATTAAGGTAATATTTTAAGATAGTCTGCTTTTGGTCCAATTTGTGTAGCTTCTAAGGACTTTTAATATCACAGTGCTTTAAATCTGTTGTTCATTAAAAAGAATTAATTCGAAGTTTTGTGCCAATTCAAAATTCAGTTCATTGTGTTTTACTACGTGAAGTACAGAATGATCTGTATATGAAAAGCTTTGTTAGAAAAAGAAAATATTTAAGTATTCAACTGCTATTTCTTTCAATTGCAGTTCAAGCTTAATTGTTCTCATTCAGACTGACTGATGAATTTGGGAGTAGTAAAATGGAGACTTGGAGTACCTGACAATGATCTATTTCAGATATTGAGAGTTTAAATTATTAAAGGCTGCCTTCTGATGTAAATGTATAACAAAGCTAAATAGAAGGTCTTTGTGAGAATGTGTTTAAGAGAAGAACAAAAACGTTCTGCGGGGGCAAAACAGTCCAGCTATTTGTTCAACAGGTATTTATAAATAGGATCACACAGGAGCCCTCAGGACCAGTTGCCTTCTAACACCTAATTCTTCCCTCTCTCATGCTGCAGAGCTTCTTGATGGAAATGCATTGAGTGCACACGATCAACAGTCGTTCATCCAAAGATTTGTTCTCATCATCTTCAATTCCTGACCACTGTTAGGCTACACTGTTACTAAATCTTACATTCTCAATCCTATTTGTATCTTTGCTAGTTTTGATTCCTTCCTCAGGGTACTGGCTGCCTCCTGCTTCAATTTCTGGCTCCTTTTTTTCTTTCTCTACCTTCTCCTTTCTGCAATCCTTCTTCCCAAAACTCTGATAAAGTGAAATACAAGTTTCTTCCTCTCCTCAAGTTATTTTCTATCAGTTTTTTCTCCTCCTGGTACAGATGCAGTTTTTGTTTGCTGTGCTCCTTTTAACTCTTCTATTTTCTTACTGACACCCACAGACTGTATTGGCATCTATGTCATGCCTGCCCTTGTCTTTTGCTTTCCTCCTTGTCTTTTACTTTCCTCCCTACCTCTCGCTCTCCCCGACACTTTCACTGAACATCTAGAATGCATCTTAATATGCTTAGTCTCTTCCATCTTAGGGGAGTAGGAAAAAAAGAAAAAGCTCTTGACCTACTAGCCAGTCTTCCTCCTTTTGCCTCTAAGCTCGATCTATTCTTGTTATGCAGTTATTTTTCAACCTCTTGAATCCAGTCGTTGTTTATTGCTGCTCTCCACAAAGTCTCTAATGACCTTCTTTTGAAGAAAGCTCAAAACCAGGACTCCATCCTCATTACTGACTCACTGTTTACTTAAATGTCTCTGCTGATCTGTACATAGCTCTTCCATTTTATAGTCTGCTTGTAAATTCTTTAGGATAGGGCACTTTTTTTTCCTTTGTTTGTACAGTATTCAGCTCAATTAGTAGGTTGTTTTACGAGTAGAACTGTGAACTACCGTGAAAGTACAAATACCTAATATGTTTTTGATCAAAGGTTCCTTTCCCCCCACCGTCTCCCTGGGTATTTGACCAGATCAATTTATGTAGGTTATCAGTGGGATTGATAATAAGTAGCATTTTAAAATGGTACAGCTAGTTAACCACAACTGTTGCCTCTCAAATTTGCATTGCACTACAAATTTAGAGCAGAATTTTGCTAATCTTTCTCATGTGAACTGACCTACTTAAGTCAATGGACTACTAATATTTGCCACACAGTAAGGATTTGGCTCATAATCTTGGGGAAAGCATTTGCATGCACACAGGGAATATTGTCTAGTGTTTTTGTTAAAGGCTTCCTCCTCATTCCATTCTTCCTTATGAGATTTTTTTTTTTTTTAAACTTAAAAGTGGGAAGAACAAGGGAACCATGATCTGACCCAGATATAATGCCTAAAGTATTTGTCTATGAACCTCTCTAATTCAAATGGTGAGAGGAAAAAATTATCTGTGGATGGGAGTTATTATTTTGACTTCACAAAAAAAAGTCCACTTGGCTCCTAGAATAAATGAAAACACTCTTTAACTGCTTAAATTACACCTAACAAACAAGGGGTGGAGTCTCAAAATGATAGACCATAGAAATCATAAAGTTTCAATTTACTGAGGACAAATAAGGGGCAATGATTGCTAAGCTTATGTGGAAGAGCAGGAATGTTCTCTCAGGCACTGCAGAAATTCCAGACAACCTGGTCACAGTAATTTAGAGGCATTTACCAATAAAATGCTTTGCAGTGTTTTTTTACAGACTGTCAGTGTGGCTTTTTTGTGACTTTGTACATCATTCATGTAATTTATTATCTATTTATTTTCAAGAATAAATTTTCTATGTAATTATTTTCCTTGGAAAGGAGAGAACACATGTTAATTTTCCATGTATTTGTAGATATAAATTATTCCTATGCATTTTTACTCAACCATATTGCTTGATTTTTGGGATCAAATGCCCTGCAAGGTGACATTTCTTCCAGTTTCAGCAGTTATCATAGCAATGGGAGAACGCTGCTCAGTGTTACCTCCGCAGAGGAATCCACACTCTCTAATGCTGCATATCCAACTTGGGTACTTGACTGAGGAACTTAAGCATCCACTATACAAAATGTAGAAGGAGAGGTTTCTGATTCAGATGCTCTTAATTGCCCTCCAAAAGCTACACTGAGTCTATAGGGAACTTAGGTTCCTAACAGAAGCATCTAGTTTTTTTTTCCTAAGACCAGACAGTTTGACTGTCTTCCGTACAAATACTGAAGGGAAGTGCCTTCTTGACCCAGAGTGGTCTAACCAAGGTGTCAAATAGTTGAGTGTAAACTTGCTGTTTGTTATATTCTTTGCCACTGACTTCAGCAGAGTTGGGATTTCATGTGCAGCCTGTGTTGCTCACAGACCCTTTTGTCTTTGGAATACCAAATCCATGGTGGTAAAATAATATGGCAGGGACAGGCAAGATAAACCAGCTCCATCACATAGATTAGGGTCATTTTGTGCAAAATAAATATCAGTATTTGCAAGGCCTCCTTCCTCATTTCAGTTAAATTCTAGGTATATTTTTTCATTCATTATATTTACAGGTTCTCACAGTTACTTTCTGAACTGTAGCTAGTATTGTCATCAAATATTAATGCTGTACTCGCTTCCAATAAAGAGGCAGAAAATTCAGAATAATAGAATTCACTATTGTCCACCCAAAGCTGCTGACAGGACTGGATCCTTGTTTTGGGATACCACTTTGTACCTAAGGCTTCGGCTGTGTACCAGGCCGTGCATATCCATGAGGAAAACGTTGCTGATTGTGAGGCTGCATGTCCTGGTTTGTTTGGTGTTGCTGCTGGCATGTTTACCCTCTATAAACTGAGAGAAGAAATTGGTTTTGTGCACAGCCTTGAAAAGTTGATGGTACCAGTGTGCAAGCAGACAGGATATCCTGAAGTTGAAAGGATTTGGTATGTGAACAAGCATGGGCAAAGGCAGCAAATGGCTGAAGAGGATAGGGCAGGCACTGGAGAGCTCTTGGTACCACCACAGTATTGACTGATGCTCTCAATGCAGAAATAACATTTCCAGTATTGTCATCTACAAAAACTGCATATAAATAAAATGTGTTCTATACAGGTGCAAGCATTGAATAACTTCTTTTACTTTCCCACCTTCTCAAATGTGAAGACTTTATAATATTTACTTGTCAGGTTGAAGATGGTTCTGTTTTATTTTGCTTCATCAATGAGAAAGGAAGGAAGGCCATTCCATTGCTCTTCTTCTTTCTTTCCCAACATTACTTCAGCTTGAAATTAGATGTTTATCCCTGGGCAGGCTTTTATATAGTTCTCTACTTTTTCCAAAGTCATGTGCCCATAATAGCAGGATACTTGAATTTACCTTCAAGAACCATATGTCCTAGCTTCTATAAAAAGAGACAAAAACAACCCCAAAAAACTGTGCAAGATTCATGCAGGATTACACAAAATGCTGTCGTAATGCTGACAACTGAATTGTATTTTTTGTGTTCAATTCCAGGGCCTAAACCACGGGACCGTCGTTCTGCCCTCTAAATTGGTTTTGTGATTGCATACTCCCTTTTCATGCTGTAGTGGTGGCTTTGGTACACAGCCATTTGTTTTCTATTCAAATTTCTAAACTTATACCTTTTCAGAATACATGCCTCCTGCAGCAAACAGTTCCTGGTTTCATGAACAGATACTGAAAGTTTAAGGAAACTACTTGTCTGTTCGGTTGAAAGAATTTTGCTGTAATATAAGCCATTAAACACTTGGACTAAAGAACAAGCTTTATTTTATAATGCAAGTGAGTAATTTTCCTCTTCTACTTGTTTTCCTATTTCTGAGTATACAGATTTCAACATTGCTTTTTCAAGGTGATGGGATAATGCAGTGAATGAAAGTAGGAGGGCTAAGAAAACCCCATGACCTGTGAACATTCCCTTTGTCCAGCCTTCCTTTCTTGTACAGGGAAGCCACAGAGATTGTTTTCTGGCCTTCATTTTTTTCATAGTTTGTAATTT
>VYXH01003903.1:701930-755723 GCA_013397275.1 Burhinus bistriatus | reverse complement strand
GTCTTTTGGTTATCCGCGTGCGCGGGGTGGGGGGGGGGGGGGGGGAGAAAGAAAAGGTAAATAACAATTATTTTATCTTACTTTTGCTGAATGGTTGCCTTGCCTCTAAAGATTTCGTTTGCATAGGCAGGTATTTGGCAATTTCGGTAACATTTATAGAGTCTGACATTGAACGACTGTTGCTTTTGCTGCATGTGACGGTACCAACTAGCACAAAATTGTGGTCGCAGGTTAGTGTGCAGNCCCCCCACCCAAATCTGTGCTGCATCACTAGCTCTAATTATGCTGTGCTCAGTAGCCCGGTGTGTTCTCCGCCTCTGCTAGGCAGTGGCAGCATGGATGGTGCTCTTGTGACGACCTCTGCTGATGCTATCAGTCCACTGCGGATAGGCATGCTGAGTAATCCTGCTGTAAATGGGCGAGGACACGGACACACGAAAAATTAACCACAGCTTTCTTCGAGACCACAACTATGTGACTGAAGGTAACACAAATACTGTCGTTATTCTCTTCTTGCATTGCATATTCTATGCCAGGAATGCACTGTCATGTTTGGAGATGTAGGCTGGTGCCTTTTTTTTTTTTTTTTAAACAGGGAGCCTTTCAAGGTGGTTTTCTGTGTGATGTAGCAACAGAATGTGTTTGAATTTGCTAAATCCCAAAGGCGTTCTGTCATGCTACGGCAGTGTATGAAACTATATGGGCTAAAGAAGGTCTTGCATTGTGCTGAGTTTGTGCTAGCGAGGTGTGCAGCACCTGGCATTGAATGCACAGTAGCTGCAATGTGGAAGACTGGATGCAGTTGATTGCTTAAAAAAAGGTGCAAGGTTTGAGAGCACTAAAGTAAGAGAAATAATCTGTAAAGTTAACTGTTTGCTGGTGTAATAAAGGTTATGCATCTCATTTTAGTAATTATAGCCTGAGCATCACAGACATTGCCGAGTTGATTGTTCCCTNGGGGGTGGGGAGAAAGAAAAGGTAAATAACAATTATTTTATCTTACTTTTGCTGAATGGTTGCCTTGCCTCTAAAGATTTCGTTTGCATAGGCAGGTATTTGGCAATTTCGGTAACATTTATAGAGTCTGACATTGAACGACTGTTGCTTTTGCTGCATGTGACGGTACCAACTAGCACAAAATTGTGGTCGCAGGTTAGTGTGCAGTCCGCGTCAATGCAAACCCCTTCCAGCAGCTTGAAGTTTTTTCTCCCACATCTCCTCCCTTAATTTTTTCCTTGCCCATCTTACCAGCAGAAGAGCTAAAGTACTTACCTGCAGTCTCATTTTTCACTCTACTACATGCAGATCCTGTGCGGTTGGGCAGCGGGCGGCTGACTGGGAGGGGCCTGCTCTGATGCAGCACAGGCATATGACAGCGGTGGCGGCAGCAGCAGCGGTCGGAGCCCTTCTCCGGGCGGGTTTTGCTGCAGTACGCTGATTGCCACTTCACAGCATCCGGCAAGATCCCCGGCAGCAGGCACTCGGAGGAGACTCTGCGTGGGCACTTGTTTAAGGAGTACCTGACTAAACAATTGGGTTATTCTTTAACTGCGGGAGAAGTGCCTGTATTCCCTTCACGCAAGCTCCCTACTGGCTTTCTGCATTCATAATTTATCGGAGCCGTTTTTCCCTCCGTCTTTCTCCTGTTACTTCTTTTTCNNNTTTTTTTTTTTTTAAACAGGGAGACTTTCAAGGTGGTTTTCTGTGTGATGTAGCAACAGAATGTGTTTGAATTTGCTAAATCCCAAAGGCGTTCTGTCATGCTACGGCAGTGTATGAAACTATATGGGCTAAAGAAGGTCTTGCATTGTGCTGAGTTTGTGCTAGCGAGGTGTGCAGCACCTGGCATTGAATGCACAGTAGCTGCAATGTGGAAGACTGGATGCAGTTGATTGCTTAAAAAAAGGTGCAAGGTTTGAGAGCACTAAAGTAAGAGAAATAATCTGTAAAGTTAACTGTTTGCTGGTGTAATAAAGGTTATGCATCTCATTTTAGTAATTATAGCCTGAGCATCACAGACATTGCCGAGTTGATTGTTCCCTAGAGAACCGTATACATTTAGAAGGGATATACAAGCATAATCTTCTGAAATACTGCTGCCTTCTTTCCATCCTCTGTGTAAGTGCAAGGTACTTGAGAAAATAAAAGCTACCTTCATTTTAAATCATTCTGTGGCTGGTAGCTTATTACATAAAAAAGGAATTTTCCTGCAGGTGACACACATTAAATGCTGAGAGAATTTACCTTGAGCCCAGTGAAATGGTGGGGTCAGGTACCGATCCATATTTCCTTGCCAGAAAGTTGGTTTGAGAGCAGGCCATTTTAAGGCTGATTGATTGACTGAGCAGGAGAAATGTATTTGTAGGTGCTTGACTTTGCAAATATATTTATGTGTGCAGACTTCTAACAGCACTTTCAGCAGCAGAAACAGTACTTTACTGTAGGCTTATATAATGTGAACATGCTTAACATCAGGGTCAACCAATACTACTTGAGACTCTGTCTCCAGATTCTGTCGTCATTTGATCAGTGCTCGGTCACTTAATACTCCCATGCTGCATCCTGAAATGTGATCAGCTGATGCTTTCTTGATTATTGATGATTTGCATTTTTTTAGAATGTAGACAACAGCAGGATGATTTTGCCCTACTGGGCGCACAAAGCAGGTTTTTCAGAAGAAAAATTGAAAAAGCTGTGTACTATAACTGTTGCCACTGCCTGGTGTAATTGTTTGCTAATCTTGCCTCTAGGACATTCTTTGCATTCTGGTTCATGTTTTGGTGCATTTTTAAATTTGTTTTGAATTTTTGGTTAATCATTTTTGTCTGAATGATGATTTATGTTATGAGATGTAGTGATCTGTAATAACACTTGAAGAAACTTTCACTTAAATTTATAAATTTATGCCTTAGATTCTGCAAAATGCACAATATAATTACTGCAGTGTACTTGCTACATGTTGAGATTCAGATGTATATTTAATGGGCATGTGCAGCTATGTTAAAATTTGGACTTCCAAGTCTGTCAGTTTTGTAATCCGAGGAAAAGAATCCCTTGTGGATTTTGCAAATCGATATTCTCCTCTTTTGTATATATGGGTGTTTTAAAAATTAGATGGAGATTTTTAGTATTTTTGGGGACACTGCTGACGCAAGTTTTAGATTTTCCCCATGTTTTATCTTCACTTGATATTTGGATCAGAAGGACTGGATGTTCTTCCACAATTGCACATGTATTTTGACCCATTTCAGACAAGCCACTCCATCTTGACTATCAATGTTGACTTGTGTTATATTTTCCCTGTGACCAGAAGTCGTCATGAAATATGTTGGCATCTGATTTTGAGGTAGATGAAGTATGGGAAACCTTCAGTAGCAAAGTGTTAGTTCTTCAGCTCTGACTGTGTAATGTTTCTTGGGAATGCTCAGTTGATCAGCTGTAATAAAATTCTTCACATCTGTTATATCTGACATCACCACACCTTTTAAAATATCATGAAAATCATGAGGGAATGGATTTATTTGTGAAATTTTTCCAGGGACAACTTCAGCTCAAAGAGGACCATCACAAATTTTAATTTCTCATTTATATGCTTTGTTTAAAATGCATAATCAATATGTAAGTTAAACCAGTGGTTAAAATGTGCTTTGTTTGTTCTGTTTTGTGGTTGGTTGGGGTTTTATTTTATTTTATTTTTAAATTTTGTTTAAAGATTTGGCTCCATGAAACAACCTTTAACACTTCTCAGCTGTAAAGGCCTGAAGTCCTTTCATAGTCCTTGCATTTGATCCAATGATATGTTAGTGCTGCGTGTATGATAGTAACATACATATAGAGACGCAGTTCCAGGCACTAATGCATTGCTTTGTTATACTGGATAGTAATTTTACTGGGGCCAAACCCAAGTCTTTCTTCTGGGGTCTTTGGCTTTTGTAATCCACTATTTAAAACAAAGAAATACTTTACCTTGGATCCAGTGTATTAGAGAAGTCCTGATTCACTGTTGTCTGTGAATAACTACAATTTTTTCTTCTGTTTTCAGAGTTTTAAAATCTTGGTAAGGGGTGTACTCTGTCCTTGCTGCTCCATGCAGCAGACTAAATTCGTTTACAAAAGGAAGTATTTCTGACCTTTATATGCACTTTCTTCCTCTCTGTTCCTTGAGGAAAGTAAAGCCAACAATAATCAAGAAGATGTGGGTTAATTGTAGTATTGCTTTAATTCTCTTCCTCTTTACTTCTTCAGTGATTTAAAAAAAATAAAATCTTGTGACATATGAATTCACAGAGTATAGGAAAACTGTGAGCCACATCTGGTTTGCTCTGTTCTTGAAGTGGGTCTAGCATGTTCCTAACGAAACCACTTGCTTGAGCAAAGTTGAATTTCATCTCTTTGATAGGTCATTATTTTGGAACGTTGAGGTTGTCTGTATCAAATGTGACTTTACCTTGACTACGGAAAATTGATTTGTTTTTAAATCTCAAAAATTCCTTGATTTAATGGTTCATGTTTTACTGTTGACGTTACACTGTTTCTGATAATAGGTGTTATAGACAGACATATGACAACGGTGACTACCTTGGACTTGTTTCTCCTGTTACATATGCATATCTGCAGTAAAACCAATGGAGTTGAAACAAGCAGGACTTGAATAGTTTTGTTATTGTAAGTCTTGAAAGTATGCTACAGTTGCACAAGGGAAAAAGGCAATTTAATTCCAGCAGCAATATATAGTAAGTTTTTCAATCATCACTTTCAAAAGTAGTTTTTGAAGGAAACTGCTTTATTGGAGTTGTTTGTGTGAGGAAAATAGAAAAGACCTGATGAGACTTGTAAAGAAAGAGAGGAGAAAGACGTGAAGCCTAGAAAACGTGACCTGTGAGGAAAAATTGAACTTTTTTATGCAAAGGTGGTGAAACACTGGGATATATTGCCTAGGGAGCTTCTGTAGTTTCTGTCACTGAAGTTTTTAAAAGCAGGTGACATAGATGTCTGTAAGAAATGACATGGGGATAGCTGAGCCTCCCTTGGGGCAGAGGGATGGACTAGATGACCTCTGAGATCTGTTCAGGCTTGTGATTCATTGCCAAGCTATGTTCTATCTTTATTGCCTTTTCACTCCAGCTGTGGGAACCAGCTACCCAGGAGGTGGTTGTGTCGGTAAAATGTGTTATTTCCACAATGCCTTTAGAAGAAAAGAGAAGAGAGGAGAGGCACAGGGTAACACGGGGAAGAAGATGGGCTGAACAGGAGAAACATGAGCCTTTGTTTCTTGCAGGCAAAGTCTGTTAGGGGAGATGGCAAGAAAATTTTGGACAACGAATTGGGGGAAGAGACAAAGGAGGGAAAAGACTTGTGTGCTTTTGGAGGCAGAGGATGTCCTTCAGTCCGAGAGTTCCCTTGACATTACCTGTGCTTAAGATTAATGGTAAAATTGACAGGACTGCTGATACACTTTGATGCCTCAGGACCTTGGGATCAGCCACACAGGATCTGCTTCACTGTATTCCTGGCAGGGGCAAAAAGTTGTGGGAAACGACGGTGCTGCCCCTTTGAGCAGCTGCACTGTTAATTCAGCTACTCTGTATTTTACAGATCTAATGATTGACAGAGAAATAATGAACAAAACTCACTATCCTTACCATGCTGTGTTGAAGAGTGTGATTCATATCCACGAACCCAAATTTATCTGGAGAAATGCTTCTCTGGTGGCAAAAGCTTTCTGCAGGTTGTGTGCAGACATGTTTAGTGTATCTATTCATCCCTGCTTTTTTATGGATTATCCCTGTTTTGGGAAGAAATAAAAAGTTGCTTATGCTCTCAGTTTCTGGAGAGAGACAGGTTCCTCCCTTGGTCTAGGCCTGCAGATTCAACTGAAGGCAGTGAAGTTGCACAGGTGCAGTGGGGCAGAAGCTGACCTTCACTATCTAGTCATTTATATGGCCGAATGGTGCAGATTGGTTCCATATGGCTTAACTTCTATTAAAAAGTTAATCATGTTAATGGTGTATTAACCTTCTCAAATGTGATATTTGAAGAATAATGAGAATTACCGGTGTAGTGTAAAACATATTGAATCATAACCATGTGAAACGTTTATTATAGAGGATGAAAAAAGACTTTTTTTTTTTTTCCTAATGATTTTAAAGGAAAATCCTCTGCAGATAATGAAAACAGATTTTGAGGGCTTTTCCCCTTTAACTAAAGAAACTAGTATCTCTGTTCTTCATTAATCAAAGTTAAGGGAAATTATCCATTTTCATCTGCCAAGAAGAAATTTATTTATGATCTTGTCTTTCATAAACATCTCAAATATAATTTGAATAGGAGCTGACTACCTGAGAGTATTGGATGAATATAGCGAACAGGTACTGCTCTACTGGCTCAGGCTCACCATCAATCTAGTATGTTCACTTATTTCTGAGAATGGCTGGTAACAAACTTATTAATAAGAGTGCAAGAGGTAACTCTTCCTCTCCTAACCTCCAGCGATTCAGGATTTATGTTGTGATTATTGATGATTTTTATCTTTTTACAAAACTCATTTAGAAACAATTTTAGAATGACCCTGGAAACTGTTGCTTATTCTAGTCACTTGTGTTACATTTTTTTTTTTTTCCTCAAGTCAAGTATGAACAGAGGTAAACCTTGTTAAAGCATAACTTTTCCCCTCTTAAACAGGATATAGTTATGTCTTTTTGTGCACGGATTTGGTTTGTCTTTCATTCACAATGCTATTCAGATGAATGTTGTGGATAGCCTTGAAGATTTGGATTAATAAGGTTTATTCCATCGAAGCGATGTTGCTGACTTTGTAATCTTTATTCATGCAGCTTGGTTGGGAGAGGCCACGGAGGCAGGCCTAGAGCACATCTGTCGCACTGGCTTGCACTGAAGCTTGAACTTTTTGCTCACCCGCTCAAGCCTGCAGCTGGATACGTGGTTCAGCATGCAGGAAAATCAAACATTGGTACTACCCAAAGCTTGGGTCTGCATAGCACAGACATTTAAGGCAATGTCCACTATGGGCAACGTGGGGCAGCAATTCATTCAGGCAAGCCTGGAAAAAGCAATATAGATTTTGCCAAAGTGAATTACACCGTCAGCAACGCGTGTCACTATACAGTACCAGCTACACATTCAAAGTACTCCATAGATACAATTTTCGTACTACATCTGTTAGGCACTCATAATATCATCTTCTCTATTTTACCTGCCAAATCCGCTTTCTGAAGAAATCATAACCAGGAGTAGGGTTAGGACAGTTGACCTTAGGCTGGGACTTTGGAGTTTCTTAATTTGCTGTTCCCAGCATTCCCAGAAAGCAGGGATGTGTTAGTGTTAACTTGTTACTGCCTCCTCAAAAGACCTGCTGCTTCAAGGAAGAGGTTAGTTTAAGACTGGCTGTTAGATCCTCCTAAGAGAGCACTTCAAGACACTGAGCTGCAGGACATACTTAAAAGGCATTGACTTAACCTGGTTTGGATCTCCATTTAATGTCATGCCTCCAACATGACAATTATTCACCAGTGTCACATTTATCCTCTAAAATGTTACCAAGTGTGGCTAAACTGGGTTGTAATCTTCTCCATTTGCACAGGCATAAATCTCTAATGCTGGAGAGCTGGTTTTGGTGGGTTGCCCCCAGGGACCGATGGCAACCTTGGTTCTCTTTGCATGCATATATAATGAACAAATGATTTCTTACTCAGTAACTAAATAATAACTATATGTAGTTGCTGTGTAGTGTTGGAGGTCCTGGAGAAGTGAATAAAATGTATTAACAGAAGAAAAGAACTGTCTAGAGTATTAACTATATAATAAACAAGCCAAGCTGCTTCCATGACAGTGAGTACAAAGAGCTGAAAAAGAATCTGGTTGTACAAATCTGAGGCTTTTCTCTGGTGCCAGCAGTGTCTGAGTGGCACAAAAGACCAGTTAGTTTCAGCAATTTAGGCTATATGCAGTTTATTCATACGTATATTATGATATCTAGACAAAGATGGACTATAGACATTATAAATAGAAATGCTTATAGTATATTTAGCTATATAACTACTATATGTAATAGATTTAGCTACATATAGACCTTAAAAATATAAGTTCAGGCGGTCAACAGCACAGTGTATGTGTAAGGCAAAATGCAGGCATAAAATGTGATCTATGCAAGAGCTCTCTCTGTGCCAGGTTTCTTTCTAATTGAAACTGACAATTCAAAAGCATTGAATAATGTAAAACTAAACAACACCATGCAGGTAGAGTCAGTGTCATCGTTCACTGCAGGAGCAGTTTATTTAGTATACATATCATTATGGAAAGAAAACTGTACTTTGCAATATATTTGTTTTCTACATAGACCTCAGACATTTCAGCAACGTATTGTATATTTAAATGTTGAGTTTAGAGAATAACAGATGTCGATTTTACATCAGTTTAAAACGTGAAACACGATACAATAACACTGAGTATTTTATAATAGCAAAAGAACTGAGTACCTTTTATTACAGCCATAAAAAGGTAATCAATCATTACTGCTTGTGTTGTGTTGCTTCATCATTACTAGTTTCTGGATCTTTGAGACTTTCCTTCCACCATTTATTTCATCCACCATAGTAAGGCTTTCTATAGAGGAGTGTATGCTAAGAGAAGGCAAGGTATTTGCTGGCTAGTATCAGTGTAGTCATTTTGGCCAGGGAATGGGTGGTAGAGTAGGTAATTATCTCAGAAAAATAGAGGAAATTATTGTGAGAATTTTTGTTTTTTAAACAAGGAAGGGTTTTAAGTGCACTTCTAGCCATATTGAGACACTTTCTTCATCAGCTATTTCTGTAGTTCTTAGGTTAATGCTAGGCTTGCCTTTAGTAATGAATATGGTCTATATTACTGGTTCCTGGTTAAAGTTCCCCAGTTCTTTAGCAAGAACAAAAAACCCCACCTAGCAAAGCAGCCTTATATATGGTGAGAGTTCCTTTTCTCAGGAACGTTTCCTTGCTGAAAAACTATTGTACCTGTTATTTTTATTGCTTAAATGCAAATGAGAGCAGACTGTATTTTGCCAGTGCAGATACAAGTAATAAAAATGTACATTAAGAGACTAAATTCCTAATAAAATCTTTCAGCGCGACATGTCATGCAGTTCAGTGACTTTTGTGAATTATTAATATGACAGGGGTTTGGGAACTGTATTGTTAAATAAAGCAGTGTTTTTCCTTTCGTAATTACCGATTCATCTGTTTGAAAAAGAAAAGATGGAAACATCTGTGTGTAATATAATGACATTTGTGTGTGTTTTACTTATGACAGAGTATAGAAGAAAGTAAAGGACTGAGAGTTGGTTTATTATCCTCTAGTTCCAGTTTCAACTCAAGTCTGAATAGAGCTTAATTAATTGTCACTGTAATTCTTCCTGTTTGCAGTGCTTTTGTTGTTCATGTGACCCAGGTGTTGCAAGTGGTTGATGACTGTGCAAAATAACACCATTTGCATAAATTCTGAGGTTAATGCTGCCCTGTGATAGTACTGATTGTATTAAAGGCAGCCATAGCATGCTCTGCCTGTTGGGCCAGTTTCTACTAAAAAACCAAGATCATCAGTGTTCAATTAAAAATAAATCCTTGCTTATTTCCTTCTCTCTGTTTTTAATGGATCCATATTATTTCTCCTTAATCTAAGACTTTAAATGAGTATTTCAAATAGAATGAAAATAGTTCTCAAACAGTGAGCGGTCACCAATTTTCAATAATTTATTTCTAAACTTTTATCACGTTCTATTAACTTAGAGAGGTTTCAGTTTATGATAGAACTTGGCACAAGGTCTTTAATAAATTTGTCCAGGGTTTTCAAATGTATAGCTGTAAATCAGGCTCTGTCTGTCATTATTTCATAAATAATTTCTGATAGAATGTCTTTATTTCTACATTGTGATATGATAAAAAGAAAAATTCAACTAATAAATTCAGTAATAATAATTAATTAGTAAAATTCAACAAATAGCACAGTGGACTGGGAAATGCAGGGCAAACTTGGCTGCCAAGGTAGCACACAAGACTCTTGTCATGCTACATGTTAATTTTGACATCCTGCTTGATTTGATGTCTTTCATTTCTGCGTGCAGATCTGTGATACAGGAATAACCAATACAAGATGAAGTCAGATGTGTATTCTGTAGTCATCTTTTGAATGGAAGATTTAGGTCAAGTATATTCTCTTTAATCAGCGGTGAAGCTCAAAGCGGAATTCACATAAGAAGTGTCTTTGAAATAGGTAGCTGTGAATTATTACATGTCTTACAGAAATTCATAGAACACCCGATGCTGAGAGTCAGGTAATGGTCATATGGATGGTGGTGCTTCTCATTGCTCGGGTGCAATGTGAATATGATTTTGTGCATGTTGTGTGCGCTTGTCCTTTTGTATATATGTTACACTCACAGAAGTCTTGTGGATGACTGCTAGTATATGTTTTCTGGTGTGTCTGTATTCCCTACAGTTGCTATGCTTGAAATGTGAATCTAGAAGTATTAGTATGGTTATGTAGAAGTTTCAGGACTGGGAGATGGGACAGTAAAAGCTTGTATGTAGGACACTGTATGTCTTTCAAGTCCCATATGATTCACAGACTATTTTGGTCGATGTACGTCAGTGTTTGCTGAATAGGGAAGTGAGACTTGGTCTGTGACTGGAGCAAAGCTTTCCTTATACCATGGTGTGAGAAGCCGTGTCCTTGCATTTCTGATTTTCCTGTGTGGTGGTGATGAGCTGCAGTTTCTCTGAAAGATGGATTACTTGGACATGGATTTTATTTTCCAGGGTTAGGTATGTACTTAATTCTTGGATTCAACATTTCTGTGCTTTCACTTGCAATTCAGGAAAATGGGTCATACAGACTACAGGCCTTTTGTGACACTGTGTAAATGTTAAAAAGTTGCTAGATTAAAAACAGACAATGAATTGCATGTTAGTAGTAAGGATATTGCAAATTGATCAATTGTATTAAAACTTTAAGACTGACTACCTACAAGAATTTACAGTATGTCCTAGTGAAGATTCTTAGTTGCTTAAACTTTGAACTGCCCTGCAGAAATTAAAGCAGAATATGATTTGTACAGAGCATAAACGAACAGTTTTTTGTTGCGTTGATCTTCCCCCGTTTTTTGGTTAGGTTGAAATGCTGAGAATGTATATTTTACTTTTTCATACCCTCAAATTAATTTCAGGGTATTTTAAATTTGGTGTTTGGTTTGAAATTGCTTGTGGATGCAGTTAGTGGTAGCAAGTAGTCTGTTCTCCAGAAGAAGCTGTAGCTCAGGCTGCCCACCCTCCCTTCTCTGCTGCTCTTGGAGCCTGTCCCATCGCAGGGGGAATATCAGCAGAGACAAGACCAGAGTGAAAGAGACACAGGTTAGCCCACCAACCTAAGAATCCAGCTTCTTGCTCTGTGCAAACTGTTAAATGTGCACCGAAAGTGTTAATGGTTCAGTCAGTGTTGTAAAGACTTCTATAGTAGTGATGCTTACTGTAATGCTTCTTCAAAACCACCTTTTTATGGGGCTTTTGTAATATTGATGCACAGTAGAAGGAAAGGGGAAAATACGAGCTATAAGTATATTGGAAAAATGTTTGACAGTTATCCTGGATGTACCTGGGAAATGGTAGACTGTACTAGCAATGTTAAATCTGAAAGTGGAAAGCTTTGATGCTTCTGTACTATAAATAATTACTAACAAAGGTGATTGCCAGTGTGGGGAATTGTTTGCAGAGGGATTCACTTCTGATTGTTAAATGTAAGTATATTTAGACAGAAAACTATTTTTGATCCTGAAAGCTAAGAAGTTGGTGTAAATTGGAGGAATTAGTGATTTGGACTCCACAGAGCAAACATCAGCCTGGTTATTACAGATGAAAGTTGACAGATGTAGTTATATTGAGGATAGCATAGCAAGCTATTCCTTTATTTTACTTTTTAATGACTGAATTTAGTCATTATGACTGGCATATTATTGTTAGCAATTGAGTTTACAGTTTTCTTTAAATAATATCCAGTTTGGCAGAGATTTCTTTCCTAAAATGTTGCAAATATTTCTAAGTTCTTAGTGCCCCTCTTGCTAAGTCACCTCTGATCCAGAAATATCCATTCATAAATTTGTTTGTGCATATGAGCATATGCATTCATGGATCTTCGTTGTCCAAGACAGTAATACAACCAGTAACTCTTTTGAGATTTTGAGACTATGTAGAAAACTTTATCTGAATTTTGCCAAGATTTAAAATGTAAATTTCTATGTTAAAAATGCTTTTACCTTTACAGCTGCCACTAACCATTTTGACTGGCTTTAAATCTGATTTCTCTAATGTATTCATCTGACAGCTACCATTTCTAAAATGTTGTTTCATTCTGCAGCTTGACAGATATAGAATAACTTACGAGAGCATACTAGTTCTGTGGTTTCACATGCTTTGAAAGATCTGTATCGTAGGTTAATGGGGTCAGTATTTGAATTAACAAGTTCATAACTATAAGTTATACTAAAGTATATAGAATCATAGAATAGTTTGGGTTGGAAGGGACCTTTAAAGATCATCTAGTCCAACCCCCCTGCAATGAGCAGCAACATCTTCAACTAGATCAGGTTGCTCAGAGCCCCGTCCAACCTGACCTTGAATGTTTCCAAGGATGGGGCAACTACCACCTCTCTGGGCAACCTGTTTCACCACCCTCAGTGTAAAAAAAATCCTCCTTATNCCCTGCCCTTGGCCTTGCTGAACTTCATGAGGTTCACATGGGTCCACTTCTTGAGCTTGTTCAGGTCCCTCTGGATGGCATCCTGTCCCTCAGGCATGTCAACTGCACCACTCAGCTTGGTGGTATTATTGTGATAGGTATGCTCTACCACAGTAATAGAATACAAATAACTGAGCTTGAGGGGAGGAATAAAGGAACCTATCAGAGTCTGCTTTCAAAACTGAACAATGGAAGTGCTCCTGTTCTTTTCCTTTGCAGTGCAGTCCAGAAATCGTGACTCTAAAATTTAGGATTTTATTGTGAAACCCCAAAGGAGTTTGCAAGGCAAGATCTCTTAGTTAAATAGTGCTAATACCTGCATCCAAAATAAATGAAAGGTAGCCAGATGCATTTTGACTACATGTGACAACAAGAGATATCTAAATATTTTAACTGGGACCTGCTGTCGTGGGTGGAATGTGACACTAGAAGAGCTGTAACACAATTGCATAACACAACTTGATCCCAGTTGTTTCACCTAAAAATAGTAACTTCACCAGTTTGCTCATCATGGACGAGGAATTTGGGGAAGTCTTGTGCTTTAGCTTGTAAGTGGTGGTTCTCATGAGTTTCTGTAAAGAGTCATTGTTTTTCCTGTTCCTTGTTCTGTGGCCCACTGAGAAACCTTCTGCTTGAGCACAGGAAGATTTTCCTGTAAGTGTTTTCATTTTATTTTTCAAAAACTGTTTTTATTGATGGAAGGATGGACAGAGTTTATTGACGGAGTGCAATAGTAACACAAAGGGCAGAAACAGACATGAGGCAAAGCACCTGCTCATCCTAATAGTTCTTAAAAGCAATAACCCAACAGTTCCGTGAAGCTTTTATCCAATTCAGAATCCCCAGAGTCCCTCTTTTCAACTCTGGGGCTACCCAGATCATATCCGTGGATGGTCCATTTCTTCTTTTGAAGCTGGCTGCTTTAAAAACTGTCCACTTCTGATGTTGTGTTTCTGTAAAACAACTGATTGTTCTGGGGCTAGCTTGTTCCCGCAATTCTGTGAGTGAGTCTCAGTGAACACATGTTCTGTCCTCCCCCTCTCTATGTTCTTTCTCTGTATGAAAAGAGAGAAGAAGAAAATGATTTTGAAAGTTTTATTATCTTATGTTTCAGAGAGGAGAGACTTTCTGCATTGCAGACAAACTAAATGTAGAAGTTAATATTAAAACAGAAATGCTTTGGAAGTCCAGTAAATATGTGGATAAGCATGTGGATTTTGTCTGTGCTCCATTTGCTGCTCCTTTTCCCGCTTGCAGTGTGCCGTGGTGGTGAGCACACCAGCCTCTCAATGCACCCCTGGATTGCTGCTGCTACCAGCCCTTTGTGTGACAACACTGAAAACATAGCAATCACATTTTTTACCCCTAATACTACTTCTGAAGATTAAGTCTTTAATGATTTTACAAAAAAGCAGGGTTAAATAATGAGCTCTGTGCTGCCATGGTTGGTCTATTAGCAGTAACCAAGCCTACTAGGGTCTTCAGCTAATTTAAAGCTCTCTAGGTCTGTCTGTACCTTATGTAGTCTTCCCAAATTTCTTTCTTCTGTCACTATTTCTGGTTGAGGTGAATTTCATCATAACAGTATTTTTGGAATGTCTCAGTTTACCATCATAAATACTTATGCCTATATCATATATTTACCACAATAAATTTGATATAAGACATGAGCTGTAGGTGCTCTGTGTTTTAGCTCACAGATGGCTGGTGTCTTCCAGAATCTGAATCTCAGATCCAGTAACATACTACACTTGAGGAAGAGGGAGAAGGGTATGCTGATCAGTTCTTATAGTTCAAAATTTGGGCTTAATCTAAAATACATCTGTTCTTCTAGATGTCTGACATGTAGTCAAGACTGGAAATTATACAAGACAGTATGGATATTTTGAGACTAAATATTTCACAAGAATAATTTACGTTTTCCCCTGGTTCACGCAGCCTGCTACCAGGGCAACAGATACTTTCTTAAACCTAATGGTCTGCCTTGAAGTCCCATTTCATGTGCTTCTGGTATGTGTCTTCATGTTGCTAAAGTTCCTTTGATCTACTTTTGGCCACTTTCCAGACCATCTTTTAATTCCTTTTGTGAAATTTCCATACCACCTCTAATTCCCGCCAGAAGGCAACTGTTCCGTCTCCATTCAAGCAGGGCCCCAAAGCTTTAAACGCTCAGCATGTCTCTCTCTGGAAGTAGTACGCCCTGCTCAGACTTTGGAGAAGTCAGGAATGTGTAGATCCAAGCAGTGCTGGGAGAGAAATAAGGAGACAGAAATATAGTCATTCCTTCCCTGACTGCAATTGTTCTCTTTCCATTTGCTGCTTGACTTGATTGTAGTGATACTTGGCTTTTATCTGTAGTACTTGCTACTCTTCAAGCTCCAGAAATCTTTATTGAAAAAAATGGAAATCCAGCCAAAACCATAACTCATTTGGCACTCTTTGCCAAGTTCCTCCTACTCTCAGTACTTGTATCCATTGAATCTTGTGAGTGCAAGACCTGGGATTGCCACCTGGTATCATTATTTTACTGTCATAAAAGGACATAGATGTGACTCAAAATCATCTTGGTCTTGGAGCAATTGATTAATCTGTATATGACCCTCAGGTGCAAGGGCGGGTGGGGGTGTGTGTGTTGAAATTTTGAGAGTCCCTCCTTCTACACCGTTCTACTGAAAAGGAATTTCTGACTTTGTAAGGAGGCCTGGCAGGCTTCCTGGGTAAGGTCCTAGTTAAATAGGTTAGTATCAACAGACTTGTCTGAAGAGTGGGGTCAGGATTTTACCTTGTTATCATAAGGGAAAAGATAGTGGTGTTTCCTTTTTTAAGTCTATCACTCCACTATAGAACTGGAAGTGACTGGAAATAATGGAAGTTGTATGAAGATTTTTTTTAAAAATACAGTTTGATTTTTTTCTACTCTGGTAGGTTTTTAAAAAACTGAAATGCACTACTTATTTTTGTTAGGACACTAAGATCCGTGTTTCCATCCAACAGCAACAATTTCTTCTTTAAAATTCTGACAAGTTGTTACAGCCTTTATGTAATTGTGATTTAGTATTCAGTGAAGTCTATGAAGGACCTGCCACTGGCTCCAGTGAAATTGGATCAGGGTGCGTAGCTTTGCATAGCCATGGACTTCTATGGACTTTGTAAGTCCACAAAAATGTAAGTTGTATATACAAACCACATATTTTGTTTGTGCTTTGAGAGTCCTGATTTTAATCTCTACACCTACTTTTTCTAATTACTTTGTATAGTAACCTTAGTTACTTTTGTCTTCAGTACCACAATATATACGTTGTGGAGATGTAGTATGTAATCCCTGATACTGCAAGAGTTTTTTTGAAGAGTTTATCTAACTTAGTGTAAGAATAGATAAAGTAATAGCTTACCAAAAAACCTTTCTGGTAATCTCAGTGTGCTGAATCTTCAGAGATTCAATACTATTACTGGTTTTGTTCTTTAGGACAGAAAAAGATATAGGTGGAAATTTGGCCTAACTTCACTGTATTCAGAAATCTTAGATTCTACAAAGCTTAGATTTTTCTATGTACTGTCAGGAAATGTAAGTCCATTCTGCATTTCACAAGAAAAAAGTCCTGGCAGCTGAAATAGTGTGGATTTGTTAAAGGTGTTAGTTAATTTTCTTAGGGTTTACTGCATTCCTGTTCACCAGCAAACTGTATGTTTAGCCTATCAAGAATTTATTTTTAGCCAAAATAACGATTTTCTGTAGTTACTTTAACCATTTAGAATTATCATTTTGTTTCTTTGCATAATGGATTAGGAAATCTACTTGGAAATTCTCATGCATAATACAATTTGTTAAATTTAGGGTATTATTAAAATTATCCTGTTGAATACTGTGACCTTAATACTGTCTTTGCAAGTTTCCTTAGGAGCTTAATGTATTCAAATTTATAATAACAAATGGGTACAAACCCATTTCTTTTTCTTTGACCTTTTTACCTGCCCATTCTATATGATTTATCCTTCCTGCATATTGTTTTCTTTTAAATACTCTTATGTCTTTACTTGAAGCAAAGCTACTGTCCAGATTTTCTCTTTGAGGTAGTGTTGCTTCAGGCTACTTTTTAACTTTCTGAAATGCAAAGTAATTGGAGTTCAGGTTTTAATTGTATGTCTTTTTCTTCTTTTCAAGAATATACTGCCTGGACACATTATCAGTTTGTTATTTAAAGGGCTGATAAATATGTCTAAGGTGTATTAATTTATGTTGTAATAGAATTCAAATTAATGCTAAGTAGAAGACCTTTCAATAGATGAGTAGCATGAAAGTTATAATTAAATCTCTCTGAAAAAAATTACAGGATATTTCACAAATGTCAGTAACATAGTTTCAGCTTTTAAATAAATTTCTTTGTTACAGATATTTTTCAGGGTTGTCTCTACCAGAACTGTAAAAAAATGTACATGTCTTAACAAAACAGTAATTCTTCTCCTTGATCTGCCCATTAGGGTAGTTTTGGGTTTGTGCTTATTTGTTAGGTTCATATTGTCCCCCTAAATTATGATTTTACAGCTTCCAGAAAGTTCATATTGTGGTAGTATCATAATGACACTGCGTTTTTTTGAGCTATGTGCAGAACATTTAGGTAAATACTTAATCTTAAACTGATGAGGAGTCTCCCTGTAGATGGTGATTACTGTGAAGAGCATTCCAGAGCGCTTTGGGTGAGGCGTTACCTCAAAGATTAACCCACTATCAAGGAACAGACTATGGCTGAAGAATTAGCACAGTTGCGTTGTTGGGATGAAAAATCGTGTCACTTAGAATCATAGAATCATTTAGGTTGGAAAAGACCTTTAAGATCACTGAGTCCAACTGTAAACCTAACACTGCCAAGTCCCACTAAACTTTGTCCCTAACCACCACATCTACACATCTTTTAAATACCTCCAGGACTGGTGACTCAAGTACTTCCCTGGGGAGCCTGTTCCAATGCTTGACAACCCTTTCAGTGAAGGAGTTTTTCCTAATATCCAATCTAAACCTCCCCTGGTGCAACTTGAGGCTGTTTTCTCTTGTCCTATCACTTGTTGTGTGGGAGAAGAGACTGACCCCCACCTCTCTACAACCTCCTTTCAGGCAGTTGTAGAGAGGGATAAGGTCTCCCCTCATCCTCCTTTTCTCCAGGCTAAACAACGCATGTTCCCTCAGCGCCTCATAAGACTTGCTCTCTAGAACCTTCACCACCTTTGTTGCTCTTCAATTAATCAGTCTTCAAAATTACAGTAAGCTGCAGGGAAGAGGTAAGTCACCTTTTCTAGCTCTGGGTCTCTGAAACACACTTCTTGGTGCGAATGTTGTGTCTTTGTGCTTTGTTTTGGTTGTTAGTGACAAAGAATCCTTTGGATTGGAACAGGCATTTGTTTGCTTAATCATGTTGCTGTAGAATCTCACCGTGGGTTGGACACTCAAAGCTTGTTAGTTCATCTCTCTGAAAGTATCACAGCAGACAAGCAAGGAGTGGAGGCTTAGCAAAGGGATTTTGTTCTACAGAACACCAGAGAATTTCATGTCTTATAAACTGGCCTTTTGTGAAAGTACAGAAACAGTGTATGTGCGACAGAGCCTCTGCAGGTCTGTAGTCCAGTGTCCCACTGGAAGCACGAGCTTGCCAAAACTGTAGATCTAGTCAGCTGTGGATTTGTATAGCTGAGTCTTGAAATTCATCTCCAAAGATGGAGATGCCACAACCTCTTTGGATAACCTTTCCAGTTCTGCACGACCCTCCTAGAGAAAAAGCCTTTCTAAGTAGCCAGTCTGAACCTCCCAAGCTGTCACTCTGTTGCTTTTGACCTTACAACATCATGCACCACTACCAAGAAGTGTTTGGCTCCATTGTCTCTGTAATCCCTGTCAATTAGTTGTAAACTGCTATTAAATTGCCCTTAGCCTTCTTTTCACCAGGTTAAACAAGCCCAGCTCCCCCAGTCTCTGCAGATGTCCTGAGCACCTGACCAACTTGGTAGGTGCTTAAGACTTTGCTGGATTTTGTCCAATTTCTCCACTTCAGCTGGGGCGGGGACACGACTGGAAACTGGACACAGTGTTCGAAGTGTAGCCTCATCAGTGATTTCCCTCCTTCTGCTGGCCACTTTCTTCCTAGTGTTAGCCCAGCATGTGGTTTGCTGATGTGAGCCCGCTGTCAGCTCACATTCAGCCTAGCATCCAGGATGACACCAGATCCTTTCCAGCTGGGCTGCTACATTGCCAGTTGCTTTTCAGCCAGATGTGTGGAGCTCTTCTGCCACAAGTGCAGAATTTTGCACTTCTTGAACCTCCTCAAGTTTCTCAGGGTCCATCTAGATCCTCCCAGATGGCATTTTTTTTGTTGCTTTACAGCCATTTCTTCTCTTCCCTTAGTTTGTAACTGAGAGGTGAAGCACTGAGTTTGTATTGTTAGTTGTATCACAGAATCACAGGGGTTGGAAGGGACCTCTGGAGATCATCTAGTCCAACCCCCCTGTTGGCAATGTCTTGCAGTCCACAGTGCACGGTGAATATACACTGAGCTTGGATGGCACCAAAGTGAATTTTCTGTATGTTTTTTCATGAATCAATCTAAGTTTTTGGCTACCTCCAGCTGAGAAGATTGTTTGAAATATACCAAAGAGCCTTAGACATTTCTGCTTTATGAAAGACTCGTTGATTCTTTTCTTAGTGAGAAAGATGGCATTTTTATCTAATAGCTCGAATAGCAACAGTGGGAATTGCATTTAGTGTGCAGTGGACTTGAAAGAAATCAATATTCTTTTTAGCTTGTGTAAAATAAATAAATAGATAAAAAATCATAGGTTCTTAGCAAAGACATACCATATAGTATATTGAAACTGTCATTATTCCTTCTTCTGTAGAGACTATCCATGAAAGTTCAGGTACTAGCAACATCATTTCTGGATGCTGGAATGTAAGTATGGGCTCCCTAGCAGTGATGACTACTAACATGATTCAGCTGTGGGTATAAATTGTCAAGCTCATTTTTCTTCACCAGCTATATATGTTGGTTGGGGAGACCCAGGTGGGACTACAGTTCACAGTGGTACTGCCCTTGCACACATGCAGGAAACGGGAAAGCTTATGTTCAACCACCACCTGAATGTTGTCACTAGGTGTAGAATGGAGATGAGGAATCCACTGCTGCAGACATAGATGCATGGATTCATTCATCTGAAGGTCCACACAATGAACTTCTCACCATTTCTTTTTCCAGTCACGGAGACTGAAAGGTAGGTTTTCTTCATTTACCAAAAGGAAAACGAACTGCAGAAAAAACAGTGATTGCCATAGGGCTCACAGGAAAATTCCTGGTGGATCTGAGAACTAAGTCCAGGAGCTATATTACAGTCCTTATATACACAGTAGATTCTGCCCAATATTTAAACAAGGAAGAAGAGAGGATATTCTAGCTTGGATATGGTAGCAGGATGTGAGTTCATCCTAAAAATAGCATGTGCTTTCTGTCATGGAAGAGCTTCCTGTTTGAATTGGACTGATCTCTGGAACATATCTTTCTCCTGGGGCAAAATTGTTTTCTTTTTTATTCCACGAACTGCTCTCCCAGACAGTGGAAGTGATCCTACCTTTCAGAAATATCCTGTATGGTTAAAGTGCCTCTTGAAGTGCTTGGGATACATAGGTCAACATAGCCTGTAGGGGAGGTTTAAGAACAATAGTTAACATGTGGGGAGAAAATCAGGAAGATGTACGCAAAGGAAAGACTCTCTGAAGCATTTAATGCATAAGGTGCTTGTTTTTGAACGCTTAAGGCTTGTTTTTGAAACAAATGTAGGTTACCCTCAATGTGCGAAATGCTTGGCATTTGATGTTTTTGTAGATTACTAAGGGAAACAAACAAAAATCCACACTGTGACTGTTTTAGCTGCTGCATTCAGTTGTAGCCCCCCCCTCACCCCAGTTTTAGCTTTTACCAGTTTGCATTTGAGGGAGGGTAAACGCATTAACACTGGTGGTTTTGGGTGAAACCTGTTTCCACTAATGCCAGTCCTTCCAAGGATTATTAGAAACTATCCCCAAACATTTCAAAGTGTTAGAGTTCTTTCCTCTGTCTGGAGAGAACAGTATCAGTGATGATTGTGTATTGTTACTGTAACATCTAGATTATCTATGTATCATGGCCTTTTTGGGGCAGCTTATTATGACTCTGAGCGGGGTTTAGACAGCATGTAAAACCTAAGGTCAACAGGGTTGCATGATGATTTTGGTTCTTTCTGATACTCCTAGTATTGGTCACATAAGGAAAAGGAGCAGATTTACTAAAATTCCTGTTAGTGCTTAGAGTAATCACTGTCTTTGAAAGTGAACAGAGCATCTATCTGTAGTGCTTAGGACAGAATTAATCATTGTCCTATTTCTTTGAGCCAACCTGCTGTATCTTATTTTATATTTCAATACTGGGTTTATTAAATATGGTATTATATATGTGACCAATAGTTAATATTCCTCTTGGAGATACCTCATCCAAATACTTGGCCAAAGTCTTTTTGTAATCATAGCCCATGCACAGCCATAATCATAGTCCAACGTAGTAGATATTCAGAGAGACAAACTGTTTAGTTGCTTTGAAGTGGTTAGTATGTTGGAAACTGCGAACTTTATGAAGAGAAAAGCAGTACACAGTGGCAAATAAAAACACCAAAATAAAAATTAAGAAAAAGCTCTGTCTGGCATTTTTGTTCAGGAGGTGAGTGATGCCCAAATCTGAGTCTGTTTTGCGCAGATAAGAAGTGAACATTTCTATTTACCCCTACGTTTACTCTTCAGCATATACCTAGCTGAAAGATTGAGCTTAAGTAATTGATATAATAAAAGTTGGATTTGTTTTGTTGTTTGTTTTTTTTTTTCCTTAATAGAGTTTTTCTGCCGTATTTTTAGAATCATCATTTTCTTGGCTTGCTTTCCATGCTTTTCAGCAGTTGTGAATTATATATAAACCTCACATGTATAAGCTTTGTCTTGTCTCTCAATTCACTTGCAAGATTAACGTTGCTGTTGACCAAAGTTAAGCAAATGCAATGAAGGCTGATATGTTTCCAATTAATTATTGGAAATTGTTCCTGCCTGTGAACATCAGTATTCAGTGCACACACCTACCAGAGTAAAATGGTTGGTCATTAGCTTCCAATTCTCTGTGTCTAAACTTGACATTTCCTCCAACAAAAAACATCATGGTACTCCTGAAAGATACACAGAGAGCACTCTTGGAAGCAAACACACTTGTTTTAGTAAGGCTTTAGAGAATTGCTTTTTAAATTGTAAAACATTGCATTCATCACCACACTCCAAAGAATGATTTATTCATGTATTTCAGATAGAGGGGTTTTTGGTCTCTTTGTCTGTCTAATAGACTGCACTTTGGTATATACAAATCATTTGTATGTGTCACACTGAAAACTGGTGGCTGAAAACTGTTGTCCTAGCTGGAAACCATGAGGATAGTGGAAAATTTCCTTTTTTCCTTTGAAAGTTGTCTTTGTTAGGATCGATTCTTTTGGTAACCCTATTTAGATTAACGTGGAAGTAAAATAAAATGCCTCTATGGAACGGATGGCACAGGAGAAGCAAAAGAACTGCTTCTCTATTAGGTAATTCATATAGTAATGGTTTCTGTAAAGGAAATGTGTAAAGAGCAGATTAAGAAACTTGCCATTTTGAAAGGGAGGTAGAAGGGAGAGAGTAACCCAATGGCAAGTACTTGCTCATGTCAGATTTGAGAGATTAATTTAAACATTATTTCCTTATTTATTTTATTTAGGCTGTCTAGTTAAGTTGATTCTCAATGGCCATATTCCAGCTTGCTATATAGGTAACTGCCAAGAGCATCATCAACTCATGAACCAAAGAATCCAGCTTGCTGGCCGGGCAAACAAGTGGAGCTCCGCAGAAGATGTGAAAGTAGCCCAGATACTTCAGTAGAAAATGGGTGCTCTTCACCATACCCCAAAATGTACTTGCTTGAAGCAGGCATTGTCAAATTCATTTCTTTTTCCTTCACTTGTAGCGTGGAAGGTGCTGACTGACAGCCCTGGAAATTAAGTCCTCTATTTCTCCACAGGACAGGTATAGCAAGGGCGGCAGCAATGCAAGCTTCCCCACATTGTCCTGCCAATGTTCCTCAACCCAGTTCTGAAGAGGTCACTTCTGGAGGTGAGTGGGTGGAAGAGTCTCTGTCCATGCAGTTATTGCTGCCAGGCAGTGGTTCTTGCAGGACAGGCTGTTGGACGGAGACTGCCCCCTTGTCTTGAATGAACCACCAGTCTTTAACAGATGATCACTTTATGTATTGTAAAGCGGCGTGGGCTGGATTCATTGAGGTTGCATTATTCTGCTTGACTGCTGTCACATTTTGGTATTTCTTTGTGGTTGGATGGCACCTTTGCATTTTTTTATTTTTTGCACTGTTTTGTTTTCAGAGACTTTGCCAGTGCTTTATGTACATGTCTACAAAGTAGCATGCGAATAACTGAATGCAGTCTGATTGTAAATGTGATACAGAAAAGCAGCTACTGGTGGCAGCCACGTGTGCAAGAGGAGCTTCAGAGCACTAGACCAGGAGGCATGCTTTGAAACGCACCAGAATTGATAAGAAAGTGAATGTTGGTTTCCAGTATATAAATGAAGTATTAGGTTTCTGTTGTAAAGCTGTATCTTAACATTTTCTCTTTTCATAATTACTATGTAATTTAGATATTAACACCAATTAAGCTGGTAAACTAATGTTCTTTTTTAGATTATTTTACAATTAATGAAATCTGCCTATCTAAAGTTAGACATGCAACATTCTACACTATATGAAAGGAATGGGTATGTATTGCGGTTACAATAGATGGTTGTCATCTAAAGTCATCTAAACCAGAAGATATGTGATAAATTATGTGAGAGGATTTAATATGACTGATGCAAGTTTTCAGAACAAAAATAATGAGTGCTCACAAGTTTGGCAAATGAATTCTCATACATGTACCTGGATTTATTTAAGTACTACATACTTCAAATGCAGTGAGGAGTATTCTGTTTGCAGATTAATTTATATCTCTTAAATATAGAAATACAATTGAGAAAATGGAAACAAAGGCTTAGCAAGGCTCGTAGGTCATGGTGAATTACTTTTGTAGTTTCAGATCTTGTGTGAAGGATTTGCAAGGACTTGGTTGTCATTTGTAGCTGAGGCCCGTAAGTCTGTTAATTCTGCTTCTATGGCTGTTTGTAAACAGGTATGACAACAAGAGAATATAGACCAATTCAACAGTTGTGTAAATTTAGCATTATTCCTGACTGTTCCACAAGATCTAGAATAAGAAGAGTTAATTTTCCTAACCAGAATAGGATTTCTGAAAGGATTTCTTGCCTTTTTTACTTTAAAGGATAGGAATCAGAATAGTATTCATTCCATATACAGCTAAAACAGTTCCTGACGTCTTTTTTGTTAGGGTAGCAAGGGATACAGGATTTGGCTCGTAATTAAAATGAGTGATAGAGTCCTGTTGGGAAGTAATTTGAGACCGATCCATATATTCATTTTAAGTGAAGAACAGTTTGAGGATCCTTGTCATGACAATACGTGGCATTTAGGTAGTATAATATTAGGCATATTTGCTAATAAGTCACCTTAATGTTTGTATGGTGCCAGTAAATCATGTGGATTTGATTTTTTTTTTCAGCTCTTTTGAATGCAGTGCAGATTGCTAGCCTCTTACTGTCACTGACAAAGCCATAGAGAGGTCCAGAGTTGGCCTCCCATGCACCTGTGTGAACTGAGTCCAGAATTTCAGCTCAAACCTACCTCTATGCCACGTGAACCTTTGAAGATAATTATATACCTTATCACAGTTAAACCTTTTTTATAATAGACTTTATTTTAAATTCAAATACAAAAATACAGTTAAATCATTGTCAGTACGAAGACAAAAGAATGGTCAAAGAGACCCTTTTCTTCATACTGTATTTTATTCATGCCGCGTTCATCTTTGTCTCTGTGTATGTATTCTGTGAATTCTAATTAATACAGAATCTGATATTTCTGCATGTTTACATTGAATAATGGTGATCTAAAGGAGCATACTTGTAAAACAACATGTTACCCAGAGCAAGATAATCCTCATAACCTTAATCCTGGAGTCCTAACTTGTACGAGTAATTCTGTTGATTGCACTATGACTGGTCTCATGGGAAAAGGCTTCAGCATTAGGTTCATAGTTATAGATCCCTATCTTAAAAGCTTCAGTTTTATCACCTTTTCTTTACCTGCAGTTATATCCTAGTGATTGTATAGCCTTGCTGGTTATGTCCAAGGACTGGGAGGAGAGGGCATAAAAATATCTTTCCTGAATTACAGTGAGTTGGTTTCAGGCTTCAGGCTGAATTCACAGAACTCATTTTTCTCACCGACCACTAGATAACAGCAGAGTTTAAGGGACATATCCAGAATTTTGGGTCAAGTGTCGAAGGCAGAGGTTGTAAACAGGGAATAAGCAATTCTTTTTAGGTTTACATTGAATAATGCGTGACCCAAGCGTGGTCACAGTTGGGAAATCC
This sequence comes from Burhinus bistriatus, assembly GCA_013397275.1. NCBI lineage: Eukaryota > Metazoa > Chordata > Aves > Charadriiformes > Burhinidae > Burhinus > Burhinus bistriatus. The sequence goes on along the minus strand of VYXH01003903.1, from coordinate 730,363 downwards.
CCATGCTAAAATGTTACTTGTTTCTTTTTTGTCTTTCTATCTGTGAAGATAAAATAGATCTGTGTTTATATGTAGGTTATCTAGAAGGGACTTAGCTTATTCCCAACTAGCTGGACGTAGCTCTTGAAAAGCGTTTCCCTAGCAGATTTGGAGCTAGGGTAGAGTATGCCAGGCTGTGTGTGATGATCTAGAAGGAACCTTGTAATGTTAGATTGCTCAAAAGGAAGCGTTTATTTGATGCATTTAGAAATGTTTCACGTGTCAGCACTGGACTTCTAAAAATAAATGACTGAGATGCAGCAGAAGGAAATTCCTTCTAATCAAAACTTTATGTCAGTGGCATCTGTAAGTAAAGAGAAGACTGAAATACCGAAGCTATCAGAATTGAAAACTCATTGCTCAGGTATCAGGTTGTGCAACTGATTTCATAGATTTACCAGGTAGTTATTGTAGGCTCCTAACATGTTACTGTTTAGTGTTATTGTGATCGTACGAAGGAATTTGTCACCTGTCTCTCCAGGTTTCATGAAGGACGGAGTTTTAACGTTCCATTCATCCCTAGATTGGCAGTTTAGTCCAGCCAAGTTCATTAGTGACCAAGATATCATTATCAATCAACAGCTGTATAACAATTCATATGAAAAATGTTTGTTTATACATTTATCTAGTTCCTAGTAGTCTGCAGCATTACTATGGCATCTGTAAAGGTTCAAGTGTTGGCACATGTGGAAGTCATTGCAGGATCATTGCTAATGCTGTGATCTCTTACAGGGCAGGAAATGCATTTTTCTGTTTGCACACAGAAACCCAACCCTGCCTGAGACTTTGGATACTCCTGTAATGCAGATAATAAAGAAATATGTATTGTAGCAGTCTCTGTGCAAGGAACAAAAAGGCAAATAGTCCACCAAATCCCACAATAACAATTTCACCCATTTAATTATTTTCTTTTGAGAGCCCAGGAAATTGAGGCCTGTTGAAATTGCTTTTGAGAGTGTCTCCTTTAATCTTGTAGCAGAGTATTTGAACTCAGACAACAGTTTAACAGACAAAATACTGCAAGCACAGCATGAGATACGCAGACAAAAATGAAAAGGTGATACAGAATATAAATCTTCTTTCAGGGGCCTTATGAGAATGACATCTGATTATCATCATCACAAATACAATACAGGTATCTGGCATCCTCTGTATTCCATAAAAACCTAACTCACAAATGAGTTGACTTTTCCTAAAAGTCAAACTATCAGATCAGCCATGAAACCCCATGTAAAGTGTTTTTGGTTTTGTTGTTCTTCGGTTCCTAGGAAGACTAGTGAGACCTAACAGCTCAAGAGTATTGAGGTTGATGGAATCTAAACTTTCAGTAGAGTTTTTTCTACTTTAGTATGCAGCAAATTAAAAGTTAACAGAATAAATACTGAGACCCTAGAATTGTGAGATTTTCTGGGGCAAAGGGAAGGTTTGTTTGCTGTTAAATACTGTTTGCAGTTTCTTTCTTAGGCTCATCTACTGTAGTTTAATGGCTGTTGCGCCAGGAAGCTGGGGATTTTTGTAGACTTTCTTTTGCTTGATCAAATACTTTATGCTCTTCTAGGGAGATGAAGCAAATTAGGAAATGTGTTCTTTTATTTAAATACTTCAGAATGTGCTTCAGGAAAAAGAAAACTTTATTATTTTTTTTTAAAGGACAGATGCATCTTAATAAGCACTTTAATTAAGGGATTGATTAAAATAACAGTGATTAAATTCCAAGGAAATTGATCTGAACATCCAGGTGAAAGAAATTTGAGGTGTTAGCTGGAATCTTAGGGCAAAGATGGCTGGAATTTAGACAGTTTGCTGTAACATTGTCTACCAGATCCTATCTGGTGATATGTGTGTGGAGTGCTGAATGACATAGTGACATTTATATTGCTCTGTGGTTGGTCAAAAGAAAAAAAAAAAGCTTATTTTGCTAATGAAGTAGGCGAGAATGATACAATGTATTCTGGTAGTTTGTGACCAGATTGGGAGAACAATGTCATGTTTGTTTGCTAAGATGGTAGCAGTAGAGATAAATTCAGAATGAAAACATTTATTCTGGATAACAGGGGTTTTTTTGAAAACTCCAAGATATATTTATTAGTAGTGTTTACACCAGCTTTGTAATTTTGTGAGGAAGGAGTTCAGTGCTAGCTCACTTAATTTTGTGGGAGTGCTGGAGTGAAGGCTGCCTGTTTATGTCAGGGGGGAACACGATGGGACAGTATTCTTCAACCTCCAGAACTATTCAAAAGAATCCATGTAAGTGGAAAGTTTAATTGTAAAGATGGTTTTTGGTTGTGGGGTTTTTTTTGGGGGGTCGGTGGGTTGGGGGTTTTTGTTTGTTTCTTTTAAATTGAGGCTTGGCTGCCCAGTTCTGAATTGTTGGAAATAGTTTGAAGGTTGGTTTGGGAACAATTGATTCAAGGTTGTCTCCTGTCCCAGTCCTGCCCAGTGGTTGGTGGCTTGTGGTGTTCCTGATGGGGTAGAGGACACCTTTGGGGGCCATGTGGGGAGGCTGCTGCTAGATTAATGCCAATGCTGCTTCATTCTTCTCCCCCCTCCCCTTTCTTTCCCACCCCCCTCCCCATAAAATGTCCTCTCAGCTAAATGCTTGTGCAGAAGAAAAGTGATGTTACCGCCTGTGCACTTCACCTGTCCTAGTTATACAGCTGACAGTGCAGTGACTGTACCGAGTGCATTGTGAACTTGGTACCTCTACCCTTGAACCTCATAGTAAATGTACAGGGATTTCTTGTTTGGAGTAATCTCAGTTGCTGTGGGTGCTGCAAGTATGTGTTTTCTTGTGGCTCGTAGAGGAATCTGACACAAGTTCAGAGCAGATCTCATGCTGGCTTTGAGCTGAACACTTCTGAGGAATGCAAGTTAAAAGAAGTTGGTAGACAAATTGAGCTGTGCCTTGCCTGCAAGTAACAAAATTTTTCAATCCGTCGTACTGCTGGTTTCACGCTGATAGAGATCATTATTTTCTAGTATTTCCCTCATGATGGTATTTTTCTTCCTTAATATTTATACTATTTTGCTTGTGCTGTTAGCTTGGTTATATAGGGTCTATGTGCTGAAATTCTGCTTACAGATGAGACGGTGTTGTAGAGATCTGTTCCTGTTCCATGCATTGATGCGCGCCATTGACGACTTCTCACAGGAACAGGACATGAATGAAAAAACACTACTGTTTTAACGTTAGATATAGAAAAAGTCTTCTCTGTTTACAGGATCAGTTTTGTAGTATCCATGTGCAAAAGAAACAGCTAAACTGCTGTTTTGGGCAGCTAGCTGTAGAACTGCATGGAAATGGGACCGAAGGAGGGATTGATATCAACAAAACCCAAGCCACTGTGAAACAAAACCAAAACCTCTCCCACCCTGGAAAGATTTATAAACAGTACCATTGAGCAGATCTATTTGTCACCTGACTGGGGCTTACAGTTTAGGTTAGAATTTTTGTTGTAGAGCAGGAGATCTTGTTTTGCGTCGTCTACACAAAGCGTGTGACCAGTTACACTGTGCAAAGTATGTCTTTTTCTTTCTTTCCATGAGCTAAATAAACCTAAAAATCTGAACATTTGGTGACAGGGAAAAAACACTGTTGTTGCTCACTTTTTTTTTTTTTACAAGATCCACCACTGTGCTAGAAGGCAGAGAGCACCGTGGTATGAAACCAAACGTTTCACTGAGGTCAGTATTACTAATTTCAGCTAAGTGAAGATTTCCATGGGCTGTGCCTAAGACTGAGTATAATGTAAATGTTAGACATCACTTAAAATTATGTGATGAATAGTGGAATGGAGACAAAGATGAATAGTAGGAAGGGGAAAGAAGATGAGACTGTAATAGTAAAACTGTGCAGTGTAGTCGTTTAGGATCACCTTTCTCCTTGGCCAGTACCATAGAGGCAGAAAATCCTAATCATGCCAGGAGCGTGCACTGCTGTGCTTTCAGTACAAATAGCAAAGGAAGAAGGAAAAACAAGAAAAAAGCGCCTTATGACTATTGTTGAGAAAGCATGATATACAGACAACTCTGGCAGTAGGTACTGCATCTGCTCTGACCCAGAACAGAACAGCTGTTGCCCTTCTATACAAGCTGATGCCTTCGAGGGTGCATTTTACAGAAAAACAAAATTGTGAGGGTGGAAATGGGTACACATAAAAGGGCAGGCTAAGCCAATGAAGCTCTAACTTTGCATTATGTATATATATGTAAAAGATATATATCTGTGTATTTGCAATATATGGTTGGGGTTTTTTCTTTCCTGAAATCAGAATAAGGACTTGCATTTAATTTTAAATGTTTTCTTTTTGATTTGCCTCTTTCAAATCTGATTGGGGGAAACAGCATGTTCTGTTATTGAAACATAGGCTACTCTGGCATGCATCTCCTATTTTGAATGCTTTAGGATTGTTATGGGTTTCTACAGTAATAAGTTAAATAAATAGGCCTGTAGCAGCAGTTTTGAAGATATGATCTTAGTGTGCACACATCTGTTGTGTATATTTGACACTTCCCCCCACCTTCCCAATAAGCCTTTTGTAGACATACCTTTTCAGTATAGTTAACCTGCAGTGCTTGGTAACGTTCACCATGGTTCTGTGACCGTAACCATAATATTCTGAATATAAAAGATAAATTCTTTTATCTATTCAGTTTTCTTCTCCTCTTCTTTTTATGGAGACTCTCTTTGTCTCTTCTGGTGAAGTGCTTCTATATCAAGGACTCCACAACAGGTAAAATTGGCATACTAAAGTCTTAAGACTTGCTTGTGGTAGCTTCTACTATTTGAAGTTTTTGAGAATTGGGAAGGAATTGGCAGTACCTGAGTGAGCACATGAATGATTCCCCGCCTCCCCCCCCTGCCCCGGCCCCGTTCTTGCTGGCAGATGGTCCTTTAGGGACTCTTTGCCAGCAAGTGCAAGTCAGAACAGCCTCTAGGAGCGACTGCACCAGTGAAGATACTGGGCAGCCTTTCTTCCTTGCTGAACTCAGCAGAATGAGGCTGCCAGTGAACCTGATCTATAATTTTCAGTTATTTCGTATTTTTCTCCAGTAATCACAGTAGCTGCAGAGGATAGTGTTTAGCTCCCCATGACAGTTGTCAAACATAACAAAATATGAAATTAAATGATTGTTACAAAATAAATGCCTGGAAGAGTGAGCTTCCAGTCTTAATGCTTCTGTGAAACAACAGAGGTACCTTTTAAAAATTAAAGCTTTAACATAAAATTTCTGTTCAAAACAAATATTCCTTCTGAAACATAAACTCAATTAAAAGAGTTTTGCAGGTTGGAATAATTTTCATGATGACAGTAAATATTGTTCTGTAACACTACTCTCACTGCCATAATAGTTCTGTATATAACCCAGATTTAACCAATAAATATGTTTAATAATTAATGGTTTCTTTTTGTGTAAAATAGTGGCATTTCATTTTATGGATGAGAATTCCTCTTTCTTTGTCAGATTCTGTTTGAATTTATATTTCTCATTCTTTTTTAGCTTGTTCCAAATCCTGCCCTGAATACTTGCCTCTGCCTGACCTCTAATACCGTGGATTAAAAAAAAAAAGCAGAACTCCAGATGGTTCACTTCATAGAATGAGGGCACCTTTATTTGAGAGGGATTTAAGTATGAAACCAGTCATGTGAATCATCCAGCAAAGAAAATAAACAATCTTAATCAGCAGTCCTTAAGAATGACGTATGGAGTTTTAGACATCCATGGGTCGTAGCATGACATCAGATTTCAAAGACTTGTAAAGATCTCCCAAATTTCTCACAGGCTGTCAGAGCCATCCAAGCTATCTGAGTCTGATTAAATGTCTTAGAAACCTGCGTTACGTTGGTAGCTATCCCATACTTTCCATTTACTATAGTAGCATGCTGGTTTTCTGCAGCTATGCAGAAGTGGGGTTTGCTGTCTAGTCATCAGTGAGTGGTTATAGAATATAGCAGAGGTTGGTCCCATGTGCGCCCCTCATGAACCAAAGCAGATGTCTTTTAGTAATCTTCTGATGGATATCTTCCAAACGGCAGTAATCTGAATTCTGGGACTATCTCTGTGTGCCTCTGGGCTTGGAAGAAATGCTTGATAGAATGAGATTATTTGACAAAATGCCAGTGAAAATACTACTCTTACTCCCATTTTATGTGGCTGTGGTAATAACTGCAAGGTATCAGAATTGATGGGTAACTAAAAGAAAAGCTTTCTATGTGAAAGAAGATTTCTACCAAGAACATACCAACCATGACGATAAAATAGGAAAAACCCTATCCGCAAGAATAAAAATTTCTATTGACTTTGATAATGCGGAGATTTAATTATGTTGTTCAACTCTCTGCCATAAATCATGATCAGATTTATATCTTTCTTGTTATTTATACTCTTATTTATACACAAAGAGTCACTAGGCACAGGTGGTTCTGTAAACACACAGGAAGGAAGTGGTTTCTGCCCTGAGGAATGTTAGTGTTAAGTATGAGACTAAAGACAATGTGAGAATATATTAAAACAAGGGGAACATGGGGTCACAGTGACTGTGCTGGTCAGCCCAAGAAGCAGCTGTAATATGAACCTGGCTGCCAAGTGTCTTTATTTGATGATAATCCAGTTGTTGCAGTGCCCTGAGGAATACAGTTTGTTTTAGCTGAGCTCAGAGCTGAAGTTAGATCAATCAGATCTTCCTGTCTATGAAAACATTCTTCATGTTGAAAATATTCTTATGTTGCCCTTAATCACTGTTTGCTGCACATACCGATGCGACAATCATCATTACCACTATAATAACTGACTGAGCAATTGTACTCATGCTCATGCAGCTGTGTGACAGTCTCCTTGGATACCCTGGGGCTCCAGTGATTACCCTGAAAACTTTAAGATAGGCTAGAGAACTTTGCTGGTTACTAGTGAACTATGAAAAATGTTTTTTCTGATCTCTGGCATGCTGATTCTCCTTTCACCCATGCAGCAAAATATATAGAAACGCACCTGAGGGTTCCTCAAAAATCTGCAACATAAATATGCAGAAAGAGGGAATCTGTGGCAATCATCTTGTTTGGACAAACTTAAAGGACTTCAGGTGCATGAGAGAGTCCTAGACAATTTAGTATTAGTGTAAATAGTGTAAGCCATGGATGTTTTTTGTGTTTATTTAAAAGATAGGTACTGTAAAAATTAGTAACTATATTGTGCCTTAAAGAGTGCTCTGCCTGTCCATAAACAGCCCTTTGGTGAGGTAAAGGACTGGTGGTGCAGGGCTCAGGAGAGAGCAAAGTACTTTCCAAAGTGGCTTTGCAGCAAAGATGTTAGGATACTTACTTGTCCACTACCAGACTCCAGGCAGATTCAGTGTCTCTCTCTGATGGGATCCTATGCCCTAATTGATTCATAATCTATCTTCAGAGATTTTTTATGACTGTCTGTTAGAGAGAGATGAACCGGATTTGAATTTGTTTAGCTGGTCTCAGCAACAGATGTCAGGTATCACTAAATAATGAACAGTCATGTATGACAACGGCAAGAACGTTCATTCTTTCTGTAAGCTTGGCCAAATAAATCTTTTACTCTCTGCATGTTGTCCAAAATAGTTTTGTATCTTTACTATTAGTGAAATATTAGGATATAGATAATGTATGAGTATTGCCGTGGAATTTAATACAATTATAATGGGAACGTGTCTTGCTCTGGTTTACTTTTAATTCATTTTTCACCTATTATTAAATGTTAAAATAAAAAATAGGAGAATTACAAGTAGTGCCATAAATCAATATGTGTCCTGAACTGCAGAGAAAGTCATTTTTATAAGAGGGCAAGCCCCTGTATTTATAATAAATCAAGTTCGTTATCTTTTGAGCTTCCTGAGTAAAGTAATTAGTCATTTATGCTGATACAAAGCCATCAGTGACTACGTTGCTTTGTTTCACAAAAATTGAATCTTAAATTGTTTTGTAAGGGTCATTGGTTATAATCAGCTGCACATTGTATTGTAAATTTCTTGTTTTGTTGGTGGGGAAGTAGTTTCCTCTAACCTGAATTAATACACCAAGCAACTCTCCTGCAGTTAGAACAAACTGCCTTTAAGACTGTAACACGACAACTAATTTAAAATGCAAGATAGGACGTAGCAGGTGGAGTTGGGTAGGGAGTCAATATTAACTGACGCTTACTGCTGAGGAGAAGGTCTCAAAGTTTGTGAGGACTACTCCAGACTGTGCAGATGGCTGCCTCGCAGGAAGGTTTGCTGCGTGGGTTTCCCCACTTCTGCAGCTGCTGTGCTCATGCCTGTCCGTTCCCACTTCTGCAGCTGCGGAGAGATCTGGTTAATGCCATTTGCAAAATCTTTGGAAATTTGGGAACTGCGTATGCTTTTACACCTGTAAAATACTGCTGTTACCTGAGGGGCTTTAGTTTGGAATGTGAGTTCTTCTCTCCAGCTGGGCATAAAACACAGGTCATCGCCAAGCTAAAATTCCTGCTCCTAAGCTATGGAAGAGCATGCGCAAAATCGGACTTCCTCCTGCTCTGCTTTAGCTGTTGGTAAGATTAGTCTGTTTTGGGGTAGGCTCAAGCACAGCTTATTTTTCAGTATGGAAACATTGTGTGCATCTGGAATGTGATCGTTTCTCCTCTATTTCCAGACATCCGTTCTGACCAATAAGTACTTGGCATCATTTCCACAAAAGTCACCCTTAGTCTGGAATAAAGCTGTGCATTGAGGACAAAAGGCAATGCTTCCCTGGAGAAGTTCAGAAGTGTCCTGTGGTCTTTTTTGGATATTGGTTGGCTATGCCTGTGCTTATAGATAGGGGTAAGTAGGATGAGCCAAGGAATTTCAGTGTAAGTCTAGCTTTTCTTCTGATGGCATTTTTGGTTTTACCAGTACAGCTGTCCCAGACTGGGTGCTCCCAAGAAGCATAATGCATTAATCTTCCCTCCCTAAATGAGATGACAATTCTGGTTCTAAAATAAGTGGCTTATTACTTATTTTAAAAAAGCATCACCTAATATAGAAAAAAGAAGTTGATGTTACAATAAAAGAAGTGTATGCTGTGTTTTCAAATTGTGTACACACAGTTAGCCGTTATACTGACTGCTTGGTTAGGTATTCTGAGAATTGTTCCAAATTCTGTCCCATACCAGGAGTTACAATGTCTTTCTCCATCCTGTACAGGGAGTGTTGGTATCTGACATTGATGCCTGAAAGCTACAAGAGCACAAATGTGTTCCTTTGGATGCTGCAGCTGTGATATTTATTAAGAACTGAAAAGGGCATTTCAATTTGGTTCTTGATCTTTTCTATTTATATTAATGGCACAAATTTCACTGGTTGAGAACTGATCATGACATGTTACAGCATCTTGTGCAAACGGAACATTAGAAAGGGCCTAATGATCTACTTTGACTAAAACTTTCATTATATTTAAAGAAAGCAAGTATTTTTCTGGTTTGGTTTCTATGTAAAATTCCAATTCAAGGGTAATTACGAGTCTCCAAATTCTTTCATTTCATATTAGATTACATCCTTTATTTAGGGTTAAAATAAGGGAAACCTTCCCATCAGTTACTTTGGTCACCTGCCGTGTAAACTAATAATGCCATGCTAATCTAAAAAGGAGTGTCAGTCACAGTCACATTTGAATTCCAGCATAACAGGAAGGAGACAATTAAGAGAGGGAAATTAGCTGAACTAGTGCTATTTTGTAGTACTCGATTTTAAAATCTACAGTCAATCAAATACATCAAGAATAGAAGGTGTGTTTTTAAAGAGGTACAGGCTTGTTTACAGGAATGTTCTGTGAATTATAATTGTAAAATATTAATAATGAGATGTTACTATAGAAGCTTTTTTCTTTTAGCTTACACTCCTGTGAGAAATAAGTAATAACATATAGTGTGAGGATTTGAGAGATTTGGCTTAGAAAGAATGGTGATTGTGACTAAGTGCAGGTTAACACATGAGCTCTGGCATTTTTTTTCCTGTTCTTAGCAATGAAACACTGAGCAATTTCACAAGGAAGCTTACACGTGCATTAGAAACAGACTTTGCGTATGCTAGGACAAAGAAAATAGATGTTTTTCAGAAATTCTCTATTTCTAAGCATTGTAGCATTGTCCATAGTAACAAAACAGGCAGGCTACAAGAAGTCCTTTAAAAGGATGAACGTTGTCATTTGAAAAGAAAATAGGTACTCGTGACTGTTCACCACCTGGGTATTAATGCTGCCAATTACTGTGTCCTGCCTTTCAAACATTATTATGTTAGAGCAAGAAAAGAGCCAATATTGTATTTTATATGACCTTTCTAATGCTATATATACACATATAGATTTGTGTTATTTGTCTCTGTGATTCACCAAATGTTTCTTATTTGTGGCTCAAGGCATTTATTTATTGCAAGGCTTCAAGCTGTGGTAAGCAAGGTCATAGATTAAGAATTGATTTCCACAGTTGCTCTAGCATACAAACTAAATTTCTCTTGGTTGGTTATAAAAACTACGGCTGGGCATAAATTCAGCTTTTCAACATTGTCTTGAAAATTAGTGTTAAAGCAAATGAGAAAATCCTCTAAAATGTATTGTATGCTTAATTTAGGCCTCCAGCTAAAACCTAAGGAAAGGAAATGCTGCAAGCTTCTAAGTTAAACCATGCTAGTACTGAAGGTGTTTTTTTTCCTTTTACTTCACTTGTTCTTTTTTTGTTATTACTTCATGTCTCCCTTATTTTTTTAAATCAGATTTTCTGTACAGTTTTTGGCAAATCATGTTTTGATCAATACGTTCATTAGTTCCTTGTTTTTTCTATATGATCCTAGAGTCATTCCTGATTACAGTAACAGTGTGGGTTTCAAAATGGAATACAGTTTCTCTCCTTTGGAAATAGACAGTCCTCCTAGAAATAGAAAAATCTGCTATTTTGTTAGCTTTGTCTCTAATGCGAGAAACACATCTTGTGAAACTGAAGGAGTATTTAGACTGTAAACTGAAAATTCACTGAAATCAAGGAGGTATGTTTTGGGAGTGTTTTTAAGGTGTTCTTTGTGGGTTATGGGGTTTTGTTTGTTTTTTTTTTTTTTTTAAGGTGTGCTTTGTCTTGGTAATGATAGTAGAGCTACACTGTGCGCAGCAATCAATTTGTGTAAATGTCAAAGATATATAACTCTTTCGTGAATCTTTGATGTAATACACTGATTCCTAGTGACTATATAATAAATTTCAAGTTACAGAAATTGGCTTCTTAGACACATCTTTAAAGAAAATATTTCTGATATAATACCCTGCCCCCCATTTTTTAATTAGTATGACAAAAGCAGAAACCTTAATATGTAGTGTATGTTTTCAGATCATAATGGCTTTATGAGCACTAGCTTGGCCTCTGCCGTTCCTGCATGTGTCAGAGTTACTGATTCTGCCATTGGCAGAGGAACCAAATTGCAAAATTATTTTTCTAGGATAACGGAGAGCATTGTGTTTGCTCGATGGGAATTCTTGGTTTGCAGTGCACAGTTCACACTGTACCTTATAGCACTGCCCCACAAGGAAGAGACTAGTGTGGTAAATGTTTTGTGGTACTCTGTTATACTAAAATAGAGGCTGAATTGCCAACCCTGTTGCACACTAGTGCGTGAAATAACTTTCTTCACAGTGGTCGCAATATGTACGTAAAGAAAAGTGATTGGAAAGCAAAGTGCTGTGTGTGATGAGAGTGGTAAAACAGTTTGGCAGGTAAAACAGGTATGCGGTTATTTGAAAATATAAACTTTGTTAAGAAAAAAAAAATGTGCAGAAATGAAGTACCTCTGACTTAAAAATCATTCCTCTTTCCAATTCAGATGGATGTTTTGGAGGAATGAAGTTGTGGAAATTCATCTGTTGGTGCTGATTCTTATCCCCTCCCTGAACTGTATTTTGCAGGATTAGAATACATGCATCTCCTTTTGGGGCTGTTCCCAGCGAGCCATTTTGTTAGCACTTGATCTTATTTTGCAAAATCTTTGGTCGGAGCTTATTTTGAGGTATTGAAAACTGAGGATTTTGTCTGTTTAAAATGCCCATGTCCATAACGAACTTCCTTTTGACTTCCTTGAGATTTCCATATGGAGACATCTCAAAAAAAAATAATGCAGCTTTGTGGTGAAATGAGGTGCATCTATTAAACTCAGACTTTCTCTGAATAATAAAACAGTCTCACTGAAAGCCTTTTTAGGAAGGAATTATGATTATAAAGTCTGGTAGTCAGGAAAGCTTCTTGTTAGGGTATTACTGCAAGACTAACTCAAGCATGGTTATGCCTGACTGAATACAAGATTTCCAGCCATTTCCAAAATGTAGATTTCTTTTTTGAAAAGCACTTAAATATGTATGAAGAATCTTGGACTGATTCATTAACTTTGAATAAATTCCTATGACAAATGAGGGAAATGAAGAGGAAGCAAAAATAACTAGTTGAGCAGGACTGCTTGTGTGAGGTTGACTGCTTGCAGAGGCACAGGGTTAGTACAGCTATATCACTGATAGTTCATTGTAGATCCACCTGACACTAAACTTTAAGGAACAGAACCTTTTCAGAAGTAGAACTGGCACCGGCCTACTCTGTATTGATGTAGTAGTACAGATTTTCAGATTTTTTCTTTTCTCCCCACCCTGCCCCAGGACAGGGGAACTAGATGGAAGAATTACCAATCGGTTTTATTCTGCTCCTGTGATAAGGTTGGTATAAGAACATAATAGTGCTAGAAATCTGGTGGTGTTCTACTTCTGGATCCTCCTTGACATCAAATGTGTTCCTAAAAGGGCTCCAGAGTCAGTCTCTGCAGTCACCTAATTGTTATGCCCAGTATGTTCTCACATGGAACCATGCTCCAATGCCACCCAGTGCAAAACATTGAAAAATAGTGTTTCCAACCAACAGAACAGAAAAGGCTGGTGAGCAGGGAGAGGGAAGCAGTCTTGCTATCTGTGCCCTCTGCAACATGCTCCAAAGAGAGAAAATAATGGGGGGAGGTGAAAGAAGATGAATGATTCCTTATATAAACTACCTGAAAAGACCCTCTGAGATTTATGGACAGGAGTCAGCAGTGTACATCTGGGGAAGGTCTGTCTAGCTGCGGCCTAGAAGTTTGGGCTTATGTAGGAATCTGTTGTGAAAAATGCTGTTTGAAAAAGTGCATCCACAACATGTGTTTGGGACTGCTGGCGTCTTTGAGTTAGGAGAGAAGTGTGCTACTGTGGTGACTTCAGTCTTCCCTTTGCATTTTAATTCTGGCACGTTTGTTATCTCAGCACTCGATGCAAAATCTAGCAAACTTTATGATCTTTCTGACTTTAATTGGAGAATTAAACTTGTAAAGTTCCCTGACAGTTTAGAGTGTGTAAACGTAAATATTCTTATCATATTTTGATTTTTGTGACACAATTTATGCTTTTTCAAATGTTGTTTTCATAATGTACATATGCTCCAGTGGTAATATTCTGTTGAAAGGCTGAGAGAGCTGGGACTCTTTAGCCTGGAGAAGAGAAGGATCCTGGGAGACCTTGTTCTTGCGTATAAGTGTCTAAAGGGTGGGTTGGAGGAGGATGGAGCCAGACTCTTTTCAGTGGTTCCCAGTGACAGAACGAGGGGCAACGGGCACAAGTTGGAACATAGGAAGTTCCATCCAAACATAAGGAAAAAATTCTTTATGGTGAGGGTGACCGAGCACTGGAACAGGCTGCCCAGGGAGGTTGTGGAGTCCCCTTCTCTGGAGGTTTTCAAGCCCCGCCTGGATGCAGTCCTGAGTAACGTGCTCTAGGCATTCCTGCGTCAGCAGGGGAGTTGGACTAGATGATCTCTGGAGGTCCCTTCCAACTCTGAAAATTCCATGATTCCGTGATTTAGTGGGGATTAATTCCCCAAAATCCAGTATCTGCAGCCGGTAGGCTAACCAGATCATTTCAGAAAGATCAAGGGACCACAGTCATTTACATTTGATGGGGCTTTCTCAGACTCAGGCAGGTCAAAAAGATCAGAGATCACCACTGTATCTGTGGCTGGGGATTCTTCCAGTTTGTGGGATTGCACGGCAAGTCCAGGGATAGCATATGCAGGTTCTGTGCATCTCACTGTACAGCACCTGGGGTCAGGCACTGGTCTGAAGAAGGCAACTGATAACGGGAATTCATCTATCACTCTCCTATCTGCACATCTCCTTGGGAATTGTCATGGTTTTGGCTGAGATGAAGTTGACTTTCTTACTAGCAGCTGGTATAGTGCTGTCTTTTGCATTTGGGATGAAAATAGTGTTGGTAAAACACAGATGTTTTGGGTTGTTGCTAAGCAGTCAAGGCCTTTTCTGCTCCTCATATTGCCCTGCCAGTGAGTAGGCTGGGAGTGCATGAGATGCTGGGAGGCGACACAGCTGGGACAGCTGACCCCAACAGACCAAAGGGATATTCCATACCATGTGACGTCATGTTCAGTATATAAAGCTGGGGAAAGAAGAAGGAAGGGGGGGGGACGTTCGGCATGATGGCATTTGTCCTCCCAAGTAACCACTACCTGCCTGCTGAGGGGAAGCAGTGAATGAATTCCTTGTTTTGCTTTGCTTGCGTGCGCTGCTTTTGCTTTACTTATTAAACTGTCTTCATCTCAACCCATGAGTTTTCTCACTTTTCTTCCAATTCTCTCCTCAATCCCAGCTCAGGGGGAGTGAGTGAGTGGCTGTATGGTCCTATCTGCTGACTGAGGTTAAACCATGACAGGAATATAACTCCTTGCCACATGTTAAAACATCAGTGAGGCTTCTTTAACCACTCTGAGGGGGGGAAAAAATTAAATCATGCAAGTAGTATCTAGTTATGCATTCTTGACTTCATCATCCTGCCACCTGCTGCCTTGCTCTGATATGGATGGTTCTGTGAACTGCACTCAGGCAGAAGTTGTGAACAACCAATCTTGCCGAGACTCTTCTCAAGCCTCCCTCCATGTGCTGTTCCCTCAACATCAGAAACAACTTCTCCAATAACTGACAAAGACTTCAGATTACAAAATTTAAGCAAACATGTTCATTGCTTTTTTTCCTCATGATAGCATTTTCATCAAGGACCAGATGCCAGCACCAAATGATGGTTTGGTCCAGGTGGCTTTACTCTCTGGTGTGATGATGGAAAATGGGACCTACTGTATGGTGTTAGCAAGGAAAAAGATTTGGATGAGCAAGAAGCAAAGGCTGCCAAAAAATGAGACTATGTGACCAAAGGAGTCCTGGTACTGTAGGTTTCAAATGCTCTATAATTTAAGAAGTATCAAACTCATTACTGCGCGCTATCTGTTTTAAAACAGTGTTAGTCATACCTCGTTCTTCACTGCTCCTCTGCTGTGGAATTTTCCCTTTGTGATAAGGCTAGCTTTAAACATTTCAGGTTTTTCTCTCCCTCGTAGAAGGGGTAAACTCACAGCCAAGCATGAAGCCGTTCTGCGCTAAGTATTCCACCTCTGTGGTTACCCCATTGCTGTGATTGCATTTGAACAGCTCTAGATTTCAGTACTGCTGCATCATTTTGCTTTCAATTGTTAATTAAAAAGTTTTCATAGCCAGGGAACAGAACAGTAGGGGGTTTTGTATCCAGTACCAGCCTCTCCCAAAAAAAAAGGTTCAGCTGTGAGTGAAACGCTGTTAAAAGCAACGTTTGTACAGATGCCAAGTGGGAAGAGACAGCAAGTATGTACTAAAGAACAATTAATCTGTTTCAGAAGGAATAGATGTAAAATAATAAATCATTTAAAAACAGGCTTTGCTCTGTTTCTCTTCTTTTAATCTCAGTTTTCCGTAAGAATAATAATACTAATTTTCTAACTAGGCAACGAAGATTTTGTTTCCACTTAATGTCTCAGTAACTTTGCACTGAAATGCTACTATTTCACAATACTGATACCTAATTTTAGTAATCAACCCTTATGCATTGAATGTCTTGATATTTACAACTTTCTATACTTAGAGGTTTTGATAAAGGTACACAGACTTCATTTAGTTCATTACTAAAAGGCAAAATGAGACACGATGGATATTTCATAAGGACACACATTTTTGTTTAGAGAAGGATGAGCACATCAAGTTGTGTAACACCTGTGTCTAAGCAGACGTAGAAGTAGGTATTTATGCTGGGCACAGGTTATTTTTTTCTCCAGGTATGTAGGCATAAAGTCTGAATAAAAATGCAATGTTTAGTTTTTAGACTTTGCACAAAATCCTTTGATCAGCAGTTACTTTATATAAACACGGGTTTTGTATTACCGTGCAAGAGGACTGTAGTGATCATCATAAAACCCAGGGTTGGCAATGCGAATATCTAAGCAGAATAAGAAGACCTTTCCAAAAGGAAACTTGCAAGAAAAGTTCTTTCATTTGAAGGGGTGTGGTTGACTTTCTCAAATTATGGTTATTTGCTCATCTGACCCATTTATCTAGTAAAAAGTGTACTAAATCCTGTGACATCTGCAGTAGAGCTTTTTTGATCATGGGAATCCAGTGTTCATTGCTTGATGGCATCTGCTTTTATAAACAAGAACTAAGTTTGTTAATGTTCTTGTGAGTATCCTAAATCAGCATTTGGAATATACGTATTTCAGGTGTGAATATGCCGCCAGAGCTTGATACTATAACTGCTGTGTTCCAGTTATTTATTTGGTAAGTATTTTCATATTTTTAAAATAAAATGTATAGATTTTTTTTTTGCCAAACTCAATTTTTTTGCAATGGATACTTCATCACTAAAAATCGGCATTATCATGGGTCCTTTCTCAGTCTTCACTCTTTTACAAATTGCAGTAGCATACCTTCTGAAAAACATGAATGCTGATTTAGAAGAACACCTTGAATCACTGATGCAAGTTTAAGAAGAGGCATCAGCAGTGTAAGATGGCTGTACTACAATTTTCACTCCATGGAAAGTCTGCTCAGTGTTTTGCAGTGCCATGCATGCTCTGTTACATGGCATACACCTACACTGGCTCAACCAGCGGAAAATCGACAAAACATGCAGATGCTGAGACAGATGCTTGAAGAAGTTGAAGAAGTAGAGGTCATCTGGTGTGAAGCTTCTAGGTATGCCCTTCTTTTTATCAACAAAATGACATAGTACTTGAAATACTGATTTTCTTTTACTTGATGTCTGAATACAGATTTGTTTATAATATTTATTGCTTTCTTGTTGATAGAAAATTGAAGAAGGGAGTCGAACAAAACATACAGGACAGTTCATGTTAATACAGAACTTTTTTGCCTTTTCCACCCTCTCAATAAAATGCACTGGCATGGGAAAATTTGAATGCAATCCTGATGACATGGAAAAGGAAAAGAGAAGGCCAGAGACTTGCAAATAAAATTTAATTGTTACTTGCTTATTTGAAACTGGCAAGCAGACAGCCAATACACTGCTCCATGACTAGCTCTAAGTTATTAATGGTACCTGAACTATGTTTTATATATCACATCATTCCTGTACTTGATCATCATTCTGTCATCATGTTTTATGTTCTTGGCCTGTCCGAGTTCATTTATGGCAGAGAGAAGCCTCTGTGCTCTTTTCGGCTGGCTTTTAGTTTCTGTTTTCCTTTGTTTTAAAAATAATCAGATTGCAAATCTTACACGGGGGGATGAGCGGTGGCACTCATCCTTGCTTTGCTGTCTGGCTCATGAGCATCTGATACATGACAATTCTCCGCCTGCTGCAAAACTACTCTAGTAACTCCATGCTGCTCTGATTGCTTTTTGTCTTTTTTTGCCTCTCAAAGACACTGATGTGTGGATGTTTCTTGACTCACTAGTACTTTTTTTAATTCCTTGAGAGTTATTTCTCTTTTATTCAGAAAGAGAAGGAGGATACTAGCTACACTGGAGCAGAGTAATAGAAAAACAACTAGGTGATCAGGCTCACTTTAGGGAAGAGATTTTGCTCCCTTATTGTCTGTGTCTTAAATAAGCCAAGAGGTGGGTTTGTTCTTTTGTCCACACCCATCCTTACACTTTTCTTATTTACACTCATCTGCAAATCAAGTCCATTGCTCAACTGAGATGCGCTCTCTACCTAAATGTAAAGTGGCTGTAAGAGTATTCTTAAGAAAGTGAACCCACGTGATCTATATGCTTTCAGTCTGTGTTGCTGTTTGCAACTTGAATGTAATTTGATTTCACACTACCCACAGAGTGCCAGAGAAGAGCTAATCCTGTAGATGGGTAGTATGTTTCTCCATATTGCCCATTCCTACTCCTGTCAGGCCATAGCAATACGCATGGCTCTGTGCTGAGGCTTCCACCCTCAATATAGTCCTGCAATCTGGGCTGATACAATCTCTTTATATGGGGTGCAGGGCTTGTACTGTGAATGGCAGTTGAATTTACAAGTAAAAAGGAGCTCAGGTACCCATTGAAAAGGCTGTATTGATCTAAGGAGTTGACATATTGGATGTGGAACTAACTGAAACACAGTTTTCAAAAGTTGGGGGCTTAAGGGAGAAATTAAACAACCTCTCTGTTGTATACCAGAAGCGGATCAATGGCTTTGTTTTTATGTTTTTCTTTGAAAGATATCACCTGCTGGCTGCAGAGTGGGTGGATTCAGCTTCCTTTTGGAGCCTGAGCAAATCACTTGAGGAAGATCTTGCTTTCTGCTGCGTCCTAAAGACAACATGGAAGGGGAGAGCATCTATGAGGTTGATTCTGGAGATGGACTTGGAGGTAAGGTTGCCTATGACTTATTTTTGCTTTCATCCCAGATGGCTGGTTACAGGAAGCCCTTATGACAATGGATCTCAGAAGCCACAAAAACCAAATGTGATAAAGATGTCTAGAGTTCATTGATTGTATTATGTCATTTTACAAGCAGTGAATAAAAATTTTTGAAAACAACTGTGTCCTAGAGGAAGTGTCACACCTAGATACTGCACATTCTAAATGTTGTTGTTTAGAGTCTGAGATGTCCCAAAGATGATGCAAACCTGAAATACTTACAATAAAAGTAAAGGCATGTAGCCTTTTCTCTCTTTCTTTGTTTCTCCTTTTTCTGTCTCTCACCTGCCGAGCAACTGTATTGCACACACTGTTTTGTTTGTATTTTTTAACTGGACTGCAAAAAACGGCACGAAATGGTACTGACTCTGCCTTCTATACTAGCGACCCATGTGTAGGTGGAGACTTTTCATTGACCTAAAATAAAGAGTTCTTGTTCTTGCTTAGCTACTAATTCTACAGTGTCCTTGGGCAAATTAGCTAACTTCATTCCTGTGGTTTATCATCTTCATAATGGGGTGAACAGCTTCTCAGAGAAGGTAATATTACATACTTCTAAAGGGATGCTGTTCTTTGCATATAATGCAGAGGACCTTTGACAGAGTTTTCAGGCAGATACATCTGTTTTAAATTCCTGGTTTAACACAGCTTCCTCTGAGATTAACTAATCAGACACCTTTCTCTAGTTTGCAGAACACCTTGAACTGCCTGGGTCAACTCACTTTTGAACTCAGAAGTCTAAATATTGTGGGAAAGAATGAGGTTCTATATTAGAACACTATAATAACAAAGACTTGGTGTGCTGCACATCTGTTTGATGGTTTAGATGTTTTCCTGTGACCAGATTGTAACCAGGCAGATTGTTTTTTGTCTGAGTATACTGTGCTTGTGCTAAGATGCCCCCCTTTGTGTTTAATACTTTTGTAATAGTTTTCCTGGGACCTATCTGTATCAGCAGTACTATGTACTAGGAGGAACAGTTTCTACTGTCTTACCACTGAATTTCCTTCTCATTAATGAGCTGCTACCAGACACTCATCAGTTGGACTAACATGCAGATACGAATCCTTAAACAGTTTACTTCTTTTTTTTTTTTTAAAGACAAAAATCCCTGTTTGTTCAAGTTACTTTTAAAATCCCTGATAATACTGTCTATGAAATAATTATTTAGTCATAATAAATTTTATGACAAGAAGGATAAAGGTATTTATGCTCAATTAATGCCTTTCTGCTAGGTGAATGAAGGGTAATAGAGTAGTGGTATTCTCTTTGATTTTCTAAGCATTTGTGTTGCCCTCTCCCAAAGTTCTTGAAACACCTGGAGCCATTGTTATGACTGTTACTGATTGGGTTACTTTTTCATTTCTAACCTATCTCAGGTGCTAGTTTTCTGGCCTTACTGTTGTGTCCTTCAGTCACTGAATCTCTGCTGCAGTACTACATCTTTGTAATTTCTTTCATGCCCCTTTGAGCATGGAAAAATTCTTGCAGAGCTGAGGTCAAAGACAATTTTGTATCCCAGCCCTCATCGAGTCTGACCTTTGTTGTTACAGTAAGTTACTGTCCTTGATCTACATTTTTCTAATTTATATAGGCAAGAGTGAGAGTGTGTTTAAGTACACAGAATGGGTAACCATATTTCTGGCTTGTCCTTCTCTCTTTCTTTTTGGATTCTGACTTAAGATCGTAAGCTCTTCAGAGCAAATATACTATTTTTGGGAATGGAGTAAATTGTCATTGACATAAGTTGACTAGAATTACCTGTACGAGAACTGATTGTGTATGGGATAGGGTCATATTTACAGCAGAATGTCAGTATCTCCAACATACATATATGTATGGTGCTTTTTTGGACAAAGTGCATTTGCATGAGTAATACTACCCACAGAGTACCATTTTACATTTTCCAGAAAAGAGATGATGTTGTCTGCGTGTGAGTTGCTGGACAGCAGCTCAAGTAAAAAAAAAATTCTTGCTTCATCCCTTATAAGCAAAACAAAGGTATATCCAAACAAACTCAACAAAAATTCCCATTCTGAAAGTATCAGCAATGGGCAAGGGCTAGCTCTGTGTTATGATCAGCCCATCAAGCATTCCTATCTGATGAGTAAGGGAAGTGTTGGAAACTCCTGTGTTTTAAAATCAAGGGCGACTAAAACTTTGAATGTAGCTTTGCTAAGTTTCTTGGATTCTCTTTGTCCTGCTTTTCCTACTTCTATTTGAGATACCAAAATGACAAGTATTAAGCTGTTTATGGAGCCAAACTAGGGAATCTTGCACTGTTTTATAGAACGTGATTTAGATAAAAATGTGACTCTAAAGCAAATATCATTTGGGAGATAAAGGACATGCATACTTTCTGAGATGGGTACATAGTTCTTGGCGTACAACAAAGTCTGTATACACCCTCTGTATTAGAAATACAGACATACTTTGAGATACGTACATATTGAGCACAAATGTATGGTTACAATTAGGCTGATTTGATATCTGAATCATGATATCTTGAAGACCTGAAACAAAACAGGAATGTGCCCATTTTCAGCAACATGAGCAGAACAAGCAATTTACAAGTATGATGAAATCACCTAAAAAAAACAAATTATGTTTTGTTAATTCGAGGTCTGTGGTCTCTGATGGAAGAGTTTCCTGGGACTATAAACTCCCTGTGAGACTGCATGAGTTTGAGGGTCAAAAGACCTGCAGAATTTTGTGGCCATTTTTTCTCAGATCAAAAAAAATAATATTAACAAAAATATTACCCCATAGTTCATTACTTCATTGATAGAAAATCAGTCCACTATTTTCCGATTCAGGAACCAAAGTAAAGCTCTTCCCCTCATTTTAACTGCAAAAAGTGTTTGGATTTTCATAGGTGTGTGTGGCTTATAGCACTCCTCAATGCAAGTGGAAGCTCAGGAATGATGCTTATAGAGATCAAGTAAATTAATTTGATACTGTGGTGTTATGTACTTAATGAAGACGTTTTTAGTTTAAAAATTAGCCCTAATAAAATCAATTAAGGTAGCTGTACTGTGGGGGTTGTACCTGGTCTTGATGTCTTGACTTGATGTTACTTCGTAGCAGGCTTTGAATGCTTCTTAAATAATGCACAAAGAACAGAGCTGACTTTTCTCCTGGCCTATAAAGCCAAACTCTGTGAAGGTCCTTATGCAGTCGAACAGAGTCTCCAGAGTATGAGCCGCCCCAAACATGGTGGAGAAGAGACAGGACTGTAATTCTTCACTGTGCAATGCACTGAAAACCTAGTATAGCTGACCTATAACAGATGGGCCCATCTACTTCAAAGTAAAGACTTCATAGCTTCAGTTGCCTAGGAGAGATTTCTGCTTTCCTCAGATGAAAGAACTCTGGTGGGGTGACCTTGGCTGGCTGCAAGGTACCCAGCAAGCTGCTCAGTCACTCCCCCTCCTCAGCAGGGCAGGGGAAGAAAATACGATGAAAGGGTAAGGAGAGGGACATCACTCATCAATTACTGTCACAGGAAAAACAGACTCAACTTCAGAAAGATTAATTTATTGCTAATTAAAAATATAGTAGGCTAGTGACAAACCCCCACCAAACTAAAACCACCTTCCCCTCATACCTTTTCTTCCTGGACTCAACTTCATTCTGTCCTTCCTGACTCTTCTACCACCTCTTGCTACCCCTGAGCAGTGCAGGGGGTTGGGGAGTGAGGGTTACGATCAGTCCATAACACTTTGTCTCTGCTGCTCCTTCTCCTCATGCTCTTCCCCTACTCTAGAGTGGGTCCCACTGAGGGGATGCAGTCCTTCAAGAATTTTTCCAACGTGGGTCCTTCTCATAGGCTGCAGTTCTTCAAGAACTGTTCCGGTATGGATTGTTTCCATGGGGTACAGTCCATCAGGAACGTACTGCTCCAGCGAGGGTCCCCCACAAGCCACAGTTCTTGCTAGAAAACCTGCTCCTGTGTGGGCTTGTCTCCACGGGCTGCAGCACCTGCCAGGAGCCTGCTCCAGTGTGGGCTCTCCATGGGCTGCAGTTTCCCTCAGGGCTTCTCCACCTGCTCTGGTGTGGGCTCCTCAATGGGCTGCAGGGTGGATGTCTGCTCCATTGTGGTCCTCCGTGGGCTGCAAGGGAATTTCTGCCCTGGTGCCTGGAGCACCTTCTTCACTGACCTTGGTGTCTGCAGGGCTGCTTCTCTCACATTTTCTCACTGCTCTCTCACAGCTGCTGTTGCACAGCTGTTTTACCCTTTCTTAAATACATTATCACAGAGGTGCCACCAGTGTTGCTGATGGGCTCAGGTTTGGCCAGCGGTGGGTCTGTTTTGGAGCTGGCTGGAACTGTCTGTGGCTGACACAGGGGCCACTCCTTGTATCTTCTCACAGAGGCCACCCCTGCAGCCCCTCCACCACCAGAACCTTGCCACACAAACCCAACACAGACTCTTACTGTTATTCCAGAGCAATATGCTGCTTCAAATGTATTCTTTATAGACTCGATGGAATTCTTAGAGGGTATTGTCATTAAGTGATTGTCTTTATAATCAATAGCTTGGCTACTTTGATGTGTTCCTAAAAGTAGTCACTAACTTGGACAATGTAGAGTTAAGTATATTTGGGATGTTTCTTTAGAAACTTTAAATCCTTTTAATTATGGAGTGATATGATTATTAATTAAAACTAATGATCAAGCTCTATTATCGTTCTGCTTCTGTGACTTGATTTTTCAAAATTTACTCCTGTTTGTTTTGGCGAAGAGTCTGCAGTGTCTAGATATATATGCAGAATCAATACTATAACACACATTTTTCCTTGTTCCCTGTACTGTATTGTAATAAGAACCTGAAAATTTGCTGCTGCCCAAAAGGTATTATGGGGAAGAGACTGGGGAGGGGTTAAGCAACTTTTATGGTTCTGTTGCATTGTTGATGTTACACAGATCTGCTTTTGGCCTAGTGTTTTCACTTGTAGCTCTTGTTCAAGTGAAAAATCGTCCCTGCACATTAGCAAGGCTGCGAGCCAGTTGCTATGGTATTCAGCTTTTTTTTTCTTTTCTTTTTTTCTTTTTTTTAACCAATCAGATTTCTTTTGTGATGATTCAGACCAGAATAAGAAATCGGTCACACAGGCTAGAGCTGTAATCAAAAGAGCAGCTATTGTTGCCGTGAAAATCTATAGAGGTTGGGAGAACAGCAAAATTTGAGTTTCAAGAAAATATTTACCACAGTCTGTGTTTATGGTATATATTCTAATGTGTAACAAAAGGCTAGTAATGGTGGTAATAGCAGTAGTAAATAAAAACTGAATCACTGGACTAATTTCTCTACGTTGTTTTATCACCCCAAAGGCATCAGTAGCTTCCAGCTAAAAAATTATCAGGTATTTTTATTCTGTGGCCATTTTTTATTGTTTTTTCATTGTGTTAGTAAATGGTAGTATGTTTCTGATAGGATATTATTTGCTGGTGGAAGATTACCGGAGTCTGCTGCTTGTCTTCTGANAGACTTCATAGCTTCAGTTTCCTAGGAGAGATTTCTGCTTTCCTCAGATGAAAGAACTCTGGTGGGGTGACCTTGGCTGGCTGCAAGGTACCCAGCAAGCTGCTCAGTCACTCCCCCTCCTCAGCAGGGCAGGGGAAGAAAATACGATGAAAGGGTAAGGAGAGGGACATCACTCATCAATTACTGTCACAGGAAAAACAGACTCAACTTCAGAAAGATTAATTTATTGCTAATTAAAAATATAGTAGGCTAGTGACAAACCCCCACCAAACTAAAACCACCTTCCCCTCATACCTTTTCTTCCTGGACTCAACTTCATTCTGTCCTTCCTGACTCTTCTACCACCTCTTGCTACCCCTGAGCAGTGCAGGGGGTTGGGGAGTGAGGGTTACGATCAGTCCATAACACTTTGTCTCTGCTGCTCCTTCTCCTCATGCTCTTCCCCTACTCTAGAGTGGGTCCCACTGAGGGGATGCAGTCCTTCAAGAATTTTTCCAACGTGGGTCCTTCTCATAGGCTGCAGTTCTTCAAGAACTGTTCCGGTATGGATTGTTTCCATGGGGTACAGTCCATCAGGAACGTACTGCTCCAGCGAGGGTCCCCCACAAGCCACAGTTCTTGCTAGAAAACCTGCTCCTGTGTGGGCTTGTCTCCACGGGCTGCAGCACCTGCCAGGAGCCTGCTCCAGTGTGGGCTCTCCATGGGCTGCAGTTTCCCTCAGGGCTTCTCCACCTGCTCTGGTGTGGGCTCCTCAATGGGCTGCAGGGTGGATGTCTGCTCCATTGTGGTCCTCCGTGGGCTGCAAGGGAATTTCTGCCCTGGTGCCTGGAGCACCTCCTTCACTGACCTTGGTGTCTGCAGGGCTGCTTCTCTCACATTTTCTCACTGCTCTCTCACAGCTGCTGTTGCACAGCTGTTTTACCCTTTCTTAAATACATTATCACAGAGGTGCCACCAGTGTTGCTGATGGGCTCAGGTTTGGCCAGCGGTGGGTCTGTTTTGGAGCTGGCTGGAACTGTCTGTGGCTGACACAGGGGCCACTCCTTGTATCTTCTCACAGAGGCCACCCCTGCAGCCCCTCCACCACCAGAACCTTGCCACACAAACCCAACACAGACTCTTACTGTTATTCCAGAGCAATATGCTGCTTCAAATGTATTCTTTATATACTCGATGGAATTCTTAGAGGGTATTGTCATTAAGTGATTATCTTTATAATCAATAGCTTGGCTACTTTGATGTGTTCCTAAAAGTAGTCACTAACTTGGACAATGTAGAGTTAAGTATATTTGGGATGTTTCTTTAGAAACTTTAAATCCTTTTAATTATGGAGTGATATGATTATTAATTAAAACTAATGATCAAGCTCTATTATCGTTCTGCTTCTGTGACTTGATTTTTCAAAATTTACTCCTGTTTGTTTTGGCGAAGAGTCTGCAGTGTCTAGATATATATGCAGAATCAATACTATAACACACATTTTTCCTTGTTCCCTGTACTGTATTGTAATAAGAACCTGAAAATTTGCTGCTGCCCAAAAGGTATTATGGGGAAGAGACTGGGGAGGGGTTAAGCAACTTTTATGGTTCTGTTGCGTTGTTGATGTTACACAGATCTGCTTTTGGCCTAGTGTTTTCACTTGTAGCTCTTATTCAAGTGAAAAATCGTCCCTGCACATTAGCAAGGCTGCGAGCCAGTTGCTATGGTATTCAGCTTTTTTTTTCTTTTCTTTTTTTCTTTTTTTTAACCAATCAGATTTCTTTTGTGATGATTCAGACCAGAATAAGAAATCGGTCACACAGGCTAGAGCTGTAATCAAAAGAGCAGCTATTGTTGCCGTGAAAATCTATAGAGGTTGGGAGAACAGCAAAATTTGAGTTTCAAGAAAATATTTACCACAGTCTGTGTTTATGGTATATATTCTAATGTGTAACAAAAGGCTAGTAATGGTGGTAATAGCAGTAGTAAATAAAAACTGAATCACTGGACTAATTTCTCTACGTTGTTTTATCACCCCAAAGGCATCAGTAGCTTCCAGCTAAAAAATTATCAGGTATTTTTATTCTGTGGCCATTTTTTATTGTTTTTTCATTGTGTTAGTAAATGGTAGTATGTTTCTGATAGGATATTATTTGCTGGTGGAAGATTACCGGAGTCTGCTGCTTGTCTTCTGAATTTCAGTGTTGCTGTTTGGCTAATCAGAAAATTCTGGAAGACTGCTAGATAATTTAGAAGGACTTTAGTCTGGAGAAGAGAAGGTTGATTAGTCTGGAGAAGAGAAGGTTGAGGGGAGACCTTATTGCTCTCCACAACTACCTGAAAGGAGGTTGTAGTGAGATGGGAGCTGGTCTCTTCTCCCAAGTAACTAGCAATAGGAGAAGAGGAAACGGGTTCAAGTTGTGCTAGAGGAGGTTTAGGCTGGACATTAGGAAAAAATTTTTCACTGAAAGAGTTATCAAACATTGGAACAGGCTGCCCAGGGAGGCGGTTGAGTCACCATCCCTAGAAGTGTTTAAAAGTCGTGTAGATGTGGTGCTTAGAGACATGGTTTAGGAGCAGACCTGGTAGAGTAGGGTCAATGGTTGGACTGGATGATCTTAAAGGTCTTTTCCAACCTAAACGATTCTATGATTCTGTTCTATGATTTAAAGTCATAATGGTGCTGATATGTAGCTGCAGTGGTCCAAGTGCAAAAGAAAGACAAAGTATTTAGAGAAAGGTATATTCTGATAGATGAACTATCCAAAAAGGGAGGACGGACTTTTGCAAGTCTTGTGCAGGTTTTAAGAAGCTCTTGTCTGCTTTGAAGGCAAGGTTGTTCTCCTCCCCACCCTGTCTGCAACTGTATCAGCAGGACAAATGTAAGATACTGCTTCTTTTGTACAGAACAACTGCTTTCAAAAGTCATGGCTATACTACAAATAAAACTTTTAAATTTCAATTTAGAAATCACGTTTGTAAAAGTGCTACATATAAAAGGCCATCAAAATCTAGACAGTGCAACTGATAACAATAAGTATGTGAAAGCACATATTTGGAAATAACTAGACAAAAACCCTAAAGATTTACTCTAGGGATGCTTTTTGTCTGTGTGCTCTGTACAATACAGTGGCACAATCCTTTCCCAGTGGATAGCAGGATCTAGTAAAGAACCCTTTGCTTATTACTCCCAGAAGTGTCATGACACCTTTCATTTTCTTTCTCAGAGCCTTATGTGGTACGCCTTCTTTTTCTGTATGCAGGTAATAAAGTCCCACTGTGGACTAAAATGCTGGCAGTGAATAATGATGTCTCTGCTCTTACTAAGTATGAACAAAACCACCTCCTAGTTGTCGAGGTTTAGACTGAGAATAGTAACTGAATGATGAAGTTGAATCTTGGAGAGGCTTTAAATGATGCTGGTACAGACCGTGAACTTTTCTACCTCTGTAATAGCTCCATTTCAGTGTTTGAATTCCTCATTGTCAACTGGACATCCAGGTGAACATCAGGATGCTGTGTACATGCCACCAGAATAGTGAAGCAGCTGTGATGTTCAGGAAATACAGGTTTCTAAGCATGTGATACATGACTGTGCAAGAGATCAAGAGGAAGATGTGCATCAGCCCATCAAACAGAATGAAAAAATCCACCTTCCAAGATAGTACCAGAAAAAAAAGAGCAGAGGAAAGAAGACTTGTCACAGGAAACTAAAAGGAAGAGTAAAACTCTTTCTTGTTTATAATAAGTAGTAAGTCTTAATTTATTGCACTGGGATTCCTGCATCCTAATAAGTGGAACATAGAGAGCTCCCCATTGACTGTTTAGCTAAACAGGCTAAAGTCTGTTTAGGTCAATTATTAATTTTTATTTATGTCAAATCTATGCTTTAAACACATACTCATGGGACAAACGCCCACAGTTTTCAGTGAAATGAAAACCCTAGAAAACTCTGGATGGATCAAGAGTTATTTTTAGAGTTTATGGTTTTGGATGGCCAAATTTAATGTAGGTAGTTTCACGTTTGTTAGTTCCACTGGATGTCCGAGAACATAAAAACCATACATCTAGGTGACAGTCCTCTTTCTACAAACATGATTTTAATGGCACAATTCAATGATGTTTTATCTTCTGATGTTTTCACGGAATCATGGAATTTTTAGA
>VYXH01003903.1:596185-701578 GCA_013397275.1 Burhinus bistriatus | reverse complement strand
GGGCCACGTATTGACCCCTGGGGGACACCACTGGTTACAGGCCTCCAACTTGACACGGCTCCATTAATCACAACCCTCTGAGTTCTGTTACAGATGAGCTTTTTATTATTAGTTGCACTTTTCATCATTTATTAGTGTTCTTTAACTTTTTTTGAGAACTATATACTAAGTTACAAGATATGCACGAATGATCAGCAGTGATTATGGTATTGTAGTCATTAGAGTATGTCAGATAGTTTTGCACTGTAATAAATGTGGGATATTTTATATTGGTTCTTATCTTCATTTAGAAATAAATTTGTAAATACACGAGGGAGAGCAAAGAATGAGAGTTTTTCTTCTTGGACATAGCTTTTTAGTAGCTTGCATTCAAAATGTATAGAGGGCACTTATGAAAAGTAATGCTAATTTGTAACTTGCAGATATTAAAAATAAAGTGGAAATCATTCTGAAGGTGATTATGAAATTGAAGTGCTCATAAGCACATTCTCAGTATTTAACTGACAATTAATGTCTTTCGTCCAGGTTTTCACTCGGTGATGGAGATATAGTGAGTTTATTAAGGGATGTTGGTTTGAAATGTAGAAGTGAAGAACCTCAACAAATGATTCCTAGTGAAATGACAGAAATACGACTTGCCAGAGTTCTTGTATAGTTATCTGCTGCAAATAAATGCTTAGATGAGGTCTTTCAGTGGTGGCATAGATGATCTAGAGATAAATTAATTTATTCTTTATTCAAGCATCACAGTCATTGGTTGTATAATTTAAAAAGTGTTGAGTAGCTAAAACTCTTAAGCCAGAACATGCACAAGAATATTCAAGCTCTTGAAAGTATTTTCTGCAGTGGCCTTTGCATTTTAATACTTTTGGAAGAACATCTATACAAGATATTAATTTTAGGAGTTTTCAGGGTCACATCTAAAGTGCATGTATATTCCTATATGACTTCACTTAGAAATTGCCCTTGACTAATAACTGCCTATGTCTACTTGCCACCTTGCTTGTAAGGCAAGTCATAAGGGACGGGATTTCATTTAGTAGAGCTTTTCCTTTTTAAGGAAAGTGCAATGTAAGAGATGGGAAGTGTATTTAGATTTGGTTATATAAAAAATACTCTCTGCACTGATCTGTTGTTCAAAGACATGGCTTGCTTATTTACCTTTCACATGTTGAATACACATACTGATAGCTCTTCACTGCTTATATTGAATCTTTGCAAGTCCCCTGCTGGTGTAATTATAGTAGTTCCACTTCTTTTGGAAATTATGATAGAGATATGATGGCCTACCTGGACAGAGAACTTGCCCCATTTCCACCAAAAGACTGTGGGCTTGATTCAGATTTACCATTTATTAAAAGTAC
The DNA here is from genome assembly GCA_013397275.1 of Burhinus bistriatus. Lineage (NCBI taxonomy): Eukaryota > Metazoa > Chordata > Aves > Charadriiformes > Burhinidae > Burhinus > Burhinus bistriatus. Next base: position 700,214 of record VYXH01003903.1, on the reverse strand, counting down.
TGCTTTTAATAGTGCAAATACAAGTAGAAAGAAAACTCTCTCATGAGTAGGATGCATGCAGATACACACCTGAGTAAGTAACTTGAATGGACTGCTGTTTCTGGACTAGATTCGCATAATGACAACTGCCTTCATAAAAAGGACTGCTTTGATACAGCACTTCATCTTTCTGAATTTCAAAGCTCTGCAAATTTAAATATAAGCTTGGGTAAATAAGCACTGAAATCATCCTGATGTATAATAGGGTTTTTTTTTCCTATTCAGTACTTGTATGTATTTATACTTTCCAATGTATCTTCTAGAAAAGAAAGGCTTTTGAAGAAAAGTGAAAGATATAAATGAAAATGGAGAATATATTTCCACATGGATCCATGAGGTTTTTCTCTTTGATGCTATACAGACCTGGGATGAGGAGTTGATAGTTTGGGCTGCTCTGCTTTGAATACCAATATTAATATAAAATGAGTTCCTTAACTTTCTCTCCTAATGTTCTGATGCAGAAATACAGTTTATTTCTCTGAAATAGAGCATTTTATTTTATGTTTGTGTGGGGTTTTTTTTTTTCCTTATCACTTTTTCATTTTTCATTAGGAAGATCCTCCCTTTAAAAGGGAAAGAGCACCTGTTCTCTAGATCCTGTAGACTGATTTTCTGGGGCCCATTTTAAATTTTATTGACTGAAGCAGTTAATGCTTCTTAAAACCTTGCTTCAACAAGCATTCTGTTGAACTGTTCTTGATTGAGGGTAAACTGATTAATCTGAGTTGAATCCCTTCAACAGCTGTACAATGGGTTTCACACTAAGGAATTTTCAAGGAATTATTTCAATGACTTAAATCAGGACCGAACTATCAGCACCTCCCTGGTAGTTCTAAAAATAGTACCTACTTCTTTAGGGCTAGGAGTATGAGAGAGGAAATTCTCTTGAGTCTCAGCTAATTACACTGATAGAAGTGAATATAAGAGCTAGAAAGATCTGGGCTGCAGCTTGTGACTTACACTCTTGTAAGTCTGGGAACATCCACTGAGGAAGTATTTTTCTGCTATTGAAAGTGATTGGGAGAACAAGGTGCTTGCTTGCTTACAGGGTCAACAGTTTTGTTCCTGCTTGAAAAATTGTCCTTAGATGAGGAAAGTTTTCACTGTTTTTTTTGTCTTGAATTTCTTTGTTTTTTAGGGAAGGCTATAAGGAAGCTTGTGCGCAAGGCGACTCTGGTGGCATCTAGAATCCTCAGATTTCCTTGACTGAATCCATCTGGGTTTAGCCCTAAATATAGTAGACAAACTGCACTGCTTGCACTGATAAATTATATCTTCCAAATGATAGACCAAGGTACAGTCATGTATACTAACCGTTTTTGATCTCATTTGACTCTTGATTCTGTTGCTTTTTGGGTAGTTGTGACAGTACGGGTTGTCCCCATTGTTGTGGACTATCTTTTCATCAGTACTCTCAAAAAAATGAATTGAAAGAGACTTCTGGCCTGGCTCTTGCATTTGATGTTGCCAGCTCCTTACGAGTCTGCAGCTTGGTGGGAAACTTAACATCTCCTGAGATTTACAAACTTGCCTTCAGTGGCAGGTAGACAGTGGGACTGTCAGCAGCACAACTTTATTTGGTTTTACTACCCGTGGAAAACAAAAAAGTGAAAACCTAAAAAAACCCCTCCACTTCCTTTTTTGACATATATTTTCCATTTACTTTGTATGCTCAGCAATCATAAATGAAAACAGACTATGTTCTAACAAAGCATAGATTTTGACTATAAAATAACAGCTGTATCAATAGAAAAAATAGATCAATAAAGTACTATTCTAAATGATAGTTAATAATTAGGTTTCTTTATATCTGCTTTGGTATCTCAGCTAGCTGTTGGAATGAGCAAGCAATTTCAGTGCCAACTGGCCTGCTTTCTGAGGTCAGAACTCCTCTTTGCTTTTCCTTTAGATGGGAAAATCTTCTGTCTCCTAGCTGTGTCTCTTCTGAACTATAGGGGAGACAACTTTAATAACACAGAATGTTACCAGTTTCAAGATGGTTTTGGAGTGGTGGTGTTGGTTCACATTTTAAAAGACTTCTGTATCCAATAGAATATATTGCTCTGCTTGGATCCTCCACGACATCTAAAAATTAAGACTGATTAAGCATATTTTCAAATTGTCTCATTTGAGCATGATGTTGGTTGAATACTAATTCAATTGCACAGAGGCTATTAAAATTTTGATTTTTACATGGTTTAGATATTGAGTTTGAAGACTTCATAGCTGTCTTTTCTTTTGGCCAAAGATGGGGGGGGAATGCTTCCTGCGTGTGTCTTCCTGGCTCCTTCATGGTGCATGTTAGGCTATGGCTGTTTGCTGCCTCCATCTTCAAATGTTGAGCTTTATCCTTATTTTGGTCTTGTGCATTTGGTGTGTGTTTTGGTGTGATACAAAACCTTCCAGTGACTTCTCCCTAGTGCAACAAAGTACTTAGGAGAGCATCTGGGGCCTGGAATGGATGGTTGCAAGCTCAGATTGGCTGGCACATTGGGCCCCTTGTGAATGGCCAGGTCTTGCTAAGGAAGATCCTGTACCAACCATAGCCTAAATCATCAGCTGACCACAACAAAGATGTTTGTAGGTCATGCACAATTTTTGAGTTGCATATGGCTGTGAAGTTGCTACATAAAATCTGTTTTCTGTTGTCTGGCAAAAGAATATTAGATTTAAAGAATAAATGTCACTAGTGTTCAGCCTTGCAGAGCTGGTCTACAGATGATTCTCCTTTTTGAATATAATTCTTTTAAAATATATGTACTTGCTGAGAGGTTAATGAAAGGTCCCCATAATTCTTCTATATAATTAGTTCAATACAGCAAGTAATTGAGGAATATGTCTATCTTTTCAATTGACAGCAACAGGTCACACCTTTGGCATACAGATAATTGGTAATTTTCTGTGTGTATTATTAGTGGAACAGGAAGATGAGTACATCTTTGTTTGCTGGGTTGTGATAGTGTCTATGATGACACTCAGCTGGCCTGCAGTGGTCTGTGTCAAATGCTTCCCTTCCTTGTCCAATGTCAGTGTTTTGCGATAAGTCTTTATATCTATTGTATATCTATCTATTCAGCATTTAGCAGGTTAAAGCACTTGCGTGAGGTAAATTAATTTTCTTTGTTCTAGGAAATTCTGATGTTATTTAATGATGCTTTTAGGTTATAAAGTATCGTGCTCCTCTCTTTATTTACAATCCTTAGGAAAATTCTGACGCTTACAAAATAATTTCTGAACAGGAAAGGCCTTGAGAGAGGTTCTGTCTCCTACAAGACAAACAGTGGACACGACATTGGAAATATTTGGGAGCTGGCAAAGGAAACTGAAGCTAACCATAGGCTTTGGCATAAGGTTCTGGAGTTTGATGCCTGCTGTGGAAGTGCTGGATGTAGAGAGGCTATCCCCAAGCCCCTGATAAAGGAGAGAAGAGAGAATGACTCAGGCTCTCCTTAACCACACATTGCAGCAAGACTAGGGCTTGTGTGGGGCGACAGATTTCTGTTAGTATAGCTAGTGCTATAACAGTAGTAAGATGCTGAAGCTTTAAAATCCAGGTAATAAATGAAAGGGATTTAATAGTTGCTAGTTACAGAATTTAGAAATACTGGAGACCCAGGGGCACTTTTAATGTTAAATGAAAAACATGTTTAATGAAGTCAAGTACCCACAAGTTAGGAAAAGTTGGAAATTTGCTCATGTTTTTTGTCAGCTGCTTTTGTATTCAGCTGATAATCACAAGCTAATTTTACTTTAGCTTAGTAGTCACTCAATGAATTAATTAAATGTATAGAAAGGTATCTTGAAAAATAGTCATGGCAAATGAGTTTCTTCTATCATTGTTTTTGAGAGCTGGACCCAAAAGTTTTCCCTTTATTTGAAGGGTCTTCACATATAACTAAATGTTTTTAATCAAACTCAAGATGCTCCAGCTAGCTACTAGCTTGAGTTAGAGCATGATTATGTACAGACCATCTTATTAGCTCCAACTGTTCAGCACAAAGGGCTGAGGATGAATATCATCGGAAGCAAGTAGGAGAGGATGCAGATTTGAAGTGTTCAGTGGAAGAAATCTCCAAGTCGCTTTTGGAGAGGACTGGCTGTGCTGCTGTAATAAGCACACATTAAGAGAGCCCTCACAACATAAGGAGAGAAAAGTTAATTTGGCTTTTCAGCCATTAAAAGGGATTCTGTGGAGATAAAGCAGTTACTAATAGAGTCATGGATTGAATCTGATCCACTTAGAAAGAGCAGTCCATATAGTCAGAGGTCTCCGCGACCAATGGGCCTAATGGATTTGCTGCCTTGATGAAATGGTGCAGAGTGGGAAACATGGTGGGACGTAAGGCAGAAAAACAGGAATAAGCAGATCTTTAAATCTCATTGAAATTCATGACAGGAGCATGAATTTGGCACAAAGGAGGGTTTCCAAATGAGGCTTCAGTTCCTCACACCAATGGGCAGGCGACAAGACTGTTGTCATTCTGCCCTGTTGTATACGAGGAGTCAATGTAATACAGTGTTGCTTTTGTAGTGGTTCATTTTATCTCACTGCATCCCCATCTGAAAACACAAGAAACGTGGTTAGCAGCTAAAGTGATGGTTCTTCAGCAGCGGCATACTGATACGAACTTTTATGTACGCTCAGCGCTGTAATGTCATTGAACACTTGCTCGCTGCGCTGCTATTTAATGCTGGTCTAGCTGCTTCTGACAAGTTGATGTACTGGCACATCAGGATCCTGTATTGGTACATCATGGGGAGACAGGATGATCGGTAACCGTGTTCCCTGGCAGGGCAGTGGTTATAAATACACTTCAGGTGGAGATCACTTCTTAGCCTACTCTTCTTGCTCTTTCAAAAGATATTTTAACTTTTCTGAATTATGGAGGTGGTGCTAATGCGAGCAGTCTCATACTGCATAATTGAAGATTCCAAAAAGCTGATGTGCTGTTGTGTGTCTTTGATTATGCAGTGCTATGGTTTTTGCCATTAAAATGTACAAGTTTAATAACTAAAGAACTTACACTTCTGGCAACTTTACGCACATGCACTGTTCCATTGTTATGAAAGTTAAAAGTGAAATACTTGGAATTTCCTTGGGAAAAAAGGTAATTCTGACCTTTGAAGAAAACACAGAAAAGCTTATATCCAATACTAGCATTAGTTACTTCATTTTAGTATTTTCTTCTTTTCTGTTTGGATTTTATTTCTTCACCTATTTGTGTAATGAAGCCATTAGCAAGTTTACATTGGGGCAGCAATTAATGAAGATTAGTTTAAATATTAGCTTAAAAAAAGTCATCTGCCACTTAGAGGATGGGAGAATTCATGACTGAAGAGTTAATATAATGACCAGGTAGCACATTTGCTCTTCAAAGTTTTAAATACTGTATGAGCAAAAATTAAAAAGTCACAGTCACTTTCCATAGCTGACATTGTACCCTTATCTTAATATATTTAGAAATCTAAACAGCTAAGCTGATTTCGGTCTTCAGAAGTTGTGTGGAGTCTTTGCATGTTCTTGTGTAGCATGTAGTCTGGACATACTGAAGCTCAGACTAAAATCTGAAAAAGTAAGCAGCTGGTGCTATTTTATTCACTAGTTATTTTTAAACCCTCTTATCTCACTTTGCAACTTTTTGTTATCTGCTTTTTGCCATTATAATTTAGATAGCTTGCTTTAATAATCTTAGTCATTAATATGTTGTTGCTTGACTGCTCTGCAATGGGGACATAATTTCTTTTCTGATTAATACAATGATTTAGACTAAAGCACACGGTCAATAAGCATGTAACACAGTAAATACAATGAAATGAACAAACAGCGAAAGTGAAAACAGAACAAAAAAACCCAAACCCAGAAGCCCTCCCGCAACCTAAAAATGAGCAAATCTCAGATCGACTCCTCTCCATTTCCTAAATAAAATCAACACATACACACAAAGTAGTGTATCCTTTTACAGTCTGAAAAAGGTCTGATTCTGGAAATGGGTGTTCAGCTGTCATTGAGCAGTACTTCCTAATGCTGTCAGACTATTCTGCTGAGGGGGAGAAGATCCCAAACCTTAAAAGGCCTTAAGGGTTATTGAAGGAGATCTGCATTCTTTCTGTTAAATTTAACTACGGACTTAGAATATGTTTATGCAGGTTTTACCCATTAAACTTTGAGTGATAAATTTGAAAACAAGCATTCCATCTAGAAGGTAACTGCTTTTGATAACAAATTGTTAAATGGAAAGGCAGTTATGTTTGTCATTAGGATGTGTATGTGTTCTTCCCTGTTGTTTCCTAGCATTTTCACCGAACCTACAACATAAATAAATGACTGTGTAAGCTCACCATATCTAGTTACATTTTATGTTTTATGTGTGTTTTAAATAATTTTCATGCTGCTACTGCTGTCATAAAAGTAAAATTAGGATGTTGTCATGCTACTCAGTAAAAACTAGGGGCCCTAGGGGCAGTGGATTACAAATTGGTGGAGTTAATTCACATTGTTTCATATAGCAATTAATTACAATTTAAACATAAAACCTTTTAAAAAAAAACAACCCTGCCTTTTAATTATAACATAACAGAAGGCCCGGGTTAAATAGCAAGTCATTATTTGCTAAGTTTTTGAGCCGTAAGGATAGTCTGTGATGTTGGTGGATTTTGTTGTTTTGGGGTTGGGGTTTTTTTGTGGTTCACAAGGACCCTTATTTTTCTATTAGACTTAGCACAGTCCCATGACAGTAGTAGCTCCTGTGGAGTACCAGCTGGGGCTCCTTGCAGCATCCCCTACCGGTTTATTTATGATACAGCTTTGGCACCAGCATTTGCTGAAACCACACTGTTCTTAGGACGCTCTCATTGAAGTCAAGCTGTTATAACACCTGGTGTCAGCGTGTGGAAGAAGAGAAAAAGAAAACAAAAATTGTGGGTGTGGAGAAATTAGAAGGCTATCATTGCACTGAGCATTGTCTGCTTGCTGCTTTGCTTCTGCCACAGTTGCAGCAGAAGGGAAGCTCAATGTGGTTACTGATGTCTCTTGAGTACTACAAATCCTTATCTTTCTTATCTGTTGTTTAATTCTTAATAATTTTTAATAAAATATTCAGCTACCTAGTCTACGGAATAATACTTTTCTGATCTGGTTTTCCTAGAACAAAAAACTAAACCAATGCAAAACCTCCTCATACGCAGATACTACAGTTGCATTGCTCACTGAATTTTTTAGCAGATTGTTCCATTTGTTTCCTGTTGGTACGACCAATAATATATTGGATTTTAATCCAGCTTGTAGAAAACTATTTGGTAAACAAATGTGTTATCTAGGAAAATTTGTGTAATTTTTAATAGCTTGGGAAACTGCTATTTTGTGAAATGTTTTCATCAAAACTTCAGTAGGCATGGGCCTCTTAAGGAAACTGATATAAGGCAGAGAAAGAAAAGACTGCTTTAGAGACTTAGTTTGATTAAAATGTTTTGGTAAAGAATCCTTAATTATTTTAAAGAAAGCCACAGTGGGGTCTTTTCTCCTGTGCTGATAAGAAACTGGGAAGTTTTCATATTGCATTCAAATGTACGCTGTGAAATGAATTAGTTATTAGCTGTATCTCCTTGGGACATATGCACTATAAATAGCTTTTCCAAGTCTATTGCTTTATTCTGCTCTGCACTGTAATGCCAAATTGCAGACCAGAGTAAAAATGTCTCCAACTGGTTGCACTCTGAAGCAGTGCATATGATACAGATTTGGCTTTTGCAGACCAAGGTGTATTTTTAAGGTATACGAGCAAATGGAGGACTCCTTGGTTCACTGACCCCTCATTTTTCAGAGTCCCAGGAAAAAAAACCACCTGTTGTTTCTGTCACCTGTGATTGTTGTCAACAACAGCAAGAAGGGGGAATCTGAGTTTAATTATTGAGTAAGATCTATAATATTACCTGTAAGGGTGGAAAAAGGCTTTTTAGTTAGGGGTATGGAAAGCCCTTACTGTGAAGCCAGGTATCAGCTGTATTGCCTTTATGTTTTGTCATAACAGCAAATACAAGTGAACTGGGGCCATAAATTAGTTGACAGTTTTGGTCTTTGAATAGGGGTCTGATTAAAAACCCAGAAGACCATGGTGTTTTCTGTGGTACATGAACTATGGCATGTTGTTCATCTAGAGTTTTGTTTTGTAAGAAATAAGAGAGGCCACTGTCCTCGCTGTTAATGCTTACTCTGCCTTTACACTAACGAGCCCAATGTGCTGCCCAGGATATTTCCAGAGAGATTTCCTTTATTTGCAGTTAACAGAATGTGAGGGTGTTAAAACTGCCATGAGCTTAATTCTCTACCTGTTCAGTTCAAAATTTTATAAATCCAGGATTATACCCTATGTATTACTCTTTCACCATTCCAGACAAGACATGAACTTCAGACTCTTGAGGAAGTGATCACCCTAAGGAATCTACATCTTCATGTTGATGTTTATAAAAGCTATAGCTACTTTCTTAATGTTGAAAATAACAGTTTGAACAAAAATGCTTATCACCACGGTTTGACCATTTCCTTGATTTTTTTAGGTCTTCCAGGACTATTCATAGTTGTGATAGGTAGTGTATGGACTACAGCAGTGACATACTACTGTGGCAAACTCTGCCACCCGGCCAGGTCCCTGCCATGGTAGCTTGGCTGCTCATACTGCCCTTCAAGAGTTGTGAACATCTGGTGAAGAGTCTTAGTGTGTAAGGTGGTAGCAGCAGCCTTGTCTTCTGAGTTGGGTAGCAGCAACCTTCACACAATGTGAAGTACAGTGAGGGCAGTCCGTGAGTCTGTTGTGTGAGGAGGATGGGAGAGCACAAGGAGACATCCCCCAAAAGATCAGCTTCTGCCCTGTGGCTTCCAGGATTGCAAAGTTCTGGATAATGTATTGCTTTTCAGTCCTTTTTGGTGCAGACAGAGTTAACGGGTCTATACTAGTTGTCTAAATCTCGGAGAATGGGAATGCCTGTTCTCAAATACCACGTGGCCTGTAGAGGTTTCTAAAAAAAATTGGTGCTGCTTCTGTTTTGAAACACAAGATCTCCAAGTTCTTAAGTATGCAAGTCAGAAGTACCTTGGCTTAAAGTCACCCAATTCTGACTTAATTCTGGTTGAGGTGGACTCAAACACCGACTGAATCTGTGGAGAGTCCTGAGCTGGAGATGTATTCAGATTCTTAGCAAATTCCCTAAGCTTGTGCTGAGCTCTGTGTGGAGCTGCCTTGTGAGTGTCCACCTTGTTCAGTAATGCTGTAGAAGAGGGGGAGAAAATGGCAGGAGGAGGGGGGGCCCTTTTCTGTGCACTACTCGTGTTGAGGCAACTTGGGAATTGAGAGAATTTGGTTTCAGACTTAGCCCAGGGGAATTTGAAGGCACTGGTTCCAATTTCACTTTCTACCAGCTGACAGGCAAAGCTGGACTGGGACCGTCGGCGTCCCTGCTGTCAACTGAGTCACCACCCTGGGTAGTGATGGACAATCTGCTGACAGGATCTGTGATACCACCACAGCAGGCTCTAAGCATATCCCGTGCTGAATGCTCCCCCCAACCATTCAACACCAATTGCACTGTCATTTGTCCTGCTCTGTGTTCCTGTTCTCACTGGAGTGTGGCACCACGATACTGCTTCCTGTATTGGTATCTTGAGGTTCAAATGGCTACCAGGCAGCCAAGAGCTGAGAGTCAAGGAAAGAATAACAAAGGTGAAGACTGGCGCTTGAGTAATTAGCAGCAGTGAGAGGAGGTAAGCAAGTGTGCTTATCTATTCCTCTCGTTACATTAATGAACAACAGATTTGTCCATTTGGTTGCATCAATAAAATGGCATAAGACAAAATGCTATATTGCTTTACAGTGGCTGCAAATTTTCTACTGGAGTGAAAAATAGTAAGTACAGGTTTAAAATATGTTCAATATTTTCATGCATTATGGTGTATCTTAACTTGCTTGAGTGATCTTGCACGCTGCCTTGGAGGGATATATCATAAATACAATTATTATTAGCCTTTGTGCCAAAATGACATTGACATTGGTCGAGATTCTCGCGTGAACCAAATAGCATAGCTCCAGTGAAGGAAAAGGACAGATTTGGTACCTTCTGTTTAAGTTGTCAAGGTTGGCTGAATTCTCAGTTAATTTAAAATCCCGCTTTATGGCCTCTATTACACAGGTTTCTGCCCCCTCCTTGAAATCTCTCTTCTGGAGTGACAGAATGTAACAATAAATGTTGTTGCTTTTTGTTGATTTTTTTTTTTTTCTGCTTTATTGTTACGTGGTTTTGGTTGTGTTCTTTTTAAAGTAACAATCTGTGTTGCTTCATAGGCTTGTAGGGAGGTCTTTTTACTTCTTTTTGCTTGTAAGGTAAGTCTTTCGCACTGGATGAAAAAACAGACAATTAAATTTTAAAATGCAAAGAGAGTCCTCATTTTCTGTGGCTGGCAAACTTTCCCTTTTATCCCTCAGCCAACTTCTATCCAGTCCACTGATTCTCCTCCTCTGTGTCATGCTTGCTAACTTTTGCAGATTAATTTTTTATGAGAGATGCTATTAAAATGACTTTGGAGATTCACATAAATTATCTCTGCAGCTTTCACTTGCTCGTTGGTGTTGTGAAGATTTTACGAATATTGCTCCAATGTAGCCTGTATTCTCTAAATCAGTACCGAGTGTTTTTCTGATTTGTGCATTAAGTAATTTCAACTTGATTTTTTAATGAAGTAAAATACTAAGTATGTTGTGCAAATCATGGGGGAAGGGAATCAGAGAAAGTGTGTCGATTTTGCTTTGTCATTTACACAGCTACTAAATCTTCGTGAAGTAAATTCAGCTGAGCCCTGCCTGTCAGGAGCAGCCCTGGTAGCTCCTGTGCCATTGAGGTGCCTTTCTGAGATGCAGTTCTTTTTCTTTGTTCCCTCAAAGTACTGCTGCCCTTCATTAGCAGAAGACTGTGAAATGAGGCTTTGCTGTTTCCCTGCCTTTTCAGCTTGTTCCCACCAGAAGAGGAGAGTAGACAGAGCCTCCCTTTGCACTTCTAGATACATGTCCTTGAGTGCTAGAGTCTGAGCAGGAATTTATACTCATGCAGGAGGAAATTATGAAATGAGTGGTTGTGTTTGGTGCGTGTTTTGCTCTTTGAAGTCAGCGGGAAAACACCATTTATTTGCAGTGCCCCAGAGTTTTGCCATAAATGACTAGAGCAGAGAATTCATGTAATCCAGGCTCTAAAGCTGATCAAAACTGCAAGACTGGAAAGTGCAGTCCCTGCGATACTGGAAAAGATAAAGATGGAGGCTAATGGGAGGCCTCTAGGCTGTGTGTAAACAGCCTGCTCAGTCCTAAACTCATAAAAGATTAACTGCTGTCGTCTCTGAGATGATGATTTTTACATTTGTGACAATAATGATGAGTGTCCTTTCCATTTTTAAGAACCGGTGAAAATTATATAATTTTATGTATTTACATATTTGTATTGTGCAAAGCAGTGCTTACAAACCTAAGAGGTGGGTTAGCCATCTATTTTGTTCTGCAAAACAGAACATATTTTAATATCTAAAAGTCTTCTACAAGGTAGAGCCTCCTAGATTATTTTAATGTTTATTTCTCTTTTAGTAAGATCTTAGATTTTATTGTTGTGAAGGAATTGATTCTGCTTTGTTGCAATTTCATTTTAAGGGACTAGGTCTTATGTTTGGGAGAGCTGATTTAGGGCCAAATTCACCATGTGAGTTTTTATCATCTAAGAACCTTATAACTTGCTTGCAGTTCACTGTTGAGCTGCCAAACTGAACATAAACTGAACCTCTGTTACTTTTCTAATGTAGCTCAAAAGCATTGTCGTTTATTTAAGGAGTTTCCAACATTTATGATTGGTAGGTAGTGCATGTATAGGTATGAAGGTTAATTAAATCAAGAGGTGAAGTTTGTAGAACAGGGAATGCTTCATTAAGCCCTGTGTGAATTAACATGTACAATCTGTTCACAATACCCCAAGTGCCATTCACTGAGACAGTGTAATTACAGCTTACACACAGTTTCATTAGTTTGTGTTTCTTCTACTGTGGTTGACATGTATGTTGTCTTCACTGAAACCCTGGAATAGAGGAGGGACTGCTCGCTGGTGGGCATCTGAGCATACTGACATTCAGGAAATCATTTTTCCTTTGGGTTCTAAAATGTCTTATCCCAGATGTAATTAAGCTTGTAATTCATCAACTGACACTTTTTTTTCCCTCGAATTCCAGATCTAGCTGAAGACTTGTGAAATGGCTCTTCTGGTACACTTTTTTTTTTTTTTTTTGCTTTAAACAGATGGGGAACAAGAATTATCTTTCCCCGCTGCTAGTAGTTCATTTTTTGAGTTGTTTTTTATTTAAAGTTCATCATTTTTATTTCAGGGCAGGTTATTATAACAACCTCAAGATGCAGTCTATAAGACACATCTCTCTTTAATGTCCATGGTGTTTAGGCAACTATAAAATCTAGGTGGGTGTGAAGATACGGGGGCTTCAGTGAAAATTTAACTGTATTTCTTTTAATAACAAATTCTGCTACCAAGAACTGTGAATGCACTTAAACAGACTGAAGTGTTATCACTATCAAGCAAATTTGCATCTCTTTTAGTATGCATTTAGTTGATTCCCAGAGAAGGACAGTTAAAGCTCCAGTTAGGATCTCTGCAAGTCAGAGACTAGATGCATGCATAAAAATCCTGGAAAGTCATGTGAACATACTTAATATTACCCTTGTGATAAGTCCCATGGGCCTATTCAGGTGAGAGAAATTAAAGATGAGGAAGCACTTGAAGGCACAGGTCTGTAGACAGGAAAGCAATATTAATGAAGGTAATAAAGAGACTAGTGAGGAGGAATGAATGGTGAGCTTTATTGCAAATCTTATTTGTACGTTATTTCTTTATATTAAAAAACCCCTGCAGAAATGTTCTCGTGTGAAGTTGCTAGACTAATGTAAGAAGATGGGATGTAACAGAGGTAGTAGTAAAACCGAACTTCTATTGTCTTCTTCTTGTCATATTAATATCTTTAAAAGGTTTATGTTTAGAACTACTATATTAAGAGAACAGATACTACATCCATGCCATGTGGTATCCCAGCTTTGCCAAACAATGGCAGTTGCCACAGTGGTAGTGATCTTCTCCCATCGGTCCTCTGGCTGTAGTCTGAAAATACTGAAAAGCTTAGGGCCTGCTCCAGAACTGTTCTACCATTTATTACCTATTGTATTTTTTGGTATCTAATAAAGTAATATTAAAATATTTCACAGAAACTGCCTGCCTAAATTTTCTTATGCCAGGAATTACAGTGTTTTGTTTTGAGATATTGTCCTAAGTTAGTATCTGTGTTCTTCAGGTTTTCGATACATTGCATGTATCCTGATTTTAGTGAGGTCTAGTATTATATAACACATTTCATGCAAGACCATTTCACAGGAAAATTTAGCAATAAAACATGCATGAAATCATACATGGGCTTAAGTTAGATCTTACCAGCATATAAATTATTGTGCAGACCTATGCTGATGTAACTTCAGAAACCATTGTCTGCCAAAACCATCCTAAATCATCTGACAGAGTTTCAGGAGTAGCATGTTTTGGGGCAGAACTTCCAACCTTTGCACGCATCATGAAGAATTATAGGAAAGCAGACAAGGGAATAAGGGAACTAAAATGTCATCCATTTGCACCATGCAGGTCCTGAAATGGGTCTCAGTGCTGCTGCGAAGCACAGACTGCGTGGCAGGCAGACGGTGAGGAGGAAAAACTAGCACGGCAGCTCTGGTTTTAGGCATGGTGTTTTGTGAATTTATGCATTGGGAGACTGTTGAGCTTTAGGATGACGCGTAGGAGCTTTATATTTTTTAATATTTGGCCTTTGAAATGAAGGACTACATTGAATTGAAGCTGTCTTTCGTTTGGGTCAGTACAACGTACATCATGACTAAGAGCAGTTAGTTGTGTCTTCTCAAAATAAAAGACCTTCTGTTATTTATTCACTTCAGTGCCACAAGAGTGTATGATGCCTTATAGGTGATTAAAATAAACGTGCCACCGGAATCTTATAACTTAGACAGTGCACAGCAAGAGGTGACAAAAAAAAAGGCAGATAAGTACAGGAAGCATGAGGGTTACAGTGGCAAAGCTCATGAAAATGCTTTCATATACCAATAAAAGCTTTCACTTATGCCTCACATATGTTTCTGCACTGCATGTTGCCTGTGTGTCTTGCTGGTTATTTGATTTTTGGTTTTGTTAACGTATTCTACTTGTAGACTTTGGTCCTGATATTGTTTTCCTTGAAGTCCCTGGAAGGAACTCCTAGTGATTTAAACACTGTTGGATCAATCTCAGTAAACAAAGACTGTTGGGATGTGGTAATGAAGAAGCTGGCACTTTAAACCTCTTTTAAAAAGAAGTGTTTTGCTAGAATGAGTAATGAAGCAGTAATTCTTGTTGTTCATGTGCTCAGGTGTAATATTATGTACAAAAATAATGCATGCTTCATCATAACTACCCAAATGTGAAGTGGAAAGGTTTGCTGTTCTTCCCCTTGTTAGCATGCCACTTAACTCGAACTGTGTACCATTTGTCCAGAAAAATGATTTATTTTCCACAATGTTTTGTTTTTCTGTTGTTTTTTAAATATATCTTTCTGTCCCAGTTAGTAAACTTTTGTCATAATCGGTGCTAACTGTAGATCAGTGCATAACTGCATACATCTCTCTTGCATCCTGTCGGTCTCCTTGTCTCAGTGATATTTTATAGTAGATTCCTAAATACTTAGTGTAGACCATTGTTATTATTAGCTTTAAGTATTTTTTTCATTCAATGAGGTTTTCTTACCCTTGTATCATAAGAAAAATTCAAATTAAGTTTGCACAAATTGTTGCTTTATCATGTCTTTAATGTTATGCCTACAGTATTACGCCTTTTGCTTGGGTTCCATCTGTTCACTTTTATCCTTCTTCTGTTTTTGCCATATCCTTTTTAGCAGTATTATAATTTCTTCTGAGTTTATGTGTAATGTTTCTTTATTCTCAAGGGATCCCATCAGCTTGATGGGAATTTAGATTTTTTAAAAGTTGAAAATGCTTTAGACTAATGTGCTCTGCCTTGACAGAACACGTTCTCAAATGCATAGGGCAAACACGATCCGTGGATGTTACATGCTGTAAAATGTGGAGAGAGGAGCAGACTTCTTGATGTTTGTGTCCGAGTAGCCTTGTTAGAGGTAGAGTCTGCCTTGTAACACCTCTATTTGTGTTTTAAACTTTACATGAAGGAGAACCACAGAAGTGGAAGAAAACTATTTCCCTTTCTATGAAGGTCCCATTATTTTCTGTTAAGTGGATTTGAGAAAGGTATTTCTTAACTATTTATACATGTAAATATGCAGAGAGACAACTCATGACAGCTGCAGAAATATCTGACTCTCTTTAAAATATTTTTTAAACCCCATTTGTTTGTGTCTTTTTTACCCCATGTAGAGATCCTTCAAAAAAGGTATCACTGCTGATTTTGTTGATGGTATATACCTAAGAAGCACCAAACAATACAAAAACATTCAGTGTATCAAATGGAGACAGATGTTTAATGAAATGTAATGAAATTTATTCACCTGTTTATGTGAGTGCTGCACATGTTTGATGGGTATAACTATTTATTAAACAGCTTGCCCATGTGTTGCCAAATAGTGGATTAAATTCCAGTAAGTCTGCTTAAGTAGCTCTATGCTCATGAATATGACACAGTCTATTTACACCTTTCCAACTGGGTTAAAATGTCAAAAAGATGTATTTTTGTAATATAAGTACCTCAATTCTTTTTGACGTTATTTTCTGTAGCTCATTTTATATGCATATCTTTCTTTTATATTATCATCATGATGGTATTAATTTGGATGTGCAAATTAGCTCTTCATGATGTTGTCATGTCAGCATCTGGATTCAAGATGTGCTGTTTCATAAGCATCACATCCTATTGCGTTTCATCAGAGAGTCCCCCTTTCCTAATCTAATTATTCATAAGGAACCTTGGGGATTGTGCTAATGGGCATCTGAAGCTATAAAGAGTAATGAAAGTGGTTGTGTTACTGCTATGCAATTAAGTGTATATAGAATACCATTCATATAATTAAATTCAGAATTTTTACCACTCTTTTTCTCCTTTATAGTACATTAATTATTTCTCTGAAGTTAAACATAATACTAATGGACTTTAAGAGCTTTTTACAAGAGTTGTAGCATTTATAGTCACAAGTTGATTTTGACTTTTATTTTTAAAGGTCTTCGGCAAATAAGTAGCCAGTTGTATGCAATTATTTTTATGGATTTTTCATCTTTTATGGAAAAAGGTGAAGGATGTTTCTGATTGAGGCAGAATTTGAACTGCTGGGAAGCTGAAGGGGGGTGTGTGCTGTGTGTTTCCTCTTTAGTGTTATGTCCATGGGTTTGATTGGGTGCGATACACATTATGCTGCTGCTGCTGGTAATGTGTATCAGCACTCATTGCAATTTGTAAGTTCAGCATGACCTTTGGTCTGGGTTCAGTTTTCTGTCTTTGTTCATTTGGAGTAAGGATTTTGATGAATGAAGATAAAGTATTTAGATCAACTAGTCAATACGTTTTCCACTGATAATTCCATATTAATAAGTGCTGATGGTTAGTATCTTTAAGGTCTACTGACAATCTGATTGAAATCAATGGCAGATTTGCCTCATTTAGTTCAATGGGAGCAAGAATGAGTCTTTAACCAGCAGAAAATTATAAATGCCAATCTCTGTTCATGTGTCATTCAGTATGAACAAGAGTTTTTATGGTGCTGTCAGGCTGAAAAAACCCTTTTCTTTTTTGATAACAAAGCTGCATTTAGCTGAAGTAATCCCTAGGTAGCCTGTTAGAGGTGTTCCAGCTTTGTTATTCCCAACAATATGTAATGTGGCCACTCGCTGATTCTACTTAAGTAGTTGCTACTGCTCAAAATAGCTTCGGAGGCTGCTGCACTGCTGAAATTCTCCTGCAGACATCCTGCATTAGCCTAGTTATCTTAAATTTTCATGTGAAATTCAGACTTTATTTTAATGGTGTGGAGTACCTGATATTAAATACATTGTGCAGCTCCTTTTTCCAGAACACCAGCGACAGCCGTGATGTTCCATGGCAACAAAGAGGCCAAGGGATTGTGAAAGCATCCTCCATCTTTGATTATACGCAGCTGGTTGGGATCTCGTCCCATGTTCTGGACTGCCTTAACCGTAAAAATCGCACTATCATTTTAAAATTGCTCATCTGCATAGTAGCCTACTACAAAACTGAATGGTAGCTTCATAAAACAACTCTTCCAGGATATCCTCTTAGTTTCTCCCCAGGTACCCACTGGGAGAAATGAACTGTGAAGTTTGAATGAGAGTTTAATAGATCCAGGTCCTGGCTGACCAAATGACAGAATGTCAGAGGGGGACTAACAGCTTCTCTCTAATCATCACTATAAAAGCAAAGGGAGAGAAGAAAGAGGGGGAAAGTGCACAGAAAGCTTGGTCTCTTGGCTAGATTTCCAGATTGCTTAGGGCTTTAAAGGTCAAACCTTAGGTTAGTACCTCCTTAATTACTAGGAGCACAGGAATAGTACGCTTTGGGCATTACTCAGCAAGCATCTGCACTCTACAAATTTCCTGCTTTGAAATATTCTTGAAGTACAGCGGTGTATTGGTAGGTCAGTAATCCACCCTTACAAAGGCAAGTAAGTTTCGCCTCCAAGAGAAAAAGTTGTATTTATCTTACGGTCTGTACAAAATACTCGTGGTGCTTGGTCATATCAGTGATTTGCAAAGTCAGGTTAACTGCCAGATTTTGTAGTGCGATTAAGGATTCTGATGCAATGACTGGCAAATTTTCTAGCCATTTTCTGCATTTGACCATTGCTGTTCCCATTTGCCCTTGAATAAAACTCATCATTGCTTTCGCATACCTTCTAAGCATATTCTCTGAGATAACAGACATGTCTGAAGATCAGTAAACGAGAAAAGAAAACCTTCAATCCATTCAAACAGCCTTTTTGTTTGGTTCGGGTTTTCTTCATTTTACAGTGGTAAATTTTATATTTTTATATTTATATTTTTCTCTGGTAATTTCTGTTTTTCTATGTTATTCTGGTTTCCTTTGATTGGAGGGTAAAATCCTTAATTCTCTGCACTAATGTATTAAATAGTGACCAGTTGAAATAACATTCTCATTGGCTATTGGTTGCTTCCTACTCTCCCTGTTACTTTTGCATATTTGTGTTTTTCTATGTAACTATGAAAATAATTGTTTAGAACAATTTAGAACAAGAAAATATCTGATTTTGTATTTCTGCCTAGTGTGTACATGTCTTTACTCATCCAAGTAATCCTGGTCAATGGACAGTATTTCTGGATATTCACCAAAAAACTTAAATAAAGCAAGCCTCTGCTTGAGCCTTGCTTGTGGTTAGTCACTGCTTTGTTAGGCTTGACTTCTAATAATNGACACAGTACTCCAGATGCGGCCTCACCAGGGCAGAGTAGAGTATTCTTTATATACAAATTATTATTTTAATGAACTTTAATTTTGTGCAAATCAGATATGGGGGGGTTTGCTGCCTGTTTTTCATGGTCAAATCAGTTTCTGTCTCTCCTTTCAAAGCCAATTTCCACACACCAGTTCAAATCCCTTAGATCAAGAATACGCTCATTTACAAAGATTATAATTGATTTTTTGGCCCTGTTTTTAATACTTTGCACTGTAAATGACATCCCAGTGGAGAATAATCATCATACAGATGTTTGAAAGCTCCTTCCTGCCGAGTATGGTAATTGAAGTCTATAAAGTGTCATCAGACTGCACGTTGTTTCTAATTAGTACAGAGCAGTTTCTCTTAGCTTTGTATAGTTTTACAGGCCTCTTTCCTTCATTATTTTACCAGCTGGCTAGTAAATCTTGTCAGTTACTCAAAAAACAGAGGAAAAGCATGAAATTTTTCTGGGTTGCTCATAGCGTCTTGCTTTCCTTTACCAAAAATATCAATTTTTGTATGGTTTGATGCTGACTTTCTAAAGCTGTCAGTATGCTTTTAGCTCCAGCTGGCCAGGCACTACTCTGACATCTTTTGAAAGAGTCTTCATCTCACATCATCAGGAGAGACATTAGTGCAACAATAAATTTCTTGCCTCATAATAGGGCCTTTATGATAATGAATCTCATTTGTCTGTTTTTTGAAAAAGGAACTTTTTTAGTGACTGCTTGGTGATTGGATGTTTATGGCAGACAGTTTCCAAGGGTATACTTGGAACAACCGACAGTGGGATGGAAGTGGGCAGATATAAGAATTTCTTCTATTGAAAGGAGCTCAAAAATCTGTGCCGAATCATTGGCAAAGAAGCGTTACTGCCTGTTGCAGCTTCCCTGTGTGAGTGTACTCTGGTACAGCTCAAATCCTGAGGTCCTTATTGAAGGCTGGATTGTGCCTCCAAAACAGTGCCTCCCTCTGGTAGGTTAGTTTAGCCTAGAGTATTGTCCCTGTATTTCCTCATGTCTTGCTGCAAGCTTTTTGCCTTAAATAATCTGGGAGCTTATAGGACTTTAAAAGAGAGACAAGTAAAGAATTTGCAGGCCTTGGCTGCTTTCTTCAGGCATCCATTCTAAGCATACCGAAAACTGAAATAAGAGCTAGCTCCCTTTGTGTGAAGACTGAGGCAGGACTCCTGATGATTTTTTTTTTTATTAAGGCGAAATTTGTATTTCTCCCTTACATGTGGTAAATGCCTTGTCTGAATATTCAGGTAGCACATCCGAAATTTGTCATGATGCATTGCTTACACAATTCCTTGTTGATTACAATTGAATGACACTCCAATAATGTAAAAGGCCACATTTTGCTTGGAAATTAAGGAGGTTCAAGAACACCTACGTGAACAGCTAACAGATAATAATTTGTTGAGCCAATGTATATTCTAAGGCACCAAACTAAGACTTAGGAGGCTGATTTGATCCTCTCTAAATGACAGCATCCTGAGGAAATAATTTTGTTTCTACAAAATGTTTGTGTTTGGGAAGAAAACAATACGCAACAGCTACGATCTGGAGAAGGCCTGTACTGTAAATAATTGCAGAACTCCTCCTTACTGGTTTCAGTGGAAAGAGTACTTAGTCCTAACAATGTATTTAATATGATATTGCTTCACACTGGACCCTCTGGTTTAGTGCAAAGTGTGTGTAGAAGCAAACCTCTTTCCCACATGAATTAGCTGCTAATTGTGCAGGCTCATACGAGGCTATTAAACTAAACCAGCATGTATTTGATCTGAGGTGATGTTCGTAGCAAAGTGCCGTGACATGTTGCTTTCCGAAGTAAAAAGACTTTATTTGCTACTTTCCTGATAAGCATTGCATCACTTGGGGATAACAACATGAATATTGTTGTAGTGAACCAGCTTCTTCCAGGGTTAAGAAATGATGTCTGGGTCTGCATCTGTCCCCTTCACCGCAGTGTGAGGTCTAGTGGCAACAGCAAGCTGGTGCCAGGCCTGGGGAATGCAATGTCTCTCTCCACCCAACCAGCCTTTGGCAAATTTTCCAGCATCTACTCTGCGGTTCTGACTTGGGTAAAACTTTCCCCTTATCACGGTCCTTTGAACAACTAAGCAGTGTGTTCCTCTTCTGCTTTGCCTCGGAGAAACCTGTCAACACCTTTTCTCGTCATTCTGTATTTAATGGATATGTCGACGTTGCTTAATGGAGGATGGTGAAAAGGTATGTTTTGTAGTTAGCTCTGAATGTGGCGGTGTGTCCTGACAGCAGCGATGTCTCGGGCACAGCGTCGCGGTGACGTTTTATTGGCTCTGACGCCAATTCAGCCAGTACAAGCTCAGATATTCCTCTGCAGTGCTCTTCTGCAGTGCATAAATACACCCTCATGCAAACAGAAATTCAGAAGCATCTCAACTACATATCCATCATTTATAATTATAGTGGGATTAAAATAGACTTGAGGCTTCAGTTGGCCTCGTGCCTCAGAACTGCTGTATTGCAGCAAAGGCCGCTCTGCTTTCAGAGCACAGCCATAAATTACTGTGGACTGCATTTTAACAACCAGCGATGATTGCAAGGCACAGATTCAAGGATATTGGGAGGGGGTTGGAAGCCTTGCACTTCTATCAGGGGCTTGGATGTCTAAATGTTATCTGTGTGGGCTGCAAATTAGCAGCTCTCAAACTATATGGCTCCAGGAGGCATGGCCTTGGGGAAGGTTCCTGCAGATTCGTGAGCCATCACCATATGCTTTGAAGCCCCCCTGATCTGGGGAGGCTCCTAGAAAAATTCCTCTAGGTCTATCTTTGTAGAGGAGACAGAAATCTGACCTACTGATGTTTGGTTTTTCCAGACTATTTTGTTTTTAACTTCTCAGCTTGAGTGGTTCACTGGCAGAAGCTATATTTTGCGTTTAACCTTTTGATGAAGAAGGAATGATTATGCTTAGTGTTAAAACGTGATGGGCTTGAAGCTTTGAAGTCCATGTTCCCCAGTTGTGAACGCAGTGGGAAGGGTCTGAGTTCCCACTTGCAATATTGTATTATTAGACTGAAAAGAGCTTTTAGGGCTGTTTCACGTAATGACAGGGATACCTGCATGCTGCTACATTCCTGAGTAGGAAAAAAATCTTAAACTGCCTGACCAGCAAGCAGTTGCTGTTTTAGACATTGTCTGTAGCATTTATAATATATGCTGATCTAGTCCTGTTATGTAATTGGTGTCCTTTGGGACTATCCCAAAACAGGGATGTTTATTTCCTGAGGCTGTTAACAGTGTTTGAAGTTTCTTTATCAGACACAGACTGGGGAAAGGTGCATTGATTTTTAACGTCTTCTTTTCTTTAAGTAATATTTTTTAAAAATGAGTAATTATAGAAATATGATGCATTTAAACTTGAGGGCAAATTTATCATTGGATTTTGTACACTCCAGCTATCTAGAATTCAGTCTTTTAGGGCCAGGATTTCCTCTAGTTCCTGACGTAACAGGGTGATTTAGCATGGCCTTCATTTTAAGCACATGAGTAATCCCATCTTTCCTTACATTTATTTAGTTGAATACAAATATATATAAAAAAATAAAAATAAAGAACTTGGCTTTCTATGAATTGAATCTTATGAGATGAGCTTTTAGACCAATGTAAAGTTGTGTAAGCAACTACTAAGTTTTTATATTATGTTATTTCCATGATCATATCAAACCTTGAAGCAGCGGGGATGATAGTGAAGCTGATACAGAACAGTTGTCCTGTCATTTTTAGATGAGATTAGGAGCCATCTTTGGTGTTCTATCAATAGCAGCAACCCGTGTTAACACCAGAAAATGTGATTTTTCTGGTCTTCGTGTCATTATATAAACTTGCTGAAGAGATCTTGATGCAAGCAAGAAGAACTGATCCCATGATCTTTGAGCCACACTACCTGGATAATTCTGAGAGGTCACAAACACTGATTTCAAAGGATGCTTGGAATGGATGTAATGTATTATGATGCACGTGATGTTAATCACAGAAGTATCAGGCACTCCCAGAAGTCCCACAGTTATATGATCTTCTGACAGGCCCAGAGGCAAATTCAGCATTGTCAGCTGAATTGCCTTTGGAGCCTGCCAAGCAAACAGATGCTAATGTTAGATAAGTATGTACACAGCTTGGCATCGAGCTCCCGTGACAGCCAACAAGCTCTGTGTGTGACCTTAGCTTGCTGGTCCGCTGCTGGGAGTCACAGAGGAGACGTCCAGTGATGTCTAAAGTTAGAGCTGTATGTTGCTTAGAGTATTTGGATATAGTTTATTTGGATCCCGTAGTCAAAGTGTCCGATCAGTAGTTTTAAACATTATCGACCCTCGTGCATTAAGATTGACAAAAGCAAATGTGTTTTTTTCCCTGTGCTAGTTCTACAGGCTCTGGAGCCCCTTGTACTCTGGGAAAGCCCTGCCTCTGCCAGCTGTAGCAGAAAACCCTGATATAATTTGACATAGAAGAGTGCGAGTGTTGTTGGTCTATGTGCCACACTGATTCCTGTGAGCTGCAGTCACTAAGTACATCGGCCCAAGTAAACCGGATGTTCGGCAGCACTGCGACCAGCTGGCACGGAGGGGCCCGTGCCTGTGAGGATGACGTTCCATTGTTTCCAAAACACGGTGGCTTCGTGCGTGCTACCTGTTGAGAAATGTCCCTGGCTTGTGGTAACCCCTGAGCCGTGCTGAGGCGGTGTTTAGGGGAGAGCAATTCATCACGGCCAAAAGCCTGTCAAGGTCCACTCTTAGCAATGTAACAGTATGAATCATAGCACTGCAAAGCCCAAGAACGTCCTGGAGCTCTCCTTCATTTGCTGGCATAGCTATGGAGGCTGTCTCTGCTTTCCTTGTCATTACTCTGTGCTTAAAGACTCTGGCTGTAGTCCAGTTCCTAGCTCCAGCCCTTCATGATTTTTAAGATTATATCCCCCCGGCTTCACCCCAAAGCCTGCTCACTGGGGCTTTTTCTTCCTCGGTGCATGCTATTGGCAGGCTTTGTGTGTTAGAGCTCCATCAGGATATTCATTTAACAACATGCATACTCATTTGAACTGAATACAGGAACCTTTAAGTCTTTAGACAAGCGATTAAGAGCTTTATTAAATAGAAATGTTTTGCTGAGCCACAGCCTGGATTATCTGTCCCTTAGTATGTGTATAATCAAAACTGCTTCTCAGATCTTGGATAAAAAACTCTGGAGGGTCTGTTTCATTTTTTCTTTTGTGTAAAATGGGAAGGCTAACGTTTCCTTACTGACTTCCTTGGGTTGCTGGGGGGTTTAATGCCCGGAAAGCGCTTTGAACATGAGAACTGCTGTGACAGAATTACTGAGAGCTTTGCTTCTGGAATTTAATTGCTCAGTTAAGGGGGGGAAAAGAGAAAGTAGTACAGAATCAGCTGGCAGTCAAATTCTATTGAAGTTTGTATGTAATACATGGGACGTAACATTCATTTTGAATCTGGTTACTCAGGATTGTATTTTGGATGACTTTTCATTCCTCTGATATATTTTAAATTAATGATTTTCCTTTACAATTCTAAATACAGGCGGGATTTTTTTGTCTTTGTTCTATAATAGCCTTTTAGCAAAACTTGATGTTTGCTTATTGTAGAACATTGCAATTATTATGCACAAGCATAATCACTTCTGACAGTGAAAGTAAAATGAGTATATTTTAATAATTTGTACACTTTCCATTTTTGGCATTTATTTGCTCTAAAATGAGGGGTGAGGTTCAAGGTCTTTCTATGCTCTCAATAAAACCCGGTTGCCTAGCATTTTTAACACTTGGCAGCACCGTTTCTAATCCGTCTTTTGCTGGCAGCCAGGCTGTGCAGCTCCTCGGTGGGAAGTAACATGGAGCTGAGCAGAAGCCCCCAGCTCAGGCAGGCTTCCTTCTGTGAGTACCAGTTTAAACCCCTCTCTGGAAATCGTAAATACATAATGTGATGCCCATGGCGATTTTTTCCTTTTTGCCCTTCAGTGTTGGTTGGTAGGAGGAGTGGACCAGCACGTTTCTTAATTGCGCTATTTGTGAAGTGGAGCATTTTAAGCCTGTTGCTGAATCCTTAGCTTAGATGACCGCCTCATGTGGCAGCAAACACAGAAAGAAAGAAAAAAACCCTCCAGCTGCATTTTTTTTCCAGAAATCTCAGGAAAATAAATTGCTAGTGTGCGTTACACAGGGATAAGCTGTGAAGAAGCATTTTGGGGATGTAAAGTTTAGAAGCTTTCTGTGAATATCTTTATGCTAAAAAAGAGATTGACCTGCAGTGTTTTCTTAGTTTTAAGTGTTGCTTGTAAGAATAGCTATGAGCAGTGTTACTGACTGGCTTAGCATTACTAAAGGTGAAAGGCTTTCCAGTGAGTTTTCCAGTTTGTTAGGTTGAGCAGGATGGAGGAATCAGTGCTTCCCAGGCTTAGCTGCTCTGGACATCCCCAGTGGCTGAGGGACCTGCCAGAAGTAGAGTCAGCCCCTGCATTGCCTATAAGTACACGGGGAGGACTGGCAGTGTCACAGCACTGAGAGGCTGCTCCATTACTACAGGTGATGCAGTACCACTCTTTAGGAGCCCCTAAATAGGTATTAAAAGGAATTATAGCAAGCTTTTTATCAGTCCATTGAGTGTTTCAGATTATGAAGGCACAAGCAGTGCACGTAGTGATTTCAGTAAGGGTCATGTTAATGTTAATTAGGCATTCTACAGAACTAACAACTGAAGCTTTGCAACGTATGGCTGATCTAAGCAGGTCACCTTGAACATGAAGAAGCTGAAGTGCATGTAAACTCTAGCCAAAATTTTGAGAAATGTGTCCTAATTTTCAGCTACACCACATCTGACAAATGTTCCTTGCCCTTATTTACTACTGAAGTAGTGGGAAACTTTCCATTTACTTCAGTGGGCAGAAGGTCAAGTCTCTTTGGCCTCTCTTTCTGGAGGCCTTGTACTCTGCAGGAGGGAGATGGGTGCCAGAACATTGGAAATAAGGGCTTTAAGATTTTAAATTAGGAATAAAACTGGGGGGGTCACTTTACGAAAGTCTGAATCTTGGTGACTTGTATCTGGTGTGAAGTGTTTTTAGCATAGAGCACAGAACCCAGATAATCTATTTTGCATTTTTGTGCTGTAGGCAAAAATTTTTTTTCACATTGACTGTGCTCCAATAATTGGGTGTCATTTCCTGATTTTCTAATTTGAGAAATACAGCTAGAAATTAGCATGTGATTAAAAAGCTGTTGAAAACATTTTCTAAGATCTTAAAATAAATACATACAAAAATATTGGAGAAAAAACCCAACTCTATTAAAGCTCGAGGCTAGAAACAGTAAATCACAGTGGTCATAGGTGCTCTCAGAAGGAGGGCAAATTTTGGATTTAGTTTTTAGATTCTGTTTCAAGTAAATTCTCTCTTTGAGTGAGCACTGAACCTACATTCAAATGTTCTGAATGGAAAGGTGCTTTCCTTGGTCCCTGAAGATACAGGGATGCATAGACTTGTGAAACTCAGCAGTATTGTGATTGTCTCATGCATCAGCCAGGGCTGATGCAGGCCACCAAGCTGTGCATGCGTAGAATTTCTAAAATCCAAAAGTTAGAGATTAAAGATGGGAAAAAGGGAAAGATTTGCTCAGTGCTTGCCAGGATTTGAGATTATGAAATTTGTTGCTTCTATTTTTTAAAATTTTTTTATTTTTACTATTATTTAGTGCCATCCCCAGCTGAAGTGTTCTTGTTTCAAGCAGCCTTTCAAGAGCTGTTCAGCATTTGACCCTGTGGGTTTGGATTTCATGTGACAAAATGTGATGTTATACCCAGGAATAAGGGTGATATTTAGCCTGATAAACTTCCTTGTTCTTGCTTGACAGGATTAAATGGGACTATTTGGATTTTGCCCTCAATGTATTTGTCCTTGCTAGCAATGAAGCCAGGAAAGGTGTCAGTTAGGAAAACAACTACATGAAGTGTAGTGTACGCATATCTCTGGATTTCATTCTATTATTGATTGATCACCTTGTTCTACTGATCCCTGAAGTACTTTCGCTGTTAGCATCTATATTCAAAGTTTGCTTTGCTCAAAGGCATCTTCCTGTTGTGTTTTGCATTGCCCATCTAATGTGGAGTAAATATTTACCGTTTTGCAGCATAAACTCGATCAGGTTTTAAAGCCATAATAAATGAGAAAAAAACCCAAAGCGAAAGATTTGCCAGGGTGACAGACAATCCTAGGGGCAAAGGGCCAGTTAGATCCTTCATTTCAAACTACTTTCTTATATTCTGCTGCGGCATTTCCTTGTGCTCTTTCATGCTTTCTCAAGCTCTCGTGTGTGTATACGCTGTCTCACGTATGCTCTTTTGTGCCCTTTCTCATGCTCTTGCACTTTTTAACGTGTTCGGATGCTCGCTCGCTCTCTCCATCTTGTGCATCCTTGCACTCTCTTTTTCTCTCATCTGTCCTTCTCATATGGCCACCCAACCGTGTACTGGCTTGCATCCTGTGTTGTTTTGGTGACTTGGAAGAGGTGATCAGGTCGTTTGCGTGTAAGTCAATCAAAAGTCTTGTCTACCAGTAGAGTGGAGTTGGTTTTCTCGTGTGTTGGCTTTTAGTGTTAAGTTTCTGACCCAGCTAGGGTGGGCAGTGTGATGTGTGACATCTTGCATTGTGTTTACTTGAATTTTGAGGGGTGGTTTCTGGTGTTGTACAATCCCTGGATCCAAGATGGTGAATAACACTGCTATGAACCAGAATGAACGTGTGTTACAGAGTCTGCTGCTTCAAGTAGGAAACTTTTCAGTTGTCAAGGATCTTTCTGCAGCTATATCAGAAAAGAAAGACTCATCTGATCCTCGTACTTTTGAGGTTTTGCATACCTTGTTTTCTAGCTGCTTGAGGAAACCTCTGAAACTTCAGCTTAAAAAAAAAAAAAGTAGCAGGCTTTTTCTTTCCATCCCCCTTTTTTTTTTCTCTTGCCCCTTTCTTTTTGTGTCCAAGTCTAAACTAAATTCTGACAACACAGCTCAGTGCAATGGCCTTCCCTTCACACAAGATACTGTTATATTGCTCCTCTTTTATCTACCATTTGTCCTTTTGTTTTATGGCTCTCTTTGTTGCAGGCTTCTTTGTTGTTTCTTCCAGATTATGCTCCTCAGGGACTTTTGTATCAGTGTGACTGAACATTGCTTGCAGCGATGCCAGATTGCACTGTGATCTTATTGGATTTCACAAACCAAGGTTAGGCCAGGTCAGAACTTGGTTGAAATAACGTAGACGACAAGATTGCCTGCTAGCCACTGGGAACACGCACGACAAAAACCTGACCTAGATGCTGATGCAGTCAGCTTAGGCTGACAGTGTTGCCATGCTGATTGCGGTGAATGGGATATAAAGGAGAAGTTCTGACCTGTTCTGGCTGGTAGGATTTCACAGCTTTGTTTTGAGAAAAGTACTGATGCTAATTCCAGTGTTCTGGCCCATTCCAAATCCTTTAATTCTCTATCAGGATTACACTGCAATTCAACAGAATATTATATTCTCTGATCTTGTTTTCCCTGTACTGTTGCGTGGTGTTGTTTGCTCTCAAAACTCACTGCTGCTCTTCAAAAAGCTGCATTTCTGTGCTGGGTGAAATAGTTTTGAAATTTTCTTTGCTTTCCTGATCTGAAGCAAAATAAAGTATACCAGGGCCTTCAAATGAAAGGCCCCAGAAAGGGAGAAATTATTAGTAAAAGTAACATACAGAAAATTATAGTCAAGCTTTTCTTAAGAGTTGCTTGAGCTTTCTGACCAAATGACTGTATGAAGATGTGTAAGTACATTCAGATTTTGCATACTAGGTGGAAAATGGCATGCAGTTGTGTTAGTGCCCCAAAATGATGCAAATATTTATTATATAGGTAAGGCTTTTCTGATTATTGTAAAGGTATTTGGACCTGTTTGTGTTATATAGGAATAAGCTATTAAAATCCCTTAAAATAAACCTGTAAGAGGCTAGAAAGTGACCATCAAAAAGTATGTGATGGTGTGAAACAAAGGCTAGAATTAATTCGGGTGGCATGTACCAACCTTTGCTGCATGCCACCCCACACTGAGCCTGAGGGAGGGCTGCTGGAGGGTTTGCTTGCCTGCGTCCATGCTGGAACAATAGTCATGAAGTCGAGGGAAGAGCAATACAATCAGCTAGAGATACCTTGGTGTGCACAGATTTACACTGATAGACTTAGATCTATTGGAAAAGCTGAATATGTCTATCTAAGCAGCAGTTGTTGGGTACATCATAGCCATTAAGCACATTTAAAGAGTGTGAATCGTGAAGCTGCAGAGGAATTAGTTAATGAGGTACAAAAGCACAGAGGTGGCTAGGAGTCAGGGAATTAAATACTTCAGACTGAATCAGGAGAAACTTCCTGTCAGTTTAAACTGTAGAGTAATGTGATGTCTTTCTGTGAATATGTAAAATTAGTCTGGGGAATGAAGTCTGTAGTGCCTTGTACCTGCTCAAACAATTTGCTGTGGCAGAATGTGGAATAAGTGACCAGGTGTATACCCCCCTGGAGTATTTTCATCTTTTGAAGGTTTTCAGTTTGCTTTTCTCAGTCAGCAGCTGTATTTTGAGTGTCCAAGTTGTGCTTTTTAACCGAGTGAAAATGTTGAGCATCATGACTATTAAATCTAAGTTTATCTACGTTTCTGCATAGACAAAATGAAGAATTTAAAAATGGAGTAGGAAGATTAACACTGGATAAAAGTTGGGATTTGCAGTCTGATTGGAAATACTTGCCCGTTGGCATTGAGGTTACCCATAATTCTTCTTAATAGGTAAATTATCTCTGTCTCTGATAATCCTAATCGTTAGTGCAAAGCCTGGCACTGCCAGCAGAGATATGGAAGGTGTAGTGCAGAAGAAGCCTGGAAGGAGTCTTTCATCTCTGCCATCCCTTGCCAAGGGCTTACTGTACATGCAAATTCATCAGCTCTTCCATTGTGGGGCATTTGTATATCCTGGAGAGGGTGAAATCTGGCAGTTAATTGCTCTGTACACTCAAGGGGCCATTCTCCAATGGAAGAACCTGCAGGATGGGACCGGAGTGGCTGTTGTTGCTACAGCATTAATAAACATGTAGGGGAATGTTCTGCAGGAGGGTATGAAGAGCTTTGTTGATCGATTCTGTTCCTACCTCCTCTGTCTTAGGAAGAGCCAGCCTGGCTAATCTTTCTTATGAAAACAGCATGACTAATGTTACCTGCTAACAGATATGCTGGATAAGATTTTTTTGGGGAGGGCTGTTGTTTTCAGCTGTTATTTACAGGATCAATAAAAGTGATTTTCCAATTCAAGGATAATTTTTTACCAACAAGCTGCATAGCCTCTAAGGTCAGAATATTGGATCTGCTCTTTTTCAGAACAAGTTAATTTAAAAATGATAGGTAGTTTCCAGTTCAGAATTAGTTTTTCTAATAGAAAGGAGGGATGCATCTGGAAGAAACACCTTGGGAAGGAGAGAATTTTGCCTCAGAACAACATCATTACACTGCCCACAGATTCTTAATGTTTTAGCTGCTTTTCTTTAAACAATAATCACTCAACTGCACACAATATTTTAATGACAAATGTAATATAATAACAAAATGCAGAGCTGTTTTATTATAACCTTGGTTCAGTTACTATTGAAGTCTGTGCACATACTCCTGTGGACTTTACTGGGTGTTGGCCAATACCCTCTGTGAAGTGCAATATAATATTTTGTGACCATTGTGACCATAGAGAAGAGTATTTCATGCCATTGTGGAAGTATTCCAGGCCAATAGCAAGTGTATTCACGCATATAAGTTCAAATGCCATTCATGCCTTTTGCGCAGTTATTTTATCTGATTCTTTTGTGACCTGTTGAGAAAATCACGTATCCATTACACATATGCCCGCACACGCGCACAAATACACACATATATTAATAGATATTACATTCCTCCCCTCTGCATTTACCTTTCTCCCCCATTGCGCACTGAAGATAGGAGTCACCATTCTAAAAGGACTGTCAGTATGAGACTTCTGCAGTTCTGCCTGTATGGTTGGGGTAGGATACAACTTTAAATAAGTAAAATCATGCAGGTATCATTTTATAAGCAGGAGCCCACACTTACTATCAGTATGAATTTTGCAGGATAAGAACAAAATAGCCAAGAAATGTTCTTCCACTGGAAGCACTACAACTGAACTTTACATGCCAGAAAAATTGATTAGATTTTTAGATTTAAAAAAAATTGCAATTTTTAAAATCAAACTCAACCCATCACAAGCTCCAGAGCATCACCAACCATAAGCAGAGTCTCTCTACTGTTACTGGACTCTAATAAGACCAGGGCTTTGGGGGTTGTTACCTATAAAATACACAGTCTGTGGAAGTCCACATAAAAATCAAATGCCATTAACTTTGAAAGGTTTGGGTTCAGATCCAAAATACTGTAAGTTGTCATGTTCCATTTTTCTCAAAGTCTACACATCCATACATTTTATTCAGCAAAAAAGAAAATTACATACACGCTTTACGATTCCCTCTTCCTCCTTTATATAAGTAACACATAGAGGAAAAAAAAAAGGTTGTTTGGTGGTTTGTTTGTTTTTGTTGTTGGATTTTTTAGAACAACTTGATGGTGAAGATTTCTTAAAAAAATCAAAAGATACTTCTTTACCATGAATGGGGTAAAGTTTTCCTTTTTTAGATGGTAAATTGCTTATAATGTTCCAGTAAGAATCCGGCTTTTGGATGGCTGTGTTGCTGATGAGAGCTACTGGCAATAGAAGCTTTCTAACACTCAACTGCTAGTTTATTAAAAGAATAATAGGAACAGATGTTTTCAATTCATAAAACGTATCAAGTAAATGGTACATCCACTCGTTATTTCAATTCCTTTGAATTTTAGTGAACTCATTTGGGGCTAGGTTTTCAAAAGAGCTTAGCCCACTGTTGCCTCATTGTTCTCAGTATAAACTGATGGATGATGAACGTGTTTGAAAACCACAGCTTTTTATGCCTAAAGGGGAGCTGCTAACTACTGACGCTTCCAAAAATCTGGCCCATGTTTCCGATGAGTGAATACTGATCATTATAGAGGATTCGTATATGCAATCTCTGAGTAATACCCTGCATTTGTCTGTGATTGTATATATGATGGCTTCTTAATTTACTCTTGCACTAGGCATTTTAATTTAAATTATGCTAATAGTGTAGGATTAACTGTGGATTATGACTCTAGCATTTACTGTCATACAAACGCAGAACCAGTTCTTTTGCTCCTGCAGTCTCTCTCTCCCTTCTCATCCTGATGTACAGTAATTTGTACTCAAGACTGGCCTCAGGTTTTGATGAGGTTTCTTGTTTAAGCTGATGCAATTGCTTAGGGAAAGGGAGTTGTTGAAAATTAGAAAAAGAAGAGACTGGGATCTTTTTATCTTCTGATGACACATTCTTATGGTGCTGAAATGTTTTACCAAAAATGATGATTTGAATGGGCTCTTGCTAGCATTGCACAGTGAGCAGTTCTGGTTTTGCCTTCATTCCTCTGTGGTAGGACAGGTTACATGTACTTTGCTCTTGCACTCTTGGCTCAAACACATATTTGAGAAAATTAGTGCTAGGGGGTTATATTAAAACCCTCATAAAGGGTGAAGAATAAATAATACATACAACAAGACTGAGATGTTATGTTGGTCCTTGCTATAGGAAATAGCAGGGGGCCCATGCTGTTGCTATCTCCAGTACTGAAAAAAGCTTTGTAGCAGTCTGAGATCACTCCTATTGAAGCATAACCTCTCCAGAGATTGCCTCCACTCCCAAACTGCAGATGTGCTGGAAAGACAAATTTGCCTCGTTATGTTTGCACTTGTTTCTTTGTGTAGCAACCTCAGATTGTACTGGCATGCAGCCTGTTTGCATTAGTGACTTGCTGTTGAATTCATCTGTATTCCTTCAAATCCCTCATTTGTTGCATTTTTTGTGGAGTGCTTGATATTTCTAATGGCTTTGTGTTGTAGCAGCAGTCTAAAATTTGCCTTTTTTCTCTTTTTCCCTCCAGCTGATATTATTTCTACCGTTGAGTTCAACCACACTGGAGAACTGCTGGCTACTGGTGACAAGGGGGGTCGGGTTGTTATATTCCAAAGGGAACCTGAGGTATGTGAGTTACCAATGTAGTCTTTAATAGCTTGCTAAAACCTGGCTTTATTTTTAATACTTTAATTGGGTCTAACAAATAAACTTGTTTATAATCTCAAGATTCAGTAAAGCAGAATGTCAGCTCTTTGGAGAGGAAGTGAAAGAGGGTAAGGATCTTTTACTTGGAAGTTTGCTGTCCCAAACAAAAATGCTTCAAAGTTAAGAAAAAAGAAGGGTGTTTTTGGTTTACTTCTACATTGTTGTAATAGCTTTTGCCTGTTTGATGGAACCATTCCATTTAAAACAATGCCTTTGCATTGATACCTTTATGTTTCACTTTTAAATTCAGTCCATCTGCAGTATCTTTTGTAGAAAGCTTTCCTGAACAATTGACATTTCTTCAAAAATTCTGCCTTTTATCAAATGTTGCTTCAATACTTACAGGAAATTTAATTCCTGTAGAAACAAATCTGTCAATAGCATGTTTTAAATGAGAAATTAAATTACATTTTAAATATTTTTATATTTATAAGGCTGCTTATACAGCTTTCCTAAAACATGGAGATATATTGTCATCATAAACCATGTTTTTGTTGTTCTTATCCTCCGTAGAGTAAAAATGAGCCTTACAATCAGGGAGAGTACAATGTTTACAGCACTTTCCAGAGCCATGAACCTGAATTTGATTATTTGAAGAGCTTGGAGATAGAAGAAAAAATAAACAAGATCAAGTGGTTACCACAGCAAAATGCAGCTCACTCACTTTTGTCAACAAATGGTAAGATAGATGAGAGTATATAAGACATACCAGCTTTTTTACTTTTGTGCATTTTAGTCCTGACTGTATGTATTTGTTCATTTTAATCTACTGTTTTAGTAATTTCTTCTTTCAGAGTTTACCAAGACTGTCATATGGACTCTGATATCTGTTATTTATGTATTTTATTCAGAGTCATAGGGTTTTTCCTATTGACTATCCATAGACATTTAGAGAGCTGTCCATTTTTGCTATTAACATGCAGTGCTGTCCTGAAATAAATTTTGTGATGAAGGCATCACCTTACTCAGCAGCTGTGTTTCACTGGGGATTTAGAATTTTGTCTGCTGTATTTGTCATAACTTACATTCTTTGTAGACGTGTACATGAATGTAGGTGAGAGAGATCAATTTCTTTTTATTTTCATTCATTATCATCAGAAGGTTTATTTAAGTTCTGAAGAGTTAGACAAATCTTTGGAAGGCAGTAGGAATGATAATAGGATATTGATACTGACTCATCTTTCTAACCTGCTTAAGGCCTATTGATTAAAAAAACGCAGTATTATTGCTAAGAGGTGATATGCAGATGTGACATAGGGGGAAGAAACCGAATGGAGCCTAACATGTACAGTTGTCATTTAGGAAACATTTTGACACCTACAACCTTTATTACTGCTGGTGATGCATGAGACAAAAATACCCGATTTTAAATCTGAGATCTCATTGTAGTCAGAAAAAAATTTTGCTTGTAGAAGTTTGAGCATAATTGGGAATTGCTGATAGAAAAATAGTGTAATCTCGCCTTTGGGAATTGACGCTTTAGGGCAAAGTGATTATTTCTAGTTAAAATTTATAGCAATAAATAATATTTACATTACTTCACAGTAGATAGCAAATTATTTTGTGTTTTGTAGCCTGTTTTCCTTAAAGTTGTCTTTTGACTTTTGGGGAGCACTGTTGCAATATTTGAAATGAAACATATCTGTTACAGCTAGGTGATTTGTGCTAATTTAATGATTAGTCAGCTAATTATGAAGTTTACGAGATTACTTCTACACTCCTCCCTTAGTCAAAATATCCCTTCTACTTCAGATAACTTTAACTAAGAATAGCTTTTTCCAAGTGCATGACACAAAAGCAGATTATTAAAAGTAAACCTTTCCCTTTTCATTTTAAAGTTTGTTTTTGGAAACACTGAGCGATACAGCAGAGTCCTCAGATATGCTGCTTCCACAGTTGGCCTAATAGACCTTTGTGTCAGTTTTCTGGTTGATACTAATATGGGAGGGGAGAAAGGAAGAAATAATCAGTCTTAGTGTTGCTACGGGTTAAGCCAGTTGCAACCACCACTGAGCAAGCCTAGGACCTGGCAAAATACTTTGGCCTCTGTTTTTATCCCCTTCTTAATTCTGGACCATCCGAGCAGACCTCGTTATGGTGAGGAGAACAGAAGTGGTGCCACTGGCATAGCCTTTGGATTTTGGCTTTGAATTACAAAACATTTTTTGTGTGCCAAGGAGGATTCCTGGCTTGCTGGCCCAGCAGGGTTGAAGTCTGAGATTCACCTCTTGGCATACTCTTAAAGATAGTTTTAACTTTATGATACAGACAGCCCATGATGAATTCCTCACTGTCTCAGATATTACCTATGAGAAGTCATTGACAATGTATATCAATTCCATGCCTATAAAAAGGGATAATAGTATTTTCCCTAACTTGTAGAGAATGAAGGCATTACCTGTCACACATGCTCATATTGGGCAGGTCGTAGAAAGTACTGGTTTGTGTTTACCAATTTCTGAGCCTGATATTTTAATGCAATTTTTGCTATTTTGCTCTCTGGTAGTTCAGGTTCTAAAGCATAGTTTTGGTCATAAAAATGAGAACTGTGAAACAGCATCTTTTCTTTCTGGAGGCACAGGTGGACAGTGCTCATTGAATTTGCTGGAAGGAGCATCCCTCTGGTAGGGAACATGAGGGGAGAGTCTGTCTAAATCTCACCCTCAATATATGAGACCTGACAGGTCTGCACCTGCCCAAATCTGTTTCTCTCCTTCTAAGCAGAACTTTTGTCTGAAGCTGTTCCTGCACAGGTCACCTCTCTCAGAGGGGATCTTGGTTCCTTTCCAGTTCACACGTTACCAACAAGTCATCAGCTAAGCTTTGATTGCAGTGTCTTAATTAATGGAGGCAGAAGGAAACCACCAAGGCTTTCGAATCCCACTGTGGATTTGCAGTCCTTGCAGTTAGCAAATTTCTGGTTTGTTCTGTAAACGGAACTTATTTTGTATCATAATAATAAATTATTAGGATTCATTGGTACCTTTTGTACCAGAATGTATTGGGGCCATTTTTGATGTGAGCTGCATTGAGTAGATCAGAATTTGGCCCATACAGATCCTTTCATCTGAGGATTTATGACTGCTTACCAGACATTAATTAATTTAAACTTCACAACACCCTTGAGACAGAATGAATACTGAACCTTACAAAGATGTTTCTATACTTTGCGAAATACAAGCACGCTTAGAATTTCTAGGGAGATTTTAAAGTCCAGAGGCAAATCAAGGAGAAGAAAACTAACACATGTGATACCCTTAACCATTAATAAAATATTTTTCACTCTGGAAAGGGATAGATTTATCAACAGCAGTCAAGTCCAACAATGGAAAATTGTTTGTGTTTTTTCTTATAATTCATTGTACAATGCTGTATTATAAAATTTAGAATAGATAAGCAGGAATGCACTATTTATGTGTAATAAAAATTCCAAGTGCATGACATGGCCTATATGTATGTTTAGTAATTAATTAATGTGACCAATACAAATGAAATGTATTGAATATTTAAATGGAGCTTTTTAGTTGCCGATTGAACTAACCTCTTGTTCTGTAGATTGAACAGTTGTAATATTTTTGTTGCTTGCAAATTAGCATATCAATATCATTAGGAGTTGCATAATAGTAAAAACACTCAGAGTAATGGAGGGATTGATTTTGAAACAAAAAAAGGTCAAAGTTAAAGTTGCTATAGAAATGCAAAGCGATTCATGTATTCTTATATCCTGCCTTTAAAGTTATTTCTACTAGCATTTGAAAGAAGTATTTGGATCAGCCACACTGGTGAAAGAATTATGTTCTGCCATGTACCTGGGGAAAGAGGGGTAAAGGAAGAAAGTGAGACGAAATCAGAAATGATCATAGAATCATGGAATGGTTTAGGTTGGAAGGGACCTTAAAGATCATCTAGTTCCAACCCCCTTGCCATGGGCAAGGACACCTCCTACTAGACCGGGTTGCTCAAAGCCTCATCCAGCCTGGCCTTGAACACCTCCAGGGATGGAGCCTCCACAGCTTCCCTGGGCAACCTGTTCCAGTGCCTCACTACCCTCAGAGTGAAAAATTTCTTCCTGAGATCTATTCTAAATCTACACTTTTTCAGCTTGACGCCATTACCCCTTGTCCTATCACTACATGCCCTTCTAAAAAGTCCCTCTCTAGCTTTCTTGTAAGCCCCTTTCAAATACTGGAAGGCTGCTATAAGGTCTCCCCAGAGCCTTCTCTTCTCCAGGCTGAACAACCCCAACTCTCAGCCTGTCCTTATAGCAGAGGTGCTCCAGCCCTCTGATCATCTTCATGGCCCTCTGGACCTGCTCCAACAGGTCCATGATGCAGGAACTGAGGTCAATGAAAGCTGTGGTGGCAGCTGAAGTGCAGAAGCTTTGGAAAGGCTTTGGCTGCTCCATGAACAGATGAGTGAAACAACCATTAGAGGCTCAGGGACAGATTTTTTTCAGGACAAGAGTTGGCATTGATTTTTCAGCCTATGGAGTGTTAGGTCAGCAGGTTGGGTGTACAACCAGAGTGGGAGTGGACAAGCAAAGTTAAGGAAGTCTGCACGTTCAGCTAGTACAAGAACAAGGACAAACTCCCTCTGAAATGTTTAAAACTTCTATTTGTTGGCATCAGCGGCTCTTTGCTAATGAGAGGCATCTTTATTCTATCATCATATGCTTCATCCATCATGAAAAAGGGAGAGTTTAGATTTAATTCCATTTGGTGTAATATTAATATATTTTTCTTCCAACTTCTCTCTCCTGCCCTTACAACACGATTCTCTCAGGTTTTGTTTCTTTTTTTTTTCCCCCCCTATGTTATTTCTTAGCTGCTTTCCCTTAGGAGGGAGAGATGTCTCGTTTTTCCACAGCCTTTCATTTGCTGGAGCTCCTGATGCTACACCAATACACCACTGCCCATTCCCGTGATGGGCCAGGCAGGTATCATTGGTCTGTCTGTCCACTCCATGCTCTTCTTGTGCTGTTTGTAAGTAACCTAGCAAACTGGCTTTAATATCAAGATTATTTCTTTGCAAAGTCAAATTGTCAAGCTGGGCTTCAGCAGTGAGCATTGAGTGGTTTTGGTCTGTTTCACCTGCAAACTGCCAAGTTGGATACGAGAGCAGTATGTGCTCTACATGCTCTGTGTGGTCTGTCAGCTGCCGGGAACCTCTGTCTCGGTTTGAAGGTATGGGATGTGCTTTATGAGTATTTCTTCTGTTGGCAACTTTTTCTGGATGTGGAAAATTAAGTGACCCAGACTGTTTCAGCACAGGACTTGTCTAAACTAAGGTGTAGAAACTTCTTTAAGGAATATATTGTGAAATGTGAGTAACCACATTCAGAATTCCTATGCTGACAGTTGTTTGTCTTTTCTTTTAAAGATAAAACAATCAAGTTATGGAAAATTACCGAAAGAGATAAGAGACCAGAGGGGTACAACTTAAAAGATGAAGAAGGAAAACTTAAAGATCTTTCTACAGTAACATCACTGCAGGTAAACTGCTGCCTTTGTGCAAAATCCAGTTGTTCCTGTATGAAGAAGGTAGTCATGGGTGCTAACTCAATAAAAGATTTAAATACGTACCTAAGCATATATATGATTATTCTCATTGAAGTTTTAGCTGACCTATAACGGTCTTGAATCGGTCACACATTTTCAAGTTACAAATGCTTTATTATATAGTGACCAACACAAATATGTTTAGAGAGTTTATGTCAGTTTTATTCTTCCTGATAAAATTCTCTCAGCGTGACTTAATATGCTTTCACACAGGATTGTTTAGCCCGATGTGCTGGAAGCATTCTGCTTGTAATTAACATTAAACAGTGTTCTTGCCTCATTCAGAGCAACTGAATTAAAGACAGTACACCAAATTTCAGTCCGATCTTTACTATTTCAGTAGTATAAAAGAATGATCTCCTATCCAAAGAGTGGGATTTGCAGTAGTCTGTGCTCCAGTGAACGTGAGGTTCTGCGTTGCTGAATGGATGCACTCATGGAACTCATATAAGTGTGTATGACAATGTAATAGATTTTTGCTCTCAGACTTGAATGGCTGAATTCACTCACAGTGTTTTGGCAAAGGAAGTGGCTAAAGGTTAGAACTGAAAGGCTAGGTTGTGTAAACACTAGTATTTCTTTATTATTAAAAACAACCAACCAACCCCCACCTCCAAAACAAGACAGTATTGTCTGTTGTGAAAAAAGCCTCCAAAGTGTAAAGATAGCTACATTAATGGAATATTTATCCATTCTATATGATTAGGCAAACAAAACCATTTCAGATTGCTTACAGTCTGAGAATTCAAAGGCTAAGCAAAGTATGGTTTTTTTCCTTTAGTGGTAAGCGAAACTGAAAGCTTTAACTTCTCTGTGTTCCTCTTCAACTATCTTGTGGATTGATGTATGATAGATTGTTTCTGATGCATGTTCAACAACATCAAATAGTCCCAATCATGGACCACAGACTTACAGTATTTAATGCTTTAACAATACGGAATAAATTGGCAGTGTCTAATTATTGAAGCATGACATTGAAGTGACACACAGGGAAATATCAAGGGCGCAATGATGAGTGATAGTCTGTGGTCTTTGCTTTTCAGGAGTATGTGTGTAGGTACGATATATACACATGTTGGCTTTGTTTTCCAGGACTTCGTTTATTACGTTTTGCTGAGATTATAACCTTTTCACCACTTGACTTTTTTGAAAGAGAGACATTAAGTATCAAAATAAATACTGTAAGTGATTTACAACTAACAGCAAACTCTTTGGCAAAAGCAAAATACTAGGACTTCGCTGCTCATCAGAGCCAGAGCCTCCTGCATATGTGGGACAGTGGCTCCTGCTGTGGGACTGGCCTTTTCTGTGGCAGCTGCCAGTGCCTCCCTTCCCACAGTCCAGGCTTTCCATTGCTCTGCCTGGCTCTCCATGGCTCTCCTGTCTCTCCCTTTCTCCTTGGCAGGGATGGCCTCGTCAGCAATTCATCCATGGGGAAATTCAGCTTCCATACACTGTTGAGAAGTTTTATAACGTCACAGTCTTCACCTGCTTGTTCTCCATTGAAACTCTCATCATCCTAGCAAAAGATTATTTAAAATCTTACTCCCTTTCTGGTTTGTTTCATTTTTTTGGCAGGTGCCTGTATTGAAACCTATGGATTTGATGGTAGAAGTCACTCCCCGGAGAATCTTTGCTAATGGTCACACCTATCATGTCAACTCAATATCCGTCAACAGTGACTGTGAGACATACATGTCAGCGGATGATCTCAGGATTAACCTCTGGCATTTAGCAATCACAGATAGGAGCTTCAGTATCCTTTATTGTGGTTCCTTGCTCAGTGTTGATAGTATTAGTGGGGCTTAAGAGAGCTGTTTTCAAATATTTACTGCAGATTTTAAATTATACCTTTACTTATCAGAATCCCTGCAGTATTTGTAACAGAAAATGCTCGGATATCATAAGAGACAGCCAAGAGGTTGCAAAAATCGGGGAATTTTATGTGAAAAATAACAGCCTTGGAGTTGGTTAATGACAAGTAAATAGGAAACTGATGCCAGCTGAATGGTAGCTATCCACCTGACTTAGAATACTCTATACTGTTATTTCCTGAAGACATTTTGCGCTGAGCTACTCCACCTTGTTTTG
Source organism: Burhinus bistriatus (assembly GCA_013397275.1). Classification (NCBI taxonomy): domain Eukaryota; kingdom Metazoa; phylum Chordata; class Aves; order Charadriiformes; family Burhinidae; genus Burhinus; species Burhinus bistriatus. The sequence goes on along the minus strand of VYXH01003903.1, from coordinate 659,689 downwards.
CTGAAAAGTCAGTCCTTACCCTGACCATGCCCCCTGTTCTCCATCATCCTGCTTCTCAGAACCCTGATGTGGGTGATATGCAGAGTTTGGGGGTAAGGTTCAGCTGCCTCGTGTGAGTTGTTGTTTCTGTGATTAATGCCGTCATTGCTGTATCAAGTGCTGGCATCATCCTGAAAGCTGTGTCATGGGATCATTCCAGTCATCTGTGAGGCTGCCCCCTGCACTGCAACAGGGTGTCTTGGAGGAGGAGCAAAAGAAAATGATAGCCAAGAAAAGTGATTGTGTTTTGCAGAACATGAAAGAACCAGTAAGAAGAGAAGTAAGTTATGGGGCCAGCTCAGAATTTTGTGTTCCTTTGGTGATTTAATTATTTCAAAAGGACTTAGAACAATATTTCTCTTTGGATTTGTATGAGGGACTACTAGATGTCAAAGCAAAGTTGTCCTACTGGGGGAAAATTCCTAAAAGAAGGCACCAATGTGACGGGGTGTTCTCCCTGTCTCTGGTGATTGTTTATATTATTCTTCCTTCATAGGCCAGATCATCTGTGGAGCTTAACCCATGCTTTGTTAAGGTCACAGGAAACATTTTCATTAAATCAAACAACTCTGTCCTTAAAAAAACTGCCTTTGCTGGATCAAGTGACAGGTGCCTTTACCCTGGGGATTGTAGGGAATACCTCCTCAATTTATTTCCAAACTCCTCTTCTTTTTCTCTCTTTCACCTGTCTAGATCAAGCAAGCTAAATGGTGCCCTCTTTAAAATGACTGTTTATATAGGACCACTTTATATGTGGTTTTTCAAAGTCCGGCTATGTCTGCCTTCAATATCCAGGCAACCGTACTTCCATTCTTTAGTAAGAGAGAACAGAGTGGGAAAACTGTTTGCCAGCATGCCTATATGGAGTAGTAGCATGGCTTCTGACAGCGTCCTCTTCACTGTAGCTTCACCCTGCGGTCTTGTCTCTGTCCTGGACACTTTTATGCGTGGCTACTGTGTGTTCTCCTCTACTGTGTAGCCTCTTTGTTCTAAAGCAGAGCAGGGAGTGAGACCCAGCACAGCAATCTCTGTATGTCTGTGTATGATAACCAGATCACATTCCAGAATACTTACGCAAGGTAAGTCTTTACTTTTTGCAATCCCTTCTATTGTGTTAAAAGCTGTTTTATAAACTATGGAGTGCCAAGAGAAATGTTCCTGACAAGTTTTAAAAAACCCAAATAAATAGTTATTATAGTTCGTGAGGACAACATGAGTTTTTATTGTCATTTGCCAAGCTAAGAGCTTACTGACAGAATTATCAGCCCCAAATGAATTTTTAAACCCCAAATGTGTGTAAATCCCTGAAAAGACAAGGCTTACTATGGGAGTATTGATATAATCAGAACAAAATCATTGTGAATATGGTAGTATAAAACAATTTTTAGCATTTATGCAGAGCTTTTAATCTTCAGATCCTTTATATATGTTGATCAATTTATCATTAAGAAAGATTAAGAGGCTGGTAGATAAATGAATTTTTCTACTATTTTGTGGATGAGGAAATGGAGGCAGCAAATGTAAAGAAATTGCTTATGCAAACTATACATTTCATAGCCCTGATTAACAACATTTCATTTGCCCATTGTATGAAAACACTTGTATGCAGGCTTCAGAAGTACTTGGCCTCCAATGATGTTTCAAATTCTAGCAATATACTAGGAAAGAGCTGAAAAACAGACTTAGTCTTAACGATCGTTAACTACTACCGTATGTCTTGATGGAACAGCTTGGATAGCAAAATTATTTGAGATTAAATAACTGTTTAGGATGTTGTTGCTTCTACTCCTGTATACTCAACTACTACGTTTAGTGACAGCTGGATGGACTCTGTTTCAAGCATTAGCACACTCCTTGTCATTGAATATTTACTGATTAAAAAGTGTGTTAGAGTTTCTGATTGAATCATTGTTTCAACTCTTAAAACATGATACAATTTATAGTAGTGTGCTCAATTTCTGAGTATGTTCCAAGAGTGATGAGGGGGAAGTGAAGAGTGTATTTCTGAGTTTTAGGATAGGAAACTTTTACTGTACCTGAGACAGCGACTTTGGTATACTTATGTGGATGACTTTCGGATAACTGGATTTCTGTCCTGGATTGGGATACAGATATTGCTGCTTCTTTTAGATACACATGAATGAACATCTGGGAGGACTGTGATGAGAGAGTTTAGCTGACGATAGGAGAGATCAGTAGGTAAAGGGATGATCAATGCTAGGGGCAAACTGTTCTTGCTCACCTGATCGCGGTGGCAGTAGATTGACTTTTGTGGCTGGATACCAGTATATATTCAAGAGAGTAGACCAAGTTAAATAGGCTGTATCCACTTCTCAGACAATATAAGCTGTATCTGTACTCAGTTGTCCAAGCCAGATCATCAGGCAGATTACTTTTACTTAATTATTTGATAAACAGAAAAGTTGATACAAGTGTTCCAAAAGAAGGTGAGATAGTTACAGAATATTGCTCATATTTGGGGAACTAACTGGGAGACCACAATAACTGGAAGAAGAGGATAAGTAAGTTAAACTTGCATCGGTCTTTCCACAGGTACCTTTTCGTCCATATAGAGCCCCATAAGTCATTGTAAAATTGCAGGGGCATGCTTTTCACTAGATTTCAACATCTGTGCCATAGAGAAACTGCATTTCTGTCCTACAGAACACCCAGTTACATAACACTCTCCTGGAAGAAGATGAGCTTCTGGTAAAAACATTGGGTGTGCCAGTTGCGATTAGGATGAGACATATTAAGATGAAAAAATTCTGCCAAGCAAACAGTTTAAATTATAAATGAATGTTGCTGGGCTTGGTGCCTTCTGCAACGCACTTAGGGGGACAGGCAGGAGGAGGCTTAGGCAGTTTTAAAAATGCTTGCCTCACATCTTTTTACTAGATGCGAAACGGAAACGAAGCATCTTGCTGTTTTACATGCAAGGCTTGATTCCTTGAAATACACATTTAAAACAATAAACAGAAAACATTTTGCTTTGAAGTGGCATTTGTTAATAAGGGATCTGGCAGTGATGTGTATTTGTCTTTCTACTTTCCCTCAGAGGCAGCACTGCTACATATAATGAACTACAATCTGTTTACCCAAGAGGCTGGTTGTGACAATGACACAAACAAGGAATACAGTGGTAGAGTTTCTGGACATTCAGCTCATGTTTGAACATCTTTACAAATTGTATGGGAAATGCTGGAGAAAGAATGGATTAGCAGCGGTATGCTAGGGTGTTTTTCAAGTAAAGCTCTTTGTCTTGTAGAATTTTATTTGAGAACAGTTGGGTTATAACCATTATTTTAGCAGTTTTACAAATCACTGAGAATTGTTCATTTCTTTGAGAATGAAAAGACAAAGCAATGCAGATCTTAAGTTAATTCTCTTTCTGTCTCCTTTGGAAAATATTTTAAATCAGCTTTGCAGAATTTGACCAGAATATTTGCCTTAGGCAAATAAAATACAATTAGTGGTTTTCTGGTTTGCTTTTGTATTAGCATAAACACTAACTGGAATAAAAAGCAGACAAGTGAGTTTTATGCTATGGCTGTGTAAATTTTCATGAGGCATATGCAAGACTTCTGTACATTGCTTCCCACTTGCAAGCAGATTTGCTCAGTATCGTTTGGGCAGGAGGAGGCAAGGGAGAGGAGGAGGTGAGAGAAGAGGAAGGGGGAAGGTCAGCCGGTAAATAATTGCACATATGAGGCTTTTCTTCCCTAAAAGCTTTAATGTGTTTGGTTGTGTTATGGAGAACAAGAGTCAGTGTCCTTAATTATGGATGATACCCTTCACTGGAAAAGAAGTGAGGTAAAGGTTACTGTATTTGTTAATGTTTGGTCTGAAATGGCTTAGCGGCGTTGCCCATAGCTTGAGCCTTTAGATAAGTCATCTTGGGTGTAGCGAATGAGAAAACAGAACTGCTGGAAGCATACTGATAAGGGTTACTTCACATCAACAGCAATCTTTGGACTATCTAGCTGTACTAAATATTCTTTATGAGAATGTACTTGGATTGCTCACAGAACTATGTAGCTCATAGCACTTGAACTCCCTTCATTTCCTGGTAGCACACTATTTCACTCTAGAGGCTGTCATGGCATTGCTATGGAAACAACATCACCGTTTCCAGCATGTACTCATCTTGAGACTCATCTTGACTAAAATACTCATTTCTCAGTCAGATCAATATAGTCCAGGGTTATCCTGTTTTAATAAAAAATTCCTTCTTCCATGTCCCAAAAGGGTTAAGCTAATTAGCAAATCACCATAGGGCCTTCTTAGAGTGTAATGTATTCCAGTATTTGAAGCATATCATAGATAGTCAGATCGTTAGGCACTGTATCTTGGGGAAATTAATTTACTTAAGAAGTAAACAACAGCAAAAAAGGAAAGAAATAGAAAAAACAAAATAACATGGTACATTGATGAAGACTAAGTCTGTGGCAGCCCATTGTGCACCTGAATATAGTGCATATACAGGGCATATATAGTGCTCTGGGAGCAGCCCCCAGGCTAGGGAAGATAGCTAGCCTTACAAAATTCCTGTTAGCTGCCTCAGTGCTAAGCATTTGAATGCTAAACTGAAAGCAAATCTGCAGTATTCTCTTGGCATTTGTGGAGCTGTAAGCTGGCAAGTTTAAGCCCTTGAGTGAAATAAGGTTGTTTCTATAAAAATTCCTCAGCCGGCATGACTGTGCAGAAGCTGTGTGCACAAGGGTGCATTTCTGCACTCTTGAAAAAATGCCTTTACTGTGTGAGAACCTGCTGCCACCCCCACTGTTTTCCTCAAGGATACACTTTCTCTTTGGGGAGAGGGCAAACATTATTTCTCTTCTTTTGAGAGCTCTGTGTAATACATTTTAGCACTTCCTATTCTATCAAGAAAGATTCTATCTGTATCATATATTAAAAAGGTATATATTATACCATGGAGTCATATTATAGTTGAGTTGTTACTAGCAACATTTGAGTACCTTTTCCTCAAATTTGTGTTCTTCTTTTATTCTTTACTTTCCAGAGTCTCTCCTTCTCCCACATGTGTTCTCTGTCTCTCTCTTTAAAGGAAAATGAAGACGTCTCCAAAACTAAAGTTAGAAGTAGAAGATTGCAGAGGTACTATGTACCCTGCTTTCCTGGTTTGGTGAGCTCTTTTAAAGTGCAACTATTGACAAATGGTTGCTTTGCTTTTCTAATTAAAACACACTTCTGTGAACAACTGAGGGGAAAAAAAGCTATTTTCAACAAGCTGATTAGATTCTGGGTGGATGTAATGCACTCTCTAGTCTCCACTTTTTTTCAGCAGGGGAATACTTACCTTCTAGTAAAAATAAGAGTTGACACTAGTAAAAATAAAGATTTTTGACACCTGAATCACATCTGAGTACTGTCAACTGGAGGTTTTCTGTGCATTTTGATAAATACTGAATTCTACTCTAATTTGAAGTAAACTACTAGAAATGTTGACTAAGGGCTCCATTGCCCTATCTTGCAAAGCCATGGGGAAGAGCAGTACGTAGAGGAAAAGGGATGAAAAACAAAAAGTTCACACCAAGTATCAATACATAACTGTTAGGTTCTTTGCTGCATTGCCTTTTCTTGGCTGCTGCTAATTACATTGTAAACTGGTCATGATAGAGATCTTTCTTCCTCTGTATTACTGAAGTGCTTGACATGCTTTACCACAATTCAATACTTAGCAATAAAAATATCTTGAAATAATTGTAATAAAATTTTGAGGTTAGTCAGTCATAGCCCTACTTTATACTCAATTCAACAAAGACTGTTAGACCCAAATAGGTTTGCTGGAATTTCAACCCAGAATCTGAATGTTGCCCGATGAGATCCCACTTTCCATTACTTCCATCCATACTCTAATTCTGCATTAGATGAAGTGACAAAGTGCTCAGGAGGGAGAAGACCTGTAAAACAGGTAACAAAGATGAAGAAATGGTTGGAAAATGGTTTCGTTTTGGAAAAATGTAAGTCAGTGTATCTCCGTAGAGATCTGTTAACTTCTAGAAAGCAATGGGATGGAATTTCACTGAGCAGCAACAGAGGTTTTTTGCTAGGGATCACTTGCTTTGATGGATGGAGAAAAATAATTTAGTGTTTTTAAAAAATATATGACAATTCTAACCTTGCAAAAGGTAATCAGAAGCCAAAACGTAATGAATGAATCTTTACATTGACAATGCTTAGCATTTAGTCATTTGATGATGAATTCAGGAAAAGGGTTGTTAGTACCTAAGCCTGCTTATCTCTCCCAAGAATTTTCCATTTAAGTTTTGGGCCCCTCACTACAAGCAAGACATTGAGATTCTGGAGCGAGTCCAGAGAAGGGCAACAAAGCTGGGTCTGGAGCACAGGTCTTACGAGGAGCGGCTGAGGGAACTGGGCTTGTTTAGTCTAGAGAAGAGGAGGCTGAGGGGAGACCTCATTGCTCTCTACAACTACCTGAAAGGAGGTTGTAGAGACATGGGAGTCGGTCTCTTCTCCCAAGTAACAAGCAATAGGACAAGAGGAAATGGCCTGAGGTTGCACCAGGGGAGGTTTAGGGTGGATATTAGGAAAAATTTCTTCACCGAAAGGGTTGTGAAGCATTGGAACAGACTGCCCAGGGAAGTGGTCCAATTGCCATCCCTGGAGATATTTAAAAGATGGGTAAATGTGGTGCTTAGGGACACGGTTTAGTGGTGGTTTTGACAGTGTTAGGTTGATAGTTGAACTCGATGATCGTAAAGGTCCCTTCCAGCCTAGATGATTTTATGATTCTAAGTTACTCTTATCTGAAGCAATGGAAAAGTAGATGGAAATTCATGGTTATCTGTTTAGCAATGATTAGCGATTAATTTCACGTTGTTTTTAAGGGTACTTAAGAGAATTCTTGAAATCATGGAAAACAGTTCCTCATTTCTGAAAAGATTCTTTGCGTTAAGTCGTATAAGCAATTCATATCATCTTTTTCAGCTGCCCCAGAAAACTAGAGGATCAAGTTCTGTTTTGTAAGGAAGCCTGTGAAGTCTTTTGTATCTGACTAGAGTTTTCATGCTTTTCCCATGCTCACTTAAAGCTTAACAAATACATCAATTTTATAAATGGTTGCCTGAGGTGAGCTCTTCCATACAGTATTTTTGGGCTTTTTCAATTAGTATTGTGGACCTGGAAAAGCAAGTATGACTATACTATTTGATCTGACTACACTAGTTAGTGAAGAGGAAAGAATGGTGTTTTGCTATTGTCAAGGTGAAGGACATACACGTTATTTCTTGTCTAAAGTGCTGACCCACCCAAATTCTAATATTGTCCTTTTATTTTTCTCTTGGTGGGCTTATTCAGAAATAAATTCTTGATTGCATGAAATTAAAAAACACTTTGTGTTTTCTTTAGTTGTTTAGGACTTTTTTTAGGAGTTTTTTTTAGTTGTTTAGGATTTTGTCATTGTGCTGAGAAGTTCACAAATAATGGTATCTGAAACAAACCCCACTGGAAATCAAGACACAGATTTGTACTCGGGTTTAGAATAGGCTGAATTGCAAAATATCAAGTTTATGCTTCATCCTAGGAGACCCAAGAGCTTGGAAGGTGACTGAATCTAGCCAATGTAAGAGTTAAAATTAATCAGTATTTTTGGACACAAAAAAGGTGTAGTGAAATGCATTTTAGCCTCTTTTTTCATATATCGATTTGCATATACTTTATATGACGTTTGTAACATTAAGCCTCAAACTGTGATGGTTTAAACAAAGTACAGTAACCACTTTATTTATGTTAAAATATTAACTACATACCACACCTTACCTATCTGTACAAGCAAAGCTAGGCAGAGTTCCAATGTCAAAATTGTGTAGGCACTGTAAAAAGAGTATTTTAATATACACTAAGCTGGAGAAAGACAGCTCTTAACAGAATAAAACCCAGCCATCATTTTAATGGAGCTGTTAAGCAGTATTACTAGATATCAATGATCAAATAAAGCCTGATTTTTCTTTAAACTGTTTTAGGTTCTGTAGGGGTCCACACTAATTGGATATGTAATACTAGATAAATAATAATTAAGAAGAATATAAAAGGAGGAAAGAATTCTCTGACTGCTAGACTGGGGACCACGCTGGCTCCGTGGGTGTGTAATTAAACAATGCATCAGGCACCTGTTCTTTGTAACCACTGTAGTCAAACGTGGCATAAAGTAAAGAATTTTAAGCTTTAAACAAAATATCTCGCGCGACCATCAGAATAAGGATTTTAGAAATGTGGTAGCTGGGAAAGTCCTTGATGTGTGTTTTTGTTGTCTGTTAGGAAGAATGCAGTAGGGATTCTCTTACTAAAATCACACAAGAAATGTTTTTAGTGTCAATTGAGGAGTAAAATTATTAAATAGGTAAGTATGTGTAACTGTAAGTTGTCGTCTTCTCTGAACTGTATAGAATCCCTGTAGTAAACGGGAGTCTTTCATGAACTCTCAACAGACTCATTTGTAAGAAAAATTCTGTGTCCCTAGTGCAAAGTGCCAAGAGAGAACTGCATTTCTAGGATCACCTAAATGACCGTCTTGTAGACACTAACATAGATACAGCTTCTACAACAGGCACTGAATTGGTTCTTTTGCTTCTGTTGAGGTAAAACGATGTCCAGTTTGGACATAACATTATTTCTGATGTGGTCATCATCTATTGTAGAATACCTTAATTGAGTACAGTTTTTAAGCTTTTCAGAGCAGGAACAGTTGTGTGTTTATATATTATCTTGTGCAAATTGCAGTCTTTATAACTACCTGCTGTAATTCAAATAATAAAGCATCATTATAGCATTAAGGCTATGTGACTAGGGACTATAAGGACCTTAAGGATGACTTTTTTTCAAGAAATACAGGGAATTTTCAGCATCTTTTAGGAGACTTTAAATCCAGATTTGGGGAGCTCTGAAAATCATTAATAGATTTGCAAGTTGTCTTTCAAAACTTTTGTTTGGTTTTGTTTCTTGCCAGAGGATACTTTATGATCCTTTTCAGAAATGGCTGGTTTTTAACTACTCTCATCACCTTAAATTGAGTCCTATCTCAGGAATTTGACTATCAGCCAGAAAGAGAGAACTGAAAGAGCACATCTGATAGCCAAAGGAGCGATATCAGAGCTAGTTAAACAGTATTTTAGCATTAAATCACTGACTGAAACCCTCCTGCCAGACAGCAAAAGCAAACAATACATGGCTGGAGTGTCAGATACCAGTGTCTTCAGGGCATGGGATAGTGCTATGAAAATATTCCCAATCTAGCTGTCCTCCAAAAATAAATAAATTGGAAGAGTTGTGTCTGGCTGTGAAAAACTTATTATAGCTGAGGCCTTTGCATTCTTGGCAAAGACCAGTCTCTTCCTTTTTCTGGAGTTGCTTTTGAAGAAGTTAATTTAAGGTGATTTGAGCATAGCCGTAGCCTTGGGATAACTACTGCACTGCAGATTTATTGTTTAATAAAAATATTAATTTGTTAATCAGAATACATAATTTTCTTACTTATCACTCCTGTCCATACACAACTTGAATAAATAAGTATGTGATTACGTTATCCTTTTAATGGATTTCTTTATCTAACCCTCTGTCTTCTCTAATGCAGTTGTCCCCAAACAGAGACCCATAGCCATTATTTAGTTGCTGCAGAGGTAAGGAAAAACATAGCCAGAGGCATTAAAATACTCTTGGTTTTTAAAACTGTATAGTGAATGGCAAAAAGGAAAAAGAAAATTGACTGGAGTTGCAGAAAATGATAAAGAATAGTGTGAAATCCCAAGCTCATAAAAGCCATTTCAGAACTCTTTAATAGTACATTAAAGACCAGCACTGGGATTTCACTGTATTCATGTGTTTGTAGAGTGACCTAGGCAATGCAACTATAGAAGGTACTTAGAATTTTACAATAGGCGCAAAGATGTCTTTTCACAGATCTTTGACAGCCAGTTGCTTTCCAATTTAATTGGGACTGTTATTCTTCTGATTGTAGCAAACAAGTTACTATTTTGTACCAGGAATGCCCTTTAAAATACCATTATCTCAAGCTTTCTCAAGTTTATTGCTCCTGAAGAGAGAAAGAGCACTTAGTAGAGCTGAAATGAATGTTAGCATCACCAGCCAGATTCTCTTTTTCACCCTAGTGGTTTATTCCATTAGAATTTTCAGGTTTTATCCAGAGTCTGAGTTCCTTAGCAAAGAGGGACTTGGGAACTATAGTGAGGAATACTAAATTACAGATAAAGGGTCACATCACGGAGCTGATACTCAGCTAAGTAGCACTCATATTTTAGTGTAATGTGGCTGCAGTCAGTGAAGTTATTCCCGTGGAAATGGGTTACAGAATTCAGTCCAAGATTTATTGTCTTACTAATTTTATTTCTTCAGTTGATGAGTTTTAATCAGTATGGTGTCATTGTGGAAGCTTTTAAATTACATGCTTCTGTTTCCCTCTGGATTAATTTCTCATTGAAGCATTTTAAAAATGAGCCATCCTCTATTGTCACAGGTGCAGGTGGTGTATCCAACTTGAAAAACATGTATTATGAATTTATTGAAAGTTAGACAAAAAACCATTTACACAGTTCTAGGTACAATTATACGAAAAGATAATGTATAAATAATTTAATCAGCTCTGCCAGAGGGGAGAATTCTCTTAAATGAGTCTAATTATTCTCATTCCCATGTGAGTTTGGACTTGAAATTAACCTTGCAAAGCACAATCTTTTGCAGAGTATTAGCATAAAGAAGAAGGAGAAAATATAACTTGCTTTGCTCATTGGCTAAAATCTTTTAGCTTGAAGACTATTCCATACAAGAACGGAGACGTCATAAAAACGCTCACATGGTCATCTCAGGTATTGTAAAGGTTACAGTCTGGACCTTTGTGTTCTGTTTGAGTCTTTAAAACCTAAGACCATGGAAGCTTTTCTGAGTATTAAGGGTACTTCTCATTAATGTAGACAGTTTCCTCTTTTCTGTTGTCATAATATGCACTGGCAAGGACTGCACTTTAGTAGTGCCATTGCATGTGACGTTGCAGTAGTTAAGGGAGGTCACTTTTAGGGCCTTTGGAATAAAAATGCTCTGTAAATATAGGTAATATTAACTTTAACGAGGTCACACCACCAGAGTTAAGAATAAGACTGTTTTCATACTGACTACAAGCTGCGTGACTTGTCTGGAATCAATGTTCTGAGAGCATATCAAGCAAACAAGCAGGAATACAGCTGTGAATATTGAACTTCTTTGCCTTGGAAAATGATCATGGCGTTTCAAACTCCTGGAATCCGTATTTCTATGCAGTGCCTAGAGACCAAGCTGATGGGCATTTTTGTAAATCCTTTCACATAAATTAAGCAACGAGATAATAAGTCCTGCCAAGGTTTTAATCAGGTGTCTTATAATTTAATATAGATGATTTGGAAAACTTTCACTATGGAGTTTCTCATGAGAACTGAATCTGTTCCTCATTTTCATTTTCACAGTGCTCGTGTTCAGGGATTTCTTGGCAGTGCGAAGTTAGTTGCCAGCAGAAATATCAGAATAAATTCTGAATGGTATTTTTAAAGTACCCATTTTTCAGAGGTACCTGGATATTTTTTAAGATAGTTTTATTTGACTACTTCCATAGCAAACATGCAGGGAGGGGAAAGCGTTATGCTCTAGAAGACACTTTTGGCTAGCTCAGTTTTGCAAAAAATTAGTCCTTTGTGACTTGAATTGTAGCTTCGGTTAAAATATGGAATTATTCTACTCTACTGGGGTACAAATACTGCTATATTGGGGTTTTCTGCAAGGTATATGGAAGAATAAATTGCATATAGGGAAAGAAAAATCCCCACCAAAATGCTCTAAAGAGTCTATACCCTCCAGCTGGAAGTTCTGCATCTGCCTTTTAATAGGCAGATCTTCCTCAGCTGTATGGGATTTTAATAATTATCAAGAAGAAATTTCTCAATGGTATTACCTGTTAGTGCATAGGTTATTCATTTTTAAAAAAAACCCCGACATTTTATCTCTTCTTTCCTGTAAGTTATGTGGGAAACAATTCCTGGCTACTTTCAAGATGGAGTTTAGGAAATTATGTATGTTGTTTTTCTCTGTACTACCGGGGACTGGATTCCACAAACCAAGCAGATCCCTCTCGGGTCTCTTTTAAACATCTCATTGATTTCAGGAAAGCGGGTTTATGAATGATGAGATGATATTGCTTTAGTTTATAATTTGTCCTTGCTTTATTATGTTGAAGTTGCACTCTTTTCTTGGAACCCTTGCTAGTATGTGATACGTGGTGCCACTTATCATACTACGTAGCAGAGTACTGCCTAAGAGAAGCTGAGCTAGGTGACTTAATAGGTCTCTTCTATTAATAATCTATAGGTACCTGAGGTTCTTCTGGTATTTGATATGTAACGTTAAGCATCCCACAATAAAATCATAATTAATTAATATGCAAATATATCAACTAAATATGACTTTGTAGCCTTTCAGTGATTGAGTATTGTACACAGAAAAATGCACACGTGCATTCACAAAGACAGGTCTTCCTCTGTTGACTCATCCACTTAATTTTGCTCTCAGCTGTGTATATGTAGATAATGATTTCTTTGATCTTGAAAATTTGAATGAGCTTGTGGTTGTGGCTAAAGCAGCCACGTGACTGTGTCTACAGATGAAAATGCGGTTGTTCTGTTCTAAAACACAAGCCAAAAATTAAGTTCTTAAATAAATGAAAATTTTCCAGTATCTACTTTTAAATTCATTATTCTCTAAGTAAATTAATGGTTGGAATGTATATGAACAGGCCTATGTATGAGAAAGTTTGGATGTGACTCACACCATTTTAAATGCTCTCTTTCCTAGCAGTGCTGTTCTACAATTCTCTACTTTCAATGCTTATTCAAATGTTGCAGCTACTCCATAGGCATTTTCTCTTATATATTAGATTTGTTTTTCTTCAAGTGGCATACAGCAAACACTCAGATGTTTACTGAATGTATGGCAGTAAAAGCAATTTCCTAAAATTTGACTCAGTACATTTAAAATACGTTGATTCTTTTTTCAAGTAATATTTGCATAATGGAGACTTGGGGCTTTCTTGCTGCTTTCTGATTTTATTCTACCAACATAATAGGAATGCAAAATAATTCTGATGTTACAAAGATCAGAATGAGGTCTCTCAAATTCAGAGTGAGTCTTTTGACGGGTCTGCATTCTGGGAAAAAATTCCAAAAGACAAATGTTAATAATAACAAAAGAACCTCTCAAAACCAACTAACCAAGAGAAGAACTGAGTGAATACTCAGATGCCTGGAGAACTGTGGATAGGGAGGGGAGAGACAACTAAAGCGGAATCCAGAACTATTACTCTTGCTGACCCTTAAGCTGACCTTTGCCAAATCTTTGCCACTTCATGCCTTAGTTTCATTATCTGTAAAACATTGACATCGATACTGACTCTTCTTTGCTTTGAACTTAATGAATGGAAAATGTTTCCTACTACTGCTTTTAATTTCTTGCCAGATATCTCCAATTCTGAATGAAACTTGAAACGGAAAGTCCAGGAGTTGCAGCTTTGGTTCAGAAGTCTGGTATTTAAGTTCTATCCCTGGCTTCCAGTTTGGCCTTGAACAAATCTTGTTAGTTCCTGGGTCCTGAGGGACTCTCGTTCCTATCAGCTGCCAGCTAAACCAGTGACATCTTGGTTCATAAACACATTTAAAGAGTCTGAATGTTCACCTCTGTGCTCCTCATTTTGTAAATTTTATGGTGTTAGAGGACAGAAATAGAAAGCTACATTAGGCACGAATCTGGCTGACGCTTTAGGTATTAGATTGTGAGGAAGCATGGGCCATCTTGTACTGACAGTGGTACGCTGAGCATAAATGTGAGGCCATTGCCTGAGGAGCACCACTCCAGCACGCAGACCTCCTTAGTATCCACACTGTATAAATGTGTATTACCAATAAGACAGGAGGATATACTGAATGTATCATCCTATCTCTGGGTGAGCTAGATCTCAACAGTAGCTTAGTTTTTATACCTCTTGTTTACCTAACATGGCCAAATTCTCTTTTGTCCTAGTTCTGTCTGAGTAGCTGGGAAGTTTGTTGCTACTGCAGCCTCTTAGCCGTGACTATGTCTTTTCTTCTTCCAGTAACATCTCTTTTTCATCTAACTTAGGCTGTAATCCTTGAGTTAAGAAATCTCAGAAGTCCACAGAACTGTGTTAACATTACTTAATCTCTTCTTTGTATGCACTTTGTACTCGTTCTTTATATTATGAGCAATCCCTTTACTTTGTGTTTGCACAGTACCTAACATAATTGTCTGTGACTTGGCCTTCCACGCAGAGCTAAAAGCCCATAGCAGTTTTTACTCTTTCTGTATCTCATAATCCTGTTATTTGAAAAAGTACAGAAAAAAAGGTGTCAGAAACCTTTGTACTATCCTAATGGCACCATCTAAACACCTTTAATGGAGACATTTTATTGCTAATCAAAATCAAGCCATTGAAATTGATACTTTCAGCAAATCACAACCGATATGGGACTGTAGCCAGAGTTCCAACTCCAGTATGATGTCTGCCAAATCACTGTTATAAAGACCATGGAATTAAAAATGGAATTGGGCTGACATTTTACTACTAAGTAATTTTCAAGTATGGATCAATACCTTGCATTAGCAGATATTAGGTCCAAGACAGCTTGAAGGAGCCCACACTTGCGCAGCAGTTTCTGCTTTTGTGGTTCAGAAGAGTCAGATGGTACAGGCAATGTAATTGCAACTCTCTGGGCTTTTAATATAACACATATAGTACAGGCTTTTAGCGTAACAGTGGGTGAATGCTGTGTGATAAAAAGCATTGACACTGTGGCTATTAGGGGTACTTAGAATATAAATACTGGGTCATCTCTCTGCCTAAGGTAAAACACTGAAATTTGAAGAAAAGGCCAAATCCATTAACCTATTGACAGTCAATTTCAGAAACCCTTGACTCTTGGATAAGTCTTAAAGACAGAGATTCAGAAGTTGGACCCTATCCAATGGTGTCCTTATTGTCATGGCATGCCTATTGTGGAATTGTCATTCAACAGTGAAAACATATGGTGTATCTTTAAGAAATGAGAAGAAAGGATGGTTATTTAAAAGTTAGGGCTGGCTTCTTTCTTTCATAATAAGATTGACATAATCACATCTTGATGTTATTGAGGCCTGACTCTGTCTTTGCTCCCCTGATGGAGGGAGAAGACTGAAAGAAAACTGTAGCCAGTTAGAATTAATTCCCTCAGCTGGGACATGGTATAGGAATGATATAACCACCATGTAGGAAGTGTAAAACTGGTAGAGCTTGATTTGTAAGCATCGCAGTTCCCTCCTTGTAGTGAAAATAGTGTGCACTAAATGACTAACAGAGGAAACCACTCACAGAAATGCTTATATTAAAAGTGTAGAGCCTCAGCAGGACCACAGTAAGCAATTACCCTAAACTGAAGCCCTGGCAGCTTCTATGAATTGCTATTGATTTCAACTACTACTCAGCGAATCTTTCTGGGACTAGGCTACAATGTAGGTGTGAGATGCAGACGAAATTAAGAGCTGGAACAAACCTCTGTGGAAAACAGAGGAAACAGCCAGGTTTGGGAAGATATGTTATGCTGAAGTTTATTTTTTGAAAGTGCTTAAAAATGGCAAAAACCCAAGTTCCAACGCAGGGGTAAAAATGAAGTATCACGTCAGCATATATTGAAATAAGAAAGGTTTAGGTTTTTTATGAAGTTGTTATGAAAAATTCTGTCTGGCTTTCTGAAGAAAGCCTCTGTCCTCCATTGCAGTTGAATAAAGGGGGGTCAGTTAATTTTTTACCCTGTAGCCTTCATCTGACTATACCAATGATTTTCTTCTTGCAGTGAACCCTCAAATCATATAAACATTACTCCAAAATAGTGATATAAGATTCAGTCCTCTATATGCTATAGCTTATGAATTGCAAGTTTGTTGTCTACAAAATTCAGTTTCTTAGAGAATTCCTTGATGGTTTCAGGAAGATGAAGCAGCTATTTTTTTATGCATACTGTTCACTTCAAAGGGAATTTAATCTGTTTTGAGGAGACTGCTATGTTTCCATTATCATACAAGGAAATTCATGCTGGAACCTTTTTTGCTCAGCAGGAACCCTATGTATTTTCTACATTCTCGTTATACATGTTTTGGCATAAGCATAAAGCAGGCGTGCTCATTTATATTCTAGCTGATCAAGTGGAGAAGTCTGATTAATGTGAATTTTGGATCAAGGTGCGGGTCATCTTTGTAACCTGCACTAAAAGGAACTTTATGGAGTGACTTCTCCCAGGGGAGGATATTTCTGTTCAATCAGTGGCCTAGAGGCAGTGGAACAAATCTTCTTCCTCCTGTCATCCTCATTTTAATATCAGCTGCACAACAGCAGCACAAAATACTGGATTAGAAATAAACATACCATATAACTGAACCGTGTACTCAGATTGCATCCTTCACACTGCGTATCATTGCAAGTTGTTAATCATGCCTTTCCTTATGCTCTTTCCTCCTTCCTCTCCCACTGTTTTGCTTCCCTCCCTCCCCTCCCTCAGATGTTTCCCTAAAGCCTCCTTTCTCCTCTTAGTCAGGTCCTGTCCTGCCTGCTCGTTTTCCTATGTTATACCTCTGTTCTGGAATAATTTTGGGAAAGCAACATGGACACTTTTAGCCAAAGTTAAAGGTTACATTGCCTTAGAGTATCTTTGTTGCCTTTCCCGAAATTAACTCCTGGTCTTGTAGCTCTACTAACCCAACTGTAAGAACATCATCTCTCACTGTTGGGGTCTCCAAGCATACTACACCTTTCATTTCCATTTTGCTGTGGAAAGCGTCTAGAAAATCTGTTTTCCTCTTCATAGCTTTATCCCGTTTCACTGAGCCAAGCAATGGAGGGGAGACCTGGTATGTAAGACGGCAAACAGTTGGGTTAGGAGGGACAGACCTGTTCTATTTTTTGCGAGTAAGAAGATATTTTCTGTTCCTTGTTTTAAAGTTAATGAATTGAAAGACGGCCAATGCATTCCAGCTTGTTGCTGGCAAGGCGCCAGTTCAGCCTTCTCTTACTGCAAGTATCTACCAGTGATCAAAATGCCTCGTTCTTTGCTTTGACTTCCACACATGCTTGCCATGTGAAGATCTTTTTCATAGGGGAAATTCCTACCCTGTTCAGGCACAGGAACACCAGCTTTTTTAGGACAACAGAACTATATCCTAGTGCACTGCCAGTGGTGAACTCTTTGGTTTTTCTGTCTTAGCTTTGGTCCTAGTTGTTTTGTCCACACTCTTACATGTGGTACAACAGGAATCAGATGTGACTGGTATTTGAGATGTGAGTGAACTGGGGGAGGGGGACTGTGCCCCACTCAAGACATCCTTCCAGAAGGTATGATTGCAAGGGAAGCCATTAGTGTAAGAGGCAGCTCTACAGATCTGTGGCATTAGAATACTTTTCCCTTTAGCAATGGAACTTTCATTTAATCAGTTTCTGCCACATTCCCTCTTCTCTGAGCTCTTCAAGTTCACCACAGGGCCTGCTTCTGAAGCACACTGCCTGGTCCAATTTTTTTATATTTTCCTGCCATGAGACGTTGTGCTTAAAAGGAAGAAAAAGACACAAAGGGAAGATGGAAAAACAGAAATGTGAAATGTCCCATGGGAGATGCTTGCCCTTCCTATGTCATGCTAGTATAAATACAGTTCCCATGTATCACATGTCAAGCTGTACTTGATTGTTTTCAAATAGATGGCAAAAATCACGAGAGGAGGAAAATGTTCTTTTATGTGACGTTCTTATTTTGATACAATGGGTTCTGTAGCTGTCACAGCAAAGGCTGTTTTTCCATCTATTATCACAAATGCATTTGGGGTAAATCTCTTCTGCAACTCTATTGCCTTGATTGTTTACTTCAGTACAAGTGTTATTGTTTTATTTTTTCTAAATCTAATGAAACAATGAATTTTCAGCAGTGCATTTTCTCTATGATCCTCAGTAGGCAATGACAATCTTTCTCAGTGGAAATTTAGATCACATCTGGAAATGCAGTCTGTTTCAAGTATTTTCTGCTTTTCTGGCAGGCAAATGGAATATTTAATTTCATTATTCAGCATAGGGTTATTCATTTCATGCAATGAAGGGAAATTCATCAATATTGTCTTCAGCATCCAGAAGAATGATACTTACCGTGACTGTTTCACATACTCTATTTATATTTTATATCTTTCTTACCACTTAGCAATTATTCATCTCTCTGCTGAGAGGTGAAATTCTTGTATTGAGTTACTATAATTTCTCTGAACTCCAGAAAGCAATTCAATCTATGAAAGCAATTGCTTTTACTTAAAGATATTTCTTGAGACAGATTCACCCAATACAAATAACTGAATAAAGGTTGTTTTTTCCTGTTGATTTTCAAGAACATTTAGTGATGCTTTATAAAAGGGGTAAATCAATGTTACTAGATCTTAACATTCATTGCACTAATACTAATCATAATGGATTCTGGGAGATGGATGCAAACGTGATAGTGCAAGTAAGTGGGAATGCAGTTTAAATGCAACATTAACTCATTCCCAGTTGTTACTAAATGTCACAAGATATTCATAGTTTTGCTGGTATTTTCCTTTTTAAACCACTTGGTGTAAAAAAAAAAAAAACCAAAAAAAAAAAAACCACCAAACATCAGTGTGATGTATTTATCTATGCAAAATCATCAAGATAATTATCTCTGAATCTTTTGTATTATGTTTAATTTCAATGCAGTGTCCCAGATCTGCATTTCTGGGAAAGATCAAAGTATAGAGTGTAAAGGTGGTGACAGACTGTACGCCATTCCCACAGAAATCAATTAAAGGTCTTCCATTTGGGAAGTGAGCACAGTGGGAACAGAAACAGGCTTAGTATCATGATATGTAATTTCTCTTGCCATCAGTAAAACAGATTTTCTCATTTATCTTATCCTCTGAGATGTTTAAATTTTGAACGTCAGCTGATTCAGATTTTATGTTTGGGGAATCCAGGCATTGAGATGATTTGTGTTTAGGGCACTGAACTGGGACTCAGTAGATCTGGGTTTGTTCTGTCATGCGTTTCCCAGGTGATCTTATGCAAATCCTTTATTGCCTCTCGCACAGCTTCATCAGTAAAATAGGGTAATGTTACTCTTCTTGTTCGAAGGATTTGTTAACATTTGGGTGGCTTATCTACAGCGGATTGCTGAGGGCCATATGAAAATGTACAATCTTATTTAAATGTACTGCTTTACATATATATCCTGCTTTCACTTTATGTTTCTACACCTACTGCTTTCTTACAGCCCCCTCATGGGACTTTGATTCTTTTCTTTATGAGCAATCTTCCACAGGCTGGCCTTCTCCAAATACATGCTAACTGGGTCCTGGTTTCTAAGCTGACCTAGGCAGGCAGTAGGTATGAGTGGATATATATGTGTTGGAGAGGCACTGTGTGAGCTGTACTTCATGTGGATAATATTTGGTGATCCAGCTGACAGGTTTGTGCTTGTGAAACTAGATCTTTGATGTATTTTTGCTCCAGATATGTTCGCTTAAATGATTCAGATGTATAGTTCTCAGTCACAGAAATTCATATTGGTTTCAGTAGTGAGCATCGTTTACATAAAAACCCAAGAATGCCATTTCAGATACTTTTTTGCAAGTGTTCAAATAGCAAAACCAATACTGTGCACGATTTTTTTTAGAAAGGATATTAGTATATATTCACACAAAATTATTTGCATAAATGCTTCTGTGTTTACCACATTTGCCTTTGCAAAAAGGTACAGTTATTTTTTGAGGCTTTTAACTTAAGCTACGTGTATTTTTTAGCTTAAGTTGATCATAAAAGCCAGTGAGCCTTTAACTGGAGTGAGCAGATCTGAGGTGTATGTTGTTCCCTATCAATCAGTATTACCTGGGAGAGAGCAGTGATTTCAGTAGCAACTACATAAGGTATAGCTACCTGCTCTCTTATTAGTTTTAATAAAGGTGAGAATTCCAAATCCCCTGGAATACTGTTTATTTGATATCTTTGCACAGCATGGACAAATGTTGACCTACTAATGGCATCTGCTGTAAAACCATTGTTGACTAGTGGCTCTGAGTTTGGTGTAGATGGGGCAGGTATGGAAATTGAAA
Organism: Burhinus bistriatus; assembly: GCA_013397275.1. Classification (NCBI taxonomy): domain Eukaryota; kingdom Metazoa; phylum Chordata; class Aves; order Charadriiformes; family Burhinidae; genus Burhinus; species Burhinus bistriatus. The sequence goes on along the minus strand of VYXH01003903.1, from coordinate 639,433 downwards.
AATACCCTGCTGCCAAATAAATGAGTATATCTTTATCTAAAAGCATTAGATGTATGGACATTTAGATAATCATGCTTCCCTCAAAAAGGCAGTGAGTGTCATGGTTTACCTGCATACAACTGCATTTTCCTTAATGAAACTTCCATTCAGACATTGTAGATATAAAGCCAGCCAATATGGAGGACCTGACGGAAGTGATTACAGCCTCTGAGTTCCATCCCCATCACTGCAATCTCTTTGTCTACAGCAGCAGCAAAGGATCCCTGAGACTCTGCGACATGAGGGCATCGGCTCTCTGTGACAAACATTCCAAGCGTAAGTCCTTGCTTCATTGAGCCCCAGATGTCATTAAAGTCTTATTATTCACGGACAGCATGTAGATGTGTGCGTACCCCAGTGTATTAGCTTCCCAGTTGCAGGCACGGTTCAAAAGAAAACAGCAAAAGCAAGAAAATTTTCTCATCTATACAAGTATTACCTATGAACTTGATAACAGTCATGTCTGTGACTGGTCGCCCTTGTGGTTCTTATTGCAGGAGTCAGTGAAGAACCCACAACTCTAGCAAAAGAGAGATAATTCCTAACAAAGGAAATATTGTGAGGGGTGGGGGTCGGGTGGGTGGGGAGTATTTCAGTGGATGAGCATACTGTTTTGAATATACAACTACTGCTCTGAAGACTGCAGCAAGTAAATTTTGTCATTCAAACTGCCTTCAAAACTTTGAATCCATTTTCTGGATTAAAAAATGTCAGGGTCCTTCCTAAAAATTTAGCCCAGCATTCCCTATATGTACTTTTTCAATAATATGCCTGTACAGGTACAGATACAGAGGAAATGATGGAATAAGTAATATTGAGGGAAAAAAGAAGAAGAAAAAGAAAAATGAAAATGATATTTTGTTGGTATAGAATGTGTCATCTGTCCTAAAGTGACTTTATGTAGCCTGTGAGACTTTGAGATGGAGCTGCCCGTTCATGACTGTTCACAACTGAAACCTACATAAGAACAAGGAAGTAAAATGTTAAAGTATGGGGCTGTCTTTGTTCTCGAAGTAAAGGATGAAGGAAAATGCATGTTCATAATGTCTTGCTATCAGCTCTTTATAGTCTAGATAAGACAGAATATGTTCTTCCCACTGGTAATCTGGCAAGCCTGGCCATTTTGCTTGGTGCAAATAACCTGTTTATTCTTGATCTTCTGAGACTGAAAACCACCAGACAAAGCCATTGTGTTGTGTGGCTGGTTCCTATGAGGAGCTGAGAACCTAATGAATGAACTGTGGTGGCTCTGCTTTAGCTGCCTTCAGGACTGGAGCTTCCAGGACACTTCCACTTCACAGAATTGAGTCTTCAGTTTCTTTTGCAATGATGTTGAAACAGTGGGAAGGAAATTCAGGAGAAATTCTCTTAGTGCCAGGGGCACATAAGAGGTTTTATGTCAATCAGTTCCTAATTGAACCTTTTGAGCTACGCAGGTCTTATTAGTGGCGGTGGGATGGGGGAAGAAAACATTTGTAGATTTAAGTGAGACTTAAGTGGTGCACAGATTTAGCACACAAGCTATTTTTTTTAACTGAAGTAAATGTTAAAAGTAAAAGCCTATGACTTTTTTGCTGCAAGGAGAAGTGCACATGCTCAGAACCTCTTAGGATGTGGTCTCCAGTTACAGAAAATAACCTTTCAGGACAATTTCCTAAGCAGAGAAGTGTTTTACCTTTTTTATCTTTATCCCGTTGTAGGGGGAATACAATACATGAAGTGAAATGCAAACGTGACACAATCTGGCACATTGTTGTGACTTATCCTGTACCGCTTAATTGTTTTGTTCCATAATACTTTCATTTCTTCCTGCTAATAGGGCCTCTGTGCCCCTGTAACTCAGTGCCAAATGCCAATCGTAACTTATTAAAACAACAATAGAGTAACCCTGGATGAAAGAAGGCATTTTATGCCAGAAGGGAGCTCAAGGTCTAATGGTCATTGATTAAACCCCATTTTCCGGATCTATGAGTTAGAAAATAGCCATTTAATGTAGCATTGCTGCACTGAATTCAAGTCAAGCTCATTGAGAAGCTGAGTCTGTCTCCACACACATGTACAATACAAAATGATACAGCAATGGTAGAACTTCTAAAGCGTTAAAAGGAATAGGCCCACATACTGCTGATTGGAGTGGTGTGAGTATAGCTCTCAGAGGCAAGCAAAACTAGTTATATAAAGCCCATAGCAACCTAAAAGGATATATAATAAAAACCAATCAGTCTGGGAAATCAAATATTTGCACAGTTGTCTCTCCAGTACCTTCACTGAGCACCTGATTCCTCTTTACAGTTTTTTTACATGTGGTGCATACACACGATCAGTACCCCGCTCTCCTAGCTCAGCTCGTCTTTCCACCTTTCCCCATAACTGACTTCAGTTCTCAGCCAGACCAGCTACAGTGACTTTACCAGTCACTGTAAACCCTCGTGTTCTGCTGTGCAACCCTGCTTTCTTAACTCAGTCTAATATCACTACGTGCTGTATTTCAGATGCTGTTCCGAGATAAAAGATCCAATTTAAAAAATGCCTGGATACTGAGCATGTATTGTGAACTTTTGCTTTTACTCCTTGTTCTAGACCCTTTGTTATCCAAATCTCTATAGCCGGGCTAAAGCTGCTTGTGGGGGAAGGGCCCTTCCGTTTGTACAAGTCTAGAGAGTGCCATGAATAATTACTGTGCCATACTGTATAAATAAATTACATACTAATATCTGTAGTGTAAGTCACTGACAAAGGTCGTTAATAAATTATAGTGTTCTTGACTATTTCTGGTTTGCTAAACTCAGTGGCAAAATCTCTCTGTTAGGCATTAGTGACAGCAACACTACAAGGTTTACCTTATAAATCTTTCATGGCTCTGACATGGAAGAGACAAGAGACTTCTTCCGTATCTACTCATCCTTGGTGCCTATGCTGAGATTTATTAGCAAGCTGCCAATTTGTGTGATGAGTTGTAATGGGGACCTCTGTCCCTTAGAAAAATGATCTCAGACCACCAAATCTATCCATAAGGCATTGAAAGAATATCAGGTCAGTAGTTGAGTTTTAAATGGTCATTGAGATACTGATAAGGTATGATAAAATGTGATGTTTTTCTTATAGGCTACCTGAAACTGCCACTTATAACACGTCTTTAACAAATCATGCAGTGCTGGGTGAGCAATCACAAGCAAATCATATGAGGCCATTACAAATGGATATCTAGGAAAGCCCAATCTGTAACCATAGGGGAGATACATACATAATATTGTTCCATGTTATTATCAGACTTTGCAAGTAGTAGGAGAGAATTCCATCAAAATATTCTGGAGAGGAGGTGAAAAGAGATGAATGTCCCTGCTTATTTAGAATATTAGAGGGATGGGAATAAGGAAGAAGGTGTTCCTGCAGTCCATGGGGTTATACGTAAAGATTTAAAACAAGTATGAAAGTCAGAGTCAAGCAGCAAGAAATAGGGAATTAATTTAAATAATATGGAAGCTTTCATCTAAACAGCGTAAGGTTGTCTTTGTTATTCAGGCAACGTGCATGGCAATGCAGTGTAGAAAGAAGGCAGTACATGGGAAATCTGTGACAGCAGCGAAACAAGGGAAGCTAACAGCTACAAAACTATCATTGTTAGAGCAGTTAGCTGGGAACATCCAAGAAATAAAAGAACTACCTCCCACCCCAGATTCCATAAATTCTCATGCAAGGGATTCAGGTGACAAGGAAAACAAGCGTAAAGATACTGTTGCAGTAAGAGCGTCTAAAAAGTACTTACAAATAAAAAAAATACTTATAGCAGTATAATATGCAACTGATCAATTAACAAATTGCTAATTTGGTTTTGATTTTGCTAATATTATGTTCAGAGCTCCTTGTAAATGTGCATGAAGATAATAGCATTCTTCCAAACAGCTTGTAGGCTAGATAGGTGCATATGGGCTGTTTCAACAAATCATCTAATAAAGCAGTCAGCTAAAGAAAACTGAGCTTGAGCATGTGAAGTTGGAAAAAAATGAAGAGCTTTTTCAGTAGTTCATCAGAATTACTGAATTCAATATTAAGTGGTAAATAGAAACTGTATAGTTATGCAACATGGAAATTTAAGTCACTGGAGTGTAACTCCTATTGATATTCCGTGTAATAGCCTTAATAAAGTCATTGCATACTCTAGAAGTTGTCATCTGTTTAAATGCCTTATGTTGCTTTAAGGTTTTTTTTAGTGTTCATTTCTTAATTTATATTTGTAGACTAAAACCCTATTTCTAATTATCCATTACCCATGTGCAAAATTTGCAACAAAATACTTCAAGGAAGGAGGAGCTGCAGTTTCAAATTTATTGCTCCGTGTGCCATGGTGCTCTTTAAAATACAAACTTTGGGGTAACATAATGCAGTTAGCCTCTGTCAGCATTAGTTCATGCTTTCCATGCTCCATACAGACTTCACAAGCTCCTGACATCTGGGTCTATAAGTGGAACCATTGAGATCCCCCCTCCCTTTGACCGAAGAAGCATTTGTAGAGGACAGGCAATTCTAACAGCCGTCTTCTCTGGGCTGTCCCTGAAAGGGGCAAAGCATCTCAGCTGGTGCCTTCCCAGTTCCATGGGATGGATAATCAGTATCTTGAAAGTACAAAATGGTCTTCAGAGCAATGCAGAGTGAATTTGGGGTTTGGTTTCTGACCCAAAGATGCTACCCAAAGATGGTGGTGGTGTCTTTTTTCCTCAAGAGTCCTTTTCCACGTTTTTATTTGAAAACCAGGCATAAAAGAAATGCTGGCCCTTCCCCAAGGATAAATGCCACTATCCTGTCAGTCTGGCATGTAACTCAATTTGGTTATCTGCTGGGTTTTTTTGAGATTACCTTTGATTTTAAACTTAAGAAATCAGAACTGTGGAAGCAGCCAAAAGAGAAATCAAGGATAATTTACTTGAACATGTTGAATTTTTAAGATTAAGTGAACTATATTTACCAGTTGCTTAAAGGAGGTTGGAATTTCAGAGACGAGACAGCTTTCAGACCTCTAGCTGAATATGGATTATCTTTCATTTGCAACAGAGAGCAACCACATGCACAAAAAAGCCTGTGACAGAACATCCCTGCTGGATTTGCTAATTAATATTGACCTTTACAAATGAATGATGCTTATTGTATGATTGCAAAAGAGACAACTTGTTTTTCTTTTTTGTGAGCATTACATTTAAAATACACGTTTTATTTCTGCATCTGGGCTCATGTCAGGTTATCATCTCAGAGAGAGACAGCTGGCATTCTCCCTTTGTGCACTGAGAGGCCACTGTCAAAGTAGTGTCCACTTTAGGCAAAATCTGCAAGGTTTCATGTGACAGGAGTGAAACTTATCTGAGCTTCCGTAATGATTTGACCCTGTGCTTTAATAAAGGCTTGTTCTCCTTCTGCTAATTCTGGTTTTATTTTATAAACATGCGCTACAAAGGCATGTACTCATTGCTGGTTTTGTATCCCCAATGAAAAAATGTGCCTGTATCCTGATAATTTTGTAACTATGACTGTCACTAAAGATCTGTTACTACAATTTCATGCATGTCAGACTAGATCCTGGAAGGGATCCTTCCTTGTGCAGGAATTCCATTGAAATTTGGTAGAAGATTGCCTTTAGCACGGGCTCCAAAGCTTCCATTCTGCTCAGTTTGGATCAATGTATAATAAAGACATTTAAAACATGGCTAATGAAAATTTGAAAGGGTTTCTACAGAAATGCAATTATGTCTATATAGTATTTCCTCCAGTTGTGCAAGATATGTTAAAATTAAATCAGAGGAAGAAAAAAACTTATTTAGGTACTTCTAGCTATCAAATAGTAAGAGGAAAAAGAAAAGCCTGAAGCAATGGTAAATGATTTATGATTGAAGAGGTGTTTCATTAACCCTCTCCCCCAACCACACACAGATAAAGCAAATAATTGCTGTAAAGATTGCTTTAATTATTCAGTCTATTAAAATTGCTGTCTTGTTTGCTTAATTTTTTAATAGCAACAAATACTGCTTTTCAGTGTCTCATGAAACCAACATTATTCTTTCAAGATCCTGTCTCACTGGGGGGAAAAAACCCCCACTTATCACTAACCTTATATATCAAAATCGGAAAGACTAAAGCATGAATTTGGCTGTAGAGGAGTAGTAGTTTTATGTCCCATTAACTCAATGGGATTGCTCACTACACGTGGCATTAAACTCGCATGTAAGACTTTGTGAGACCAAGGTTTAAAGAGGCTTGATCTTCCAGATTAGCTTTGTATTTTTGCACTTCCTTGCTCTCTTTAGCACCATTTCTCTTTATTAACAAGCTCACTGGCAAAGTTACATTAATATAAGCAACTCTGTAGTGAATCTCCCACCCACTGTTCTTTAGCTATTGATCTGGCTTTGCCTTTCAGCACTAATGCACCATCCCTTGTGGTTTGCGACAAGCTGCGGCAACTCACTGCAGATGGTAAAACAGATTCTTAAATATTGATTTGAGGCTCCCCTTCTAAAAGCCATACTCTCTAGAGGTATTGATGAGAAGCCTGGTTTTAGTATTGGGTCATTCAATAAAGGAATGCTTTACAGTAGGTGGAATTTCAGTCTTGTGGTGGAGGTAGCTTCAGAAGCTTGCTTTTACTCAAAGAAGGAAAATGACGTGTAAGTGACCAGGGCATGAAGAGGTGCCCTCTGAATTCTATAAAAACAAATAGAGAATTGAAATATAAAAAGATAGTACTTTTTCAGTTTAAAACAGGATAAGCAACTACAGGCTATGGTAATATAAAATGTTAAATAATTGTGGTTAGTTGTTTATACTTCCTGTCTTATAAAATAATTGTATTTAGGATTGCTTATGAAGGTGGACTCAAAAATGCCCACACGTGTATAACCATATCAAGCAGTGTAGAACATGAAGGCAAGATTGACACATTAGCAAAACATCCTGATGTTGAAAGAGAATTTCTGAAGGAGATGAATGTATGAGTGGATTTGCTTAATAGAAAACAATAAAACATTCAGAGAAAGTGAAAGACAGAGTAAATAATAATGGTAAATCAAACTATTATCATAAACAATTAAGCTAAAAGACATAAAGAGACCATGAATTTCAAAGGGAGCTTTGCAATTGGTTTTGATTTACTTAGAATGAACTCAGAAACTCTTTAATATGGAACTCTAAAGTGAATTTTTAAACAGTACATAATAGTGACTATACCTGGGCAGCCCAGAGGTCCTTCTAGCCCAGTATTCTGGCTCTGATAGTGGGCAGTAGGACCACCAGCAGAAAATGTAAGAACAGAGCAAAGGTATAATCTTTAGGCTCTGCAATTTGCAGTTGGAAACTTGGGGTTCAGGGACTTCAGTGAGAGTGAACTTACTGCATTTATTTATACTGAAATGGATGTTTGGAGGTGTTTTTTTTTCCTTGAATTTGTGCAGTTACTTTTGAATGTGTGTATAAATTTTACCATTCACAATATCTTTCAGTAAAATCTTTAGTAGCTTAATTAGGCGTAGTATGAAGAACCATCTGCTCTGTACTTACCCTTTCCTAGTTTCACTAGGTGACCCCTACTTGTTGATTGGAAGAGACGGTGTACCAAGTGAACTGTCATTCCCTATTCATCCTTTCGATGCCACTCTTAATTACAAACCCCTCGGTCTTTCCTAGGCTGAGGAGTCCCACTCTATTCAGTAATTCCCTGCATGGAAGTAATTTGATACTTCTCATCATTATTATTGCCCATTTTTGTGTCTTCTTGAGACTTGTTCCACATTAGAGGTAAGACCCGAACTAGACATAGCTCAAAATGTGAGCACATCTTGAATTCAATGGAACAGAAAAAAAAAAAAAAAGCAGCTTTCTGTGTTGAAGGATAGTAATAAGTGTCATGGACTTAAAAAAATGAATGAGATTAGTATTTTTATATAAAGTCAGTGAAATCTAACTTAGGTTTTTTATACTAAACTTTATGAAATAAATGTGGTGGAGCAAATCACAGCTGTCTTGAGGAATGGTACTAATTTGCCATCTAAACATATTATAGTTAAATCATTTGTAAGTTTTTTAACTGAGGATCACTTTTTGTGACAAACATTTAATTAGTATAACTGTATATTCCAGAAAAAAAAGAATGTTTAGAATTGTTTATTTATCAGCTATCAAGAGAGCATATTGGTGGTTCTTTTTGTGAGTTGCTGTGGCTAGTCCATCAAGATGGGTGAAATTCCATACATATCAAAGTGCCATTTTCCAGTACATTTTAATCAGGTGTTGCAGCCATTTTCATCTGGGATCAGAAATGAAAGAGAGACTTAATTTAGACGATAAACTGTTTGGCCGGGGACTGTGTCTGTTTTCTGTGTTTATGAAACTTAAAGCCCATTGAGAGATTACCTGATCCGCCACCAGTATTTCCAGGTCCAGCTGAAATACACCTGTTTTGTGTGTACGTGTGTAACCCAAAGGTTATCTGTAATAAGTCCTTAATTCAGCCTAACTGCAGATTGTTTGCATGCTTGGATAATAAAAAAGAAAGTTATTCTCCCTCTCTTGTTCAAGCATCTTTGCTGACTCTGGTCTCTGTGGTTCTCTCCCTCCTCATTAACCCCACTGCCACTTTTTCCAGTGTTGCCAAAACCGTCTTCACCCATTTGTAGCTGTGACCCTTGAACAGGAACTGGACAGTTTTCTACATCCGTTAGCTGTCTTTGGAGGGAGAGAGTTATTTCATGGTGCAGGATTTCCAAGGACTTAAATCTAAGTAACAGCACTTAAATGCTGTAAAAACAGAAGTTTTCAGGACAGGATGCAAATTATTACCAGTATCCACTAGAAAAAAGCTTTAAGACGTTATTATTTGTTCATAAGTAGAAAGAAAATGGCTTCAGAAGAAGCTTTGGTTTTCTGCTATGGGGAATGACTTTTTACAGCTGCTTATAATGTTATCCTATGAATGATGCAATTTCTTACCAAATCTGTGGAGCTGGTAAGCTTTCATCTTCAAGTTTTCACTGGTTTTGTTTTTTTTCACCACCACCACCACCACCCCCCGCCGATAATCGCATGTTTTGCAATATATGTAAGCATAATTCATCTTTGCTTTTCTTTTAAAATATATTTGGCTTTGTAATAGCAAAAAGTTGGTTTTGTCTGTAGTTCTGCTTTTGGTTGGCAGTAACAGAAATTTTCAAGGTTGATATCTTTATGCCTTAAGGAGTACACAGCATTATCATCAAGGGTCTTCTCCCTTGCTAGTTCTCTTTTTCTCTTTGTTTTGTTTACTGATATTTTGATATTTCACACTAAACCCTTGCAGTTATCATCAAGTGCTCAGGCCACTGTAACAAAATTTTGTCAAAGCTTATACTCTATGTTTCTCCCTTTTAAAAGCAATGAAAGATTTGTTTAACTGAATACGGTTGACATTTCTTTTATCCCATCAATCCATTATACCCTTATAAATTCAGGTCAAAAATAAAAAGTAGCTCCAGATAAACTTTCATTATATTAGATAGATAGCTTTTCTAACCCCTGCCCCATATTATCTCAGATACTGTTATTGCTTTCCCTTGGAATAGATCATTCTTCTTTGTGTTTTTAAAAACATTATTCATACTTGTATTTTGGAACCATCTGCATTGCAGCAGTGCTGTGAGTGCTTGTGTTTTCTTTCATCCAAGCAAAAGAGTGAAGGTAAGAGGAAAAGGAGAAGTGCAAGGAATGTTGAAAATTCAGATGAGGTATTACCCAAGGTCCTATGGTATAAAGTAGAGAATCATGCATGCTCCTCGTTGTGATGATTTTGGGAGGAATACAGAATTTTGTATGCTATATTGGATTCTGATGCTGCACCCACCGTATGAGCCATTTTTAGCATTATTATTATTTTTTAAAGTTCACATATGCCAGGATTCACACCCTGCAATGATTAAAGCTCTGCCCAGCAAACAAAATACTAATTTTCAATGGTGCAGGAGCCTGGAGGATACCCATGAATCCATCAAAATGTGCGTCTTTGGAAATGAGACAAACAAAGAGAAAAACCTTTTATGAGAGCATGGATTTTTATGTTTTCTGAGGCCGAGTTATTTTTGGCTATTTTGGGGATAATGGTTGGTTGACTCCTAAAATATATTTTAGTTACAATCTACTCACTACTTTTCAGTGGAGCGTGCACAGTATTGCTGTTTGATTTATTACTTTCCTGTGTTCCTAGATGTTTGATATCCCTCTTTCACAATTATGTATTTGGGAAACTGGAATATTGTACTGCAGTGAAAGGTAGCTGGCAAAGCTGAAGAGGACGGCAGTATCAGTGACTTCCAGTTCTCTTTCCAGACCTGGGATTTCAAAGCATGCACTCACACCTCATGGCCGTTGTAGTTTATATGGTGTGTGTTGAGTGGAGGGAGACATTCCAGTCTACTCTTAATCAGACGTGTTTAGCAGTTAGTGTAAAACTAAGAAGATGCGTAAGAAAGGTTACATTCACATGCATAGCCCTAAATTTTGTCAGCCATTAGTTCTTGTTTAGAATTGAACTTGACGATTAGTTTAGTTTCTTTGTTGGATATGTCTTGTCCAAAATGTATAGCTTTCAAGTTTGTGGAATTAGGAAATGGGAAGTTGCAGTGGCAGCACCTGTGACACCCAGAGCGCAACTCACTGGTTTGATGGGAGCCACAAGGTGTTAGTGGGAGATGCCTGAGCACCACTCTTCTTAGCTACTGCCCAAGGCATCTGCTTTCTTTAGGCCAGTGGCTGGAAGGGAAGCTTGGTGAGATACCTTCCCACCCGTTCTAGCTGTTCCTGGCTGCCTTTTTTCCGCCCACTTTAGACATCTGCATGTATTTCTGCATGTTATTTCTGCATTGTTTCCTTTTCTATGCACTGATTCTAAGGAGAGTCTCTGTGTCTACATTAGATCAGAGATATTCAAGGAACACTAAGAATTTTTTTTATGAGAGATGAGAGTTTGTTTTTCAGCAGATGGCAGTTCCTTTTGAGAAAGAAGCAACATATTTTTATGCTGCAGATTTTCTTCAGGATTCAGGAAGACAGTGCTCTGGCAAGTGTCCTTCACCCAACCCATCCTTCTTTCTGAAGTCTGGACTTCTGTGAAAAGCTGCCCTGGTTTTTAACTTGTGAGCAGGAAGCCATGCAGAAAGGGATTGGGCATTTTTATTTCCCTAGTTTACCCATATATCTGCCACTGGAGTAAGGAGCAGGAATGGCATCGTCCTTAGAGGCTCCTCTCCAACCCTGGCTGTACCCAGAGATATGCTCAGCTTCGCTCTGTAGTCCCATGGTATTTCTCTGTTCCACAGTCCTGTCATCAAGGTCATATTTCAGTTTGAGCAGTGTCATGTGAAAGCTCAGCCCACCCCACCATTTGTGATTGCTGTGTTCGTTAGTTTGCAACTAGACAGGTAGCTTTGTGTCTTTCATATAATTAGCACTGTGAAGGTTATAAAGAACAATATTAATGAAAGTTAAATACCCCTTTTCATGGGAAAAGTTAGTTATTAAGAAGTTAATCAAGGAGTATAATAGAATTTTTAACTGAATCTCAGTAGAGTTCTGATTCCGAGTCCTGGTCTAACAAGATTTATTTAGACACAGGAAAGTAAGCTAGATTTTAAGTCTCGTGTTCTGGGTGCTGATTGCCCCCTGGCATAAGAGTGGCCTCCAAAAGATAAGTCTAAACTGGACTGAACAGAAAATGTGTTTCCAGTGCAGGCTGGCAAACCTGATTTTGGAAACAGTGGGCTGGTACCATGTTTTCTCCTAATCGGCTTGAAGAGGCCAGGGTTGAATTTGAATTGCTTGCCTGAACTGAAGTCCATGTCACATGGCTGTCACCGCTGTCCTGTCTCCAATTACTCAACTCGTATTAGCCAAACTGAATGAAGTCTGCTTTTTTGCAGTGTATACATAACCTTATGTTGATGCTGAACCAGAAATAGCTAAGACCCAAGGACACTATTTCTCACCTTCATTTCCTGAGGCTGATGCCTTGTTCTGGTTGCTCAGGCATATGCTGCTAGTTGCTAAGCGTTCTCTCTAACACGGGGAGCTGCTGCTTAATTTCCTGTAACAATTTTTCTGGCTTAGTTATGCTGACTATAGGAACTATCTGCAAAGAATTGCTGCTACTAAAATTTCAACCGCTATCTTTCTTTCTGTAGTGATACGAGGCTTTCAGGCTTGCATTACTTTCTGCAATTAATTAATCTAAGTCTTTCTAATACTTACTGTGGTAAGGATAGAAAAGCAATAAACAGTGCAGATAAGGGATGAAATGGTTTAATCTCATTAATTAACAAAATACAGAGTATCCAGGTACAAATATTACTGCTTTTCTAATCATTGGCAGTTGGATGAGGCACATAGAGCCCAGAAAATGTATCTCAGCTATAAATGAAGGTATAGTTCAGTCAGTGGGGTTTTTTTTTGTTTTGTTTTGTGTTTGTTTTGTTTTGTGTTTTTTTTTTTTTTCTTTCCTGGTTTTAATAGCAACTTCACATCATAATTAGGAGGATTAAATTCCTGCCAGCCAACTACATAGTTTGGACAGATTAAAGGGAAGAGGTATGAGAAATGATAATTGCTTTGTGCTCGTCAAACTTCCATTGAAAATCTGACAGGATAATTACAAAATACCTGCTTTGCAGAATGTCTAGGCAAATTTTCAGAGAGCTATTTAAAGTTGTTCGTTTACAGTCTGTCTGAAAAGAAAAGTTTTTTGTGTTTTTTTTGAAGTAGTTCATTACCATTTAGATGTGCGGTACATGTTCAAATATAGACCTTATTCTCATGTGCATGCCTGGCTGCATTCCACTGCCCACCCCCGAAGAAAATTGCCAATAACTTTTTGCATTACCCCACATAGTTCGCCCACATACTCACCCTTAACTTTCAGCAGAACATTATTTCACCTGATGGAAACTGTAACCTTGTTGCTTTCAACAGTCTGAATCATAGTCATAGGTAAATTAATTGAGAGAGAAATGTACCAGTGGACTACACAAAAAACTCTGTTTTGACTGACAGTAGATTGTTCTAATTTCAGCACATTTTCTTGTCTCATCGCATGGCTTTTCTTCGCCTGCTTTTGAAACTTGAAAATGACACTCACCAAATTGCCAGTTTTCAAAGAATATTCTAGACATAGGTGGCAAAACCCTACTGATTTTGCTGAGAACTGAAAGACCCCAAAAGCCTAACTTTCTACCATTGTTCACCATATGAGGTCATTTGGATCACAGGGCCACAGATACCTGCCGAAAGGCACCAGAGTTGCTCTAGGCACCTGGTAGGCAGGGCTAGAGTTAATACAGGCTTTTTGGTGATTAGTGGACTTGGAACAGGTGAAGTAGAGCCCACTAATACCAGTTGTTTCAAGTTCCTGCAATTCAATGTGAGTTATCCAGTATCATTATTAAGTACAGTTGAACAGGGATGACCAGTCTCCTAGCTACGAGAGCTGGATTTCCCTGTGTGGAGGTACTGTAAGCAGTATTTCACGATCCCCTGCCTTGTTGGATCATGCAGTGCACAGAACAGTGAACCAGCATGTACAGTGAGTTTAGTGCTTTCCAGAACAGTCAGCAATTGCACATGAACAAAGTAGTTCACGTATCCACATGGTAAATCACTGTCTATTTTCTGCTCGCCTCTCAGGAAGAGGTAATTGCAATTTGCAATTGCTTTTCAAAATTCTCATGTTTAGTCTCAGATGCCTTCAGACATGACCAGCGAGTAGCCTGCAGAGTGGTCAGCTGGTTCTGGCTTTAAGTAACCACCCTTCCCAGGGATACCAAGACCATTGTGAGACCACATGTACACCTTTCATATGACAGGGACACCTGAATTTTCGTTATGTGGCAGGAAACGGGACATGGGAACCCCAGAAAGGATGACCATAGGTGAACTGCCTTGCTATAGGTAGCTGGTGTATTTACATAATTTCCCAAAGTGATGCTTTGGGCCCATAGCTACATGGTTAATTATTGTAATACTTAAAGCTTACAGTTTGTATTTTATATAAAGATAAATGAATAAATTAAGTGCTGGGCATATAATGAATTCTATATCATGTTCATTGGTACATTGAACTACATTATTTCACAAGAAATGTACAGTACAGATTGTACCACAGAGCGTTTTTTTGTAGAATTCTAATTTCTCTCTTGCTTCTTTTTTTTTTTTTTCAACAGTTTATGAAGAACCAGAAGACCCCAGTAACAGATCATTTTTTTCAGAAATTATCTCTTCAGTGTCAGATGTCAAATTCAGTCACAGTGGTAGATACATGCTAACAAGAGATTACCTCACTGTCAAGGTTTGGGATCTGAACATGGAAACAAAGCCTGTAGAAACGTACCAGGTAGGTATCTCCTATGTCTTGAAATGCAGCAATATAAAAGCATCTCACTATTAAAAAACTGAATGTTTTCCTAAACTTCTCATTGCTTGGTCTGAGAAGCAGCTAGCTAAGAGAGCTGCTTATCAAGGTGGTTAAAATCCTCACGCTGGCATCCTTGTAGTTGAAAAACAGCAATTTCAGCATTAGTTGGGAAGTGTAAGACATCGGTAGTCAGGGTAACACTCACTGTGGATTGGGCTCTTGAAAGAAATGATGCTTCTAACAAGGGAATTCATCTCTTCACTTGGGCATCTGTTTTCAAATGATGTATTCCACTATTAACATTTAAAAGAAACCAAGGAAAGGATTTTGTGAATTGCTTAGTATTCTACTCCCGCTGGGACTGCTGAGAGTTTGCGCCTTTGTAATTTCAAAACTCTTTTTAAAAACTTCATCGATGCGTTTCTCCCTTGTGCCTCGTTCTAGAAGCGATCAGTGTTAAACCGTAACATCACCACTGACACAGCAGTTTGCGAATGCCAGACAGACACATCTGGTTGCCTGAATTCATTGCGATATTATCCAGACAAAATGCCAGTGGCTCCAGCCAGTGCTGAGTTTGTACTCTGACATCTGTTCTGCTTGGCAATAGAGGGCTGAGCTTACGTTTTTTGACTCTGCCTTGAAGAAGGAAAATATGTCTGTGACACAGAAGCTGCTTGTTATGAAAATGCAATGAGAAAAAGCTGTTAAGCTATCTACAGAAGAGTATGGAAAGTAGGAAAAATGTAATTCATCTGGCTCTTACTGCTTACGTAGAGAGAGTCCTATGACACTGCTGGAACAACCCCTTGTTTTCTGTGTCTATATAATGGTAGGTGGAGTACAGGAGTTCACGGTACCTATCATTAAGATTGGTTTTAAAATAACATGTAATGAGAGTTTGGTAGTGTGACTTGACAAAACAACTAGAATTTGACATCAGTAACATCAGAGGTGTTTATTAGCCAGTGTTTAGCAGACAAAGTAGTCCCCGGTGTTTTCTGATACACCCATTACATTTCGGTGGATACTCTTCAGTGTGTACTTGTTAGCATTGGAAAGTCTGAGCCTGTATAGCTTTAAAACTACAGAATTGGTTTTTTTCTGAAAATGGCAGTGCTTGTAATGCTAAATATAGTAGAAATGTTGATATGCTGTGAAAATGAAGTGGGAAGGTAAGGGCGAGACTGTCTTTTATGTAACAGAAGCAGATCTCAGATTTTAGGAACTTAGGTAATGTACTATTTTATACTTATGCTAATGGAATAGACAGCCTTGTCTCTGGAGAGGAATAGCTGGTCAAGTCAACCTGTTTGTCTTGACTTTGACATCTGCTTTTATTTCCTCATGTAGGTAGCTGCAAAACAAGGTGGCTACCTTTAAATCAGTCTGACACCCAACAGTGGGGCCAATTAAAAAGCTGTATTTCTCCATGCTAGAATGTGGAAAATGAGTGTAATGTAAATTTTTCAGTACTGATTATTGCAATCAGAAGCTTATTAAAGAAAAAAAAAGACCCACAACAACAAAAACCCTGCAAATACCACAGTGTTCTTGCTGCCATACTTTAACCTATGGATCACATTTAATTTTGAAATACTTATCCAGTGCCTTGTAAAGAGCATACAGATGCATTGCTGAGCATTGCAGCAGACTAAAGGAGAATCTGGAACGCAGCGGCCTTAGGAAGCCAATAGCACAGGATTGCATAGGATTCACACAGTTCAGCTGCTCTGGGCAACCTTTCTTGGTTTTCAGCTGCAGAGTGTAAAGAATTCTGTTCTTAAGAAAAAGTGGTTTAAATTGCTCTTTTAAATTATTTTTTTCTTAGAGGTATCTCTCACTCTCACATTTATAAATCTCATATATAAACTTGGAAATCTCTTAAAAAGTTTTTTGTTGTGGATCACCCAAAGGCAACAAATACCTAACATTTTCAGTTATGTATCCACATAATTATGATGACATGCATGTCCTTAAAAGATTAAAAGGTTTAATTTCTCATTTCATCCACTGCATGGTAGCCACATAGATATTGCCTAGCTGAGAGACTCATGAAGAGGGTCACAACAGGAGATTTCCCCACAGGGTTGTAAGAAAGAGCAAAGTCTATAAGTATACTGCTTCATTATCAGGTTACAATTTTAGTATCATCAGAAAAAATTTAATTCCTCATGCAAGTTCTTTTCCTTATCGGTGCTATGGCTAAAAGAATGCCATTGCATAGAGCAGCCTTGCTGAAACACTTTATCTGCTGACAGCGATTCAACGTGATTTTCTCCTGTTTATGCTTCACGTAAAAGAAAAAAGGGCAGAGTATGGTGCACTGGACAACACTAAAAGAGCAATAGAGTGGAATGGCCAGTGCTTGAAAGTTGCAAAGCAACCCTGCCTAACAGGATACTCTTTCGATGCTGCCCAGGTGAATTACCCCAGCAGAACCATACCAGCAGCAAACAGAGGTGAACATGTTCATAGCTGATAATAGCTCGGTCCACTTCTGGCAGGGCCTGTTACGTAGGGATTTGGACTAACGTGTCACTTACCAGTGCAATTCCTGATTGTGACTATTCAGTCCCAGTGACATAGCTCCCTGTGTTAGCCTGGAGCACAGAATGACTAGATAGTTCCATGAAGGTCTGACCTAAAACAGTGCAATGAAGAAAAGGAGAATGCCTATGGTAGTTAGTTAGGACTTGATTTGGTTGGGATTCAAGTACTATTTATACGTGGTAAGAACAATATGTAACTGACAAGGCAAATCTGATTTTACCCTCAATTGGTAGTGGCAGATGAATGTACAAACAAGGCAAAAATAAGTGTTTCTTCCAGTTAGTTTTTCATAGTCATTTTGAGGGTCTGAATGTGGTCAAATGTGGTAAAGGGTCCACATGAAGAGCAAGCTGGTTGTTCAGGGCAGTAGTGAAAGTTTGCAGGCGGGGTCAGTCAAGAAAAAGGAGATGAGACCTTGAAGAGATCAGTAAGAAATCTGACAGAGGAACTTCAAAATGCTTTTTGACAGGGCTGATAGAAAGGCACAGCTCCAAGCTGTGGAGTTGGACACACTTCGCGAAGGGTGTATATGTGACAGTGGTCATGACAGATGGCTGCTGGAAATGGTCTTCTAGGAAGACCTAGAAATGACAGTCAGAGGCAAATGTGATCTACTTCCTTCTCCTGCCTTACCCAACCTTTCTATTTCTTCTAACTGTTGGGAGCTCACAAAGGTGATAAACAAAGGAACTCCAGGTCTGTAAGAAATTACGTTGCTACCACGAAAAGGCTTTAAGTAAAGAGAAAATGAAAGGATTTATGAAAGGGTGTAAGAAACTGCATCAGTACTAAAAGTGTTCTGACCTATTACTCACCATGAGGGTAAATGCATTTAATTGTGAAATGTTTTATCTGCATCTACCATTCCCCTCTTATTTGCTGTATAAGCCATTATCTGTTGATATACAGCTCAGTGTTCACTCATCTATTAATGAAAATTGATCCATGACTAAAATTTATAAACCTTAATAAACTTACATTACAAATATTCTTAGGATCCTGTACAATTTGGCTGTTGAAAATGGGTTAGTTTAAAGAAAATATAAATGAAAGGTCATTGTGCCTAGTCTAGTCTTGATGGAAGTTATCTTGCTAGAACAAATGTTTACGCCCTCAGGCCAGAGGAGGATGCTGAGCATTCATGAACAGGAACAGTCTCCCTGGATTTGCAAGTACCAGTACCTCTGTATGCAAGAGCTAAATTACGCCCCTCAGCTATTGGATTGGTATGTGTGCTCTGAGGGGCCATCTACACATCTTTCTCCAACAGCTAGAAAACATCAGGAGTAAAAGTGCATTAGTAAATGCGTCTAGGCAGGGATTTGCTAGCTCATTATTTCCTTGCGGAATGAAACCAATCATCCAGAAGGAAAACTAATCAAATTCAGCAAAGGATTGAAACATTTTGTGTGAGATCTGTCTCTTTATGATAACCTTGTTCAGCAGAGGTATGTGGCCCAGAGGAGAGGTCTTCTGCTGGTTAGTCCCACTTTTCAAGTATGTAAGTGAGAATTTACAATGTTGTTTTTAAGTTTCAGCCAAATAGGAGATATCCTTGGGCTAAATTAGTGTTCTAATTTGCAGCCTGTACAACTGCAACCTTGTACTGTATTTGACTTCTGAAACACCTTACCCAAATATAGGTAATACCCTACACTTACAGGTTCTTTTAATAGAGCCAAGTTCTTTCTGCCACAAGTGAGAGTTCACTTATCTTGGAATATGACATTTTTGTTACTATTTAAATTAGATTTCTTGCACATTAATTAGCACATCTAGGGTATCAGCTGGTGAAATGTCTTTGGGAATTAGGCTAGCACTGAGAAAATCAGCCAAGCAGGAAACAAATATGTTGAAGAGGGGTGGTCTGCAGCCTGCTGAGGGAGGTATGCTTTATGCCTTCCTGCAACAATAATTCTGTAGCACCTGCTTAATTGGGCTGTGGAGAAGTACAGATAGCTGCTTCAGAGTTTAAACACAGTCTTCTGCAAAGCTACCGATCTGTGCAGCATATTTTGAGAGCGAACGTGGGAGATAAAGTGGGGGGGCTGATTGTGGAGGTTTATATTTTGTTTTATTTCAAGAATAACAACAGTTTTTTTCTTTGAAACAGGTCCATGACTACCTTAGGAGCAAGTTGTGTTCCCTCTATGAAAATGACTGCATCTTTGACAAGTTTGAATGTGCATGGAATGGATCAGACAGGTAATCCATCCTTATGTCCATCACTGTCTTAATTTAGCAAAAGATCTCCCATATGATGGGGAACAATCAGAAAGTAAAGTGTTACACGTGGTTATTTTCCACATCAATTTACATCTTCACATATCAGTGTTCAGGTTGATAAAACATGTTTGGATATTGGTGCAGTTGTGTCTCTGACCTCATTAGACATGATGTATACCTTGTTAATCTTGGCTCATGTGTTAAGAGGGGAAAAAAAACCTTCAAATTTTGTCCATTTCCACCAAAATCATAAGTAGGCTACAAAAGTTAAAAAGAATGCTGCCAACTTGCACAGCCCCACCAACACATTAAGGAAGTTTGTGTGATCCTGTATTTACACATGAGCTGCCTCAGAAATCCAGTTCATTTACTGGAAACAGGGAGCAAGGAAAGGCAGTTGCAGGCACCCACTGATTCTCCACAAACTGCTGCCACCTTCCCACTGACATAAATGACAGTTTCTTCTGATACCTAACCCCCATCAGAGCAGTCCCTTTCCCTATGCACTGAAGGAGAGGTCCTGGTTTTTATCTTGGACGTAATATCTTGTTGAGTATTTTCATTAGAATTACTGGCACAAGAAGCCAGAGAGTGCGAGCGAGGATGAAACGTGCTAATGCCATAATGTTAGCAAATGGTGACAGTACTTTGGGAAGCAGGAATATTGCACAGGAAGAACTGAGCAGCTGAAAGGACTGGGATAATGAAAATGGATTAAATCCAAGAGTATAATGCAAGGTGAGGATTTTAGTTTAAAGGAAAACACAAACCTTTATCTTATCAGTTGGAAGCAACTCACAGGGACATCCATACGCTAGGTGACTGCAGAAGGGATTAGGAGTCTATAAAATGCCTGTGAAAGAGAACACAGGAGCCAATTTTGAATGGCACACAGTGACTTCTGGCTGAGCAGAGCTAGGAGCCAAGACACAAAAGTTTGGCACTCGCTGAGAGCCTGGAACTGTGCCTTCAGCTCACTTAGCCTTTCATTTGGGAAAGAGAAAAACGGTCCATCTCATTGTATTTGAAGCAGGCCTGCCCCCCTGGACTGGGCAGGGACTATGAAACAGCTGTGAAAAAGGTAAATATGATCCTTGAATGGGCAAGACGGGGATATCCAGCAGAGAAAGGAGCAGTGGTGACATTGTTGGGGTTTTCTTCAAAGACCTTTGGACTGCAGTTACACATTTCATGTCCCTCGTCTCCAAGGTTAATGAACTAATCGGGCAAATGGACAGCTGCTGTAACGAGAGGAGAGGGCAGGAGTTTGGTTTTGATCAGCTTAGCAAAAGAGAAGCCAAGATTATACTTGCTTCTATTAAGTGTATCAAGAAGGTATACATAGGGAGGAAGGGGATCTAGCTAAGATAAATATGAGTGATAGTGACACAACAGCATATAGATATTGAGTGACAACAGGTAATTATAGCTTGGAAATTAGAGGTAGTTCATACCTGTTCAGACAGTGACAGTGTGGAGCAGTCTTCCCGTCCTGAGTAGTGGAGATACAAGAAGCCCAACTGTTTTGATGATGGTGCTCAGGAATTTTGTGAAAGCGGTTATAGGAGACTTTGGTTAAAACAACAAGTGTCTGAACTTGGAAGTGCGGAACAAGGTCTCTTCCAGTCCTGTGTTCCACAAATGCAGATAAAGTGTAATGCTGTACACTGTGCAAGGGGCATCTTCTCTTTGGACTACTTTCCTTTGCTCAGTTCCTGTACCTACCCAATGGAGAGATTCTGTCTTTACTAAGAAATAAAACTTTCACCTTGCATCGTTTATTATGCAAATGAAACTCTATATGTCCGTTATCTTTGTTGTCTGCATCCGAGGGTAACGTGTTTTCTGACAAGGATTAACTCAGCATCGAGTGTCCCCTGTAATACAAACTTCTGTCCATTTAAAGTGACATAGGTGGACCACAGTGGGCAAAATACTTCCCAGATTGCTATGGCTGCAACTGGGGCACCAGCTGTTGTGGAAATGGCTTTGATATGGTCAGAAAGTGGGAATGACCCACAGAAGTTTTAGGGGAAGATCAGGGTTTTGGGGCTTTTCTCTGAGCCTCCCAAACCCATGCATGAAATGGATGTTTTAGCAGAGGGTTGTCTCAGTAGACTGGTTATTGCTTGAGTTTGGTCCTGCTAGTAATACCAAAATTAAAGCATTTCTTGGAAATGTGGACAGTGCTGATCCCTGCCTAAATCTGGCACAGAAGAACAGTGCAATCAAATCATTTAGACATTGTGAACCTTTGACAAAGATTCAGGGCTTTTCAGGTCCTTTCAAACCATTTTGCGTATCCTTGATGGGAAATCCCAGTGCATTGCACAGGACGGATAGCCACTTGTTCCCAGGACCAGAGTCTTCTGTAGTCAAAGGAAGTGCTGCCGTCCTCATTAGTGTAGTAAGACCACTCTCTGGATAGTTGCCTGGTAATAATAGAAATATTATTCAATATCAGGATTTAAAGTGAGCACAATATTTTCATTGCTACTTGACAGATCAGAAAGATCAATACAGTGAGTAGTTATTAAGTGGGAACATTAGATTGTGAGGGCTTCATTTATTGTACTGCCCAGACACTGAGGCGTTGTTAGTCGTGCACAATTACCAAATCTGTCACTAAACACAATACTCTGCTCTTGATTGTAAGAAACTGTTGACTAGAGTAGCTGGCAACATTTGACAAAAGATAAGGGTTCTCTTCAATTTAGTTGCTTCTTTTAAAAAGTCAAACGTATCAGCACTGGTACTCATCTTTTGATGAACATGCACTCTTCTGAGCTCCTTGCTTCTGTGTATGACAAGTATTGTATTGTTTTGCTACACACTACAGGGATTTTTTTTTTTTTTTGGTGGATCATAATTTAAATTATATTTGGGTACCAGTAACTCTTAAAAAACAGTTCATTTGAATAGTAAGGTCACTTAATTTGATCCTTTTGGTATGGATTTTTTTAACAAGGACTACTGCTACAGGTAAACAATGCCTATTAACAACGGTACTCTTAAGAGATGCTGCAGTACAGTACTTATATTATTAATACGTATACATCACAGTAATAACTGCAGTTCTAAACATGGTATTTTTATCTTTTGCAGACTTTAAAGCTACAATTACAATTTAAAGTGACAGGATTATTCAGTTAAAAATGAAAGCATGTTTATTATTTAGGTGAAAATACTTTCTTTTAATTTTTGTCCTTACTAAGGAGTTAACCTAGGCTACGACAGAACCTGACGGTGAGGCTATTTCAAAAAAAAAAAATCAATGTACGTAAGCTCTGATTAGAACGTGATTGATGCTCAGTTACTCCAATGAACAGGAACTAATATGATCAGACAGAGCCGATCTCATTTGCTGAAGGGCACATTAATCACTATGTACTTTGGCAACAACACTGGTCAGGGGAGGGAGTCAAGCAGGGGTCTTACACTAATTCAACCAGATGAGCATGTATTATCTGTAGTTGAGTATATTACACTAAAATCATGCTACCTTTATTGTATATACCTCATTACGTGACTATGTAGAATATTTGAGCTCTATTTATACAGCGATTTAATTTAGTTCTTCCGTTCATTTTCAAAGTCGTCTTTTAATAATGACCTGCAAGACACTGTTTTCTTCCCACTGTCAACCAAACTCATATTTTATTTCAATCTTACCTCAAAAATTAGCACTTTTTCAGCTGTTTGTGAGTTAAAGAATCCAGTAAAAGAAAAAAAAAACCCATAGTAATTCTACATGGTAGTAAGTGAATACCTTAATTACTATTCTTTTTTTAAGATTTTAAATGAATGGGTGCATGGGAACCCTTCCAGGGAGACTTCTGAATGCCATCATGATAAGTGATATGCTGTAAGCAGAGGAGTGAAGTCACATACATGTGTTCAGTCAGTCCTTTCCTACTGAACTGTCATTCATTCCACTGAATATCTGTCAGCCTTCACTCTAATCAGGCAGAATTGGCAGGTCCCAGTGGATGCAATGTTAACAGTCTATTCCTGCCTGGCAGCACGCTCCATGCTGGAGAGCTAGAAGACATCATTTTGTCCTCAAGGCTCGGCATGTCAAATATTAGCTTGGAAGGACTTGGGGATCCCCTGTTCTTATTCCCAGTCTTATCCCAGCCAGCTGTACCGGAGCGCCACAACCCTGAATCTGGTGTCTCAAGCTTTTCCATCAGTGTACTTCCTGGGAGGTTTTAAACAAGTTCCTTCTTTATGATGGGGAGTCAGTTGCTTCACACAGCACAGCGTAGAGGAAAATTCCCCAATATACCAGCAGGCCCCCACTGCTTGTAACAGTGCTTCCTCCTTTCCCTTTGTTGTACTAAATCTCATTTTTCATTCCTATGAAAAATGTTTTTGAAGAGTTTTCCTGGAACCAATCCTTTCTTCTCTAAGGTCAGCTTGTCACAAAACCAGATCTGGGTCCTTGCTTATCAGTCCCAGGAGACTGCAGATGTGCCGTTCTGCGCTGCTACACACACTAGTGAAATCTTGCAAATTTAGGGGCTCAAAATATAATTGGGGAGACAGTTTCAGGTCAAATAAATGGTCCCTTTTTATGCTAGGTGCCTTGAGAGGCTCCTTTGCAGAGATTTGCAAGTCTGGAGGCAGGCTCTGGTGGAAGCTGCTCTCTGAGTCTGCTCCCCTCATGCCTGCTTGGATTCAATGTCCTGCCTCTCTTGCCTCAGGGCATGATGTTGTGCTGCCACATTTGCAGTGAGGGGCAGGTTAGCTGGACCATTTTAGTTTTTCTGTTGTCCTTAAGCCTGGTGTGTGCCGGTCCTTGAAGCCCTGCCCAGCCTTGGTCCTGTCACACCATCCCGTGGCTTCCATGGTCTCTTGAGCAACAGTGAAGGAGGGGAACTATGACATGAGCTGAATTTCTCCAGACGACAGAAATCTGCAGGTGAATAAAAACTTCTGTGCATCTGGGAAGAATAATCTGGGCCAGATTTAGCCCAAAATTTATTATAAAAGAGTCTTAAAAAAACAATAACAACAAAACCAACACATAACAAGTGAGTTTGGTTTGGTTTTTAAGCAAACCTTAATTCCAGCTGATGTCCCCAGAGCTTCAGGTCAAACCCTGACATCCAGGAAGGTAGCTGAATGGAGCAATTTTGATAAAAACTGTTGTGTGCAAGGATGGCTGCAACATGGATGACACTTAAGAGCTTGGTTTCCAGTAAAGAAATCTGAACAAAGTATGGGAATAACAGATATGAGAAAGACAGAGATATGCCAGTTCTTAGTGACTGACATGTTTGACAAAATCTCAATGCCTAAAAAATATTGTGGAAGATCTCATTGCAGTTTAGTACAAGTGATGAAATCCTATTCAGATGCTCTTGAGGTTGGTGAAGTAGGGAATTTGTTGACCTTCCAAAAGAAGCAGATTTTTTTAGAGGGGAAAGCCATGTACTGAAGCATTTCATTTAACAGACTCATTACCGAAACCAAAATATTGAGAGCCAGATGTTTTAAAGTATTAAGATGCTTAAAGATGCTGAAGCTATCAATAGTTGATAGGGTGCTTCTGTAGACGCTAAAACTCTGTCCCTAAATTAAACATCAGTGGTACAACTGCTGGTGTTATGCAAGATAAAAATGTTTTGAAAATTGTCCATAGGTAAACATTTGTTCGTTTAGTTTTGTGTATTCTTCTTACAATGCAAGTAGGAAGAACTTTTCTTCTCAAATCCTTTTCTCCAGTCAATTTTACAGATTGGAAATTGACCTTTTAAAAAAGTATCTCACCTGAAATATTGCTGGCTATCAGATCAGCTTCGCACGGGGTGAAGAAACCTAAACCAAGTGGGTACTGTACAGAGGGAGCAGTTAATGTTCTGCTAATTTTGAAATAACCTCTCCTGCCCAAACGGGCTTTGGTTCCTGGGAATTTGCTGGAAGGTCATCAAGGTCTGGGTTGTGATTGCCCAACTGAAAAGTAGATTGCACACATGATTGCATTCAAACCCCTTTTTTACAGCCCTTGGCAAGAATAAAAATTCCTGCAAAACAGACAACCAGCAGTGCTTTTCCTTCCCTGCATCCCCTGGTAAGCTGGTATATAACCAGCCCAGCCCTGCAGATCTCCCAGCATCTTGACATCTCTGGTGCCACAACCTGCACTACTGCACTACTGCCAGATTCAAGAGCACAGGAACCAGTCATTTGTATGTGATGAGAGAGGAGACCCGACCACCAGCTTATTTCTCTAGCCTTCAGCCCAAAGGAGAAGGCAAGGGTGGAAGCCCTAAACCCTTGAGAGCTAAGCGGGTTGTCTGTGAGAGTAAGCAAGACTGGAGGCAGTGGGAGATCACAAAGAAAGGGTGAGCAGTGAGACCTCCAGAAGTAAAATGAAGAGAAGGGGAAAAAGGGAACAGAGAAAGGGAAATGACAAAAAGTGAAGCAAAAGAGACAGGACAGAGCAGAGAACTGAGGATGAAGCTAAGGAGGATACTTCACTGGCAGGAGAGAAAGAAGTAAATAAGGTGGTTTTTAAAAATTGTAGAGCAGGATAGAGAGAAATGGAAACAGGGGAGGTGAGATGAAGAGAAGGGGAAAGGAAAACCTATCTGGAAAGTGTGGTAAAGACCAGAGTCAGAATTGGAGGGGAAGAAAGAGAAAAAAAGAACAGAATGGCAATGAGGGAGGGAGTAAGATGAAAAGTCAATTAATAAAAGTAGGATTGGTCTGCACTGGGGTTTTCTCCTTCCCCTTTTACCTTCTGTAAGAATACATTTGTCCTGCTTGTAAAGAAAAAAAGAAAGGATAAGACTTTGGGCCATAGTGACCCTGCATGAGGACTGAAGTTTGGCACTGAGATGCCTCAGATTGTGTCATTAATAAGCAAGAATGCCCCAGTGTCAGTGCAGGCTGGACGAATTAGTAGCATTTTGTGTTGTCACTCAAAACACACATACCTGAAGACTTGCCAGAAACCCTCAGACCTTGCTTGGAGCAGCTCTAAAAGAGGGAGCACAAAGTAATCCGTGTGCTCTGCAGAGTAGCACCACGCAGAGAGGAAAATGTGTTCCCCTCGTGGGGCAGCGCAGGAGGGTTAGCATGGAGCTGTGCGAATGCATTTGGGGCCCTGCAAATACGGGGTGTTGCCTCTCCTTCCAGAGCACCGGCGAGGCTGCCGATACATGAAATGCAGGTAGCAGTAGCTGTGTCACTGCCATTGGGGGTTTTTCCTTCTTTTTTTTTGCTTTTTTTGCCTTTGAAAAAATTATTATTTTTTTAATCATACTGCCTGTAGCTGTGGTGGTTTGAGCTGGGTACAGTCGATCAGCAGCTTTGCTCCAGCCTGAACTATCAGTAGGCTGCTCCTCGGGGTGCGCTGGAGTGTGTTCTGCGTCCTAAATACCCCTGCACAGCTGAGATGATGGTAACTGACCATGCATAGCATGAGTTGTAAACCTGCTTTCTAAACAAAATTAAAGGTGGTTAGGCAGAGCTTTTCTGGGCTTCTCCCTGACACACCTATGAATTTGTGTAGGGTGTTTTGGGTGAGGGGCTTGCTTTGGTTTCTTGAACCATCCTGGCTTGCAAGGGTTTTGTGCAAGCACTCGTCATAACACTGCTGTGCAGAGCAGAGTCTGGAAATACAGAACAGACTCTTCCTATCCTCAGCTACAATTTTTATTCTAATATATATATATAAAAAATTCTCCTTATTGCATACATTCCATTATTGTATATTATATTTTCCTGAATGGGAATAAATTGCAGGCTTACATCTAGTTCTCACTTTTGTTGTTATTTTAAGCAGCAGGTAAGGTTATAATCCATCTGTGTTCGTGACCTTGAACAAGAATGGGCACTTTCTCATTTACATAATGCTATTTTTTACTGAGCCATTAAACTGCAGAAAAACAGGGCCAGCATGAAAAGTAGTCATCTACATATGTTTAAAAAAATAACTGCAGTAAATCCAACTGAAGAAAGCAGACTTTTAAAAATACACAAGAGTTCAAGAAATTAAAAAGCAAATGGACTGTAAAGGCAGTTTCACTGCAAGCAAAACCTCCTAAAATAACATTCTAGACAAACACCTCTCTGTGCATTTGGTGCACTGGTACTCTGCCTGCATGAAAACTGCTCCCCTGGCAGTTCCAGCCTTCAGCAGGAGGGATGCTCCTCTTTCCCCTGGCACCCACAGCTCTGCAGCCCATGGCACAGGGTGCCCCAGCGTTATGAACCTCTTTCAAAATTTGCCTCGGGGGGAAGAAACCCCACAGTATGGTGCTGGGCTGTTTGCATCGCAAATTGTGTATGTTAGCGCTGAGAGATGAAATAACCTCGACTTTTTCATGTTGTGAATAACGATTACAGCAGGGGCTGTAATGACAAGACATGGTGATTTGGAAGGAGTGAAACATTAGATTTACTGCTGTTGATTCAATTTCTGAAACGGGCACTAATCTTGATCAATAGACTTTCTGCAGCTTCTGGGATACGTTTTATCAAGCTGTCACACCGACTCTTTGGCGTTTTTTTAGCTTGTGAGCAGGATTGTGGCAGGCCTTTGCAGGTGGGGAAGGTAAGGGAACCCTCACTGCAGACAACCCAAGGGCAGGTGCTGCTTCTGGAGAGCGGCGAGGCAGCTCCCTGCCAGGGCTGGCTGCAGCTATGGATGGGCAAATGCCTCTGTTGGCCATCCCCAAACTCAGCAGCAGAGCAGCGGTGCAGCCAGCGCTGTGCTGCCTGCAGACCTGAGGAAAGCAGCCTCTCGCCAGGATGAAGGCTGTAGGTGAGCTGTTGCTGAGGGCAGTGTGTGCTGTGTCTCTGTGCTACACCTATCTGATTCACAGCAGTTTCCTTTAGCACTTCAGGACCTGCAAAAAGCTCAGTGCAGAATGAGCTGTCGTCAAACTCCAGCATGCCATCAGCAAACATGGAAGCAGGTTGGAGCTGGCAGTCCTGATAGTGATTCATAGCGTCCAAATCCAGCTCTAGTTACCCTACGGTGGCTCTGAAGCGAGGGGAGCTGCTGTCACTCACATAGTAGCTGTAGTGCAAAAGCAGTTAGCTGCACCGCTCCCATTCGTGCGTTTTTCAGTATATTATTCATTTGTATTACAGTAGCTCCTAATGGCCCCAAATGAGATCAAGGCAACGCTGGCTGGAGGCTGTGCACATAGTGTAAGACAGCTCCTGAATCCAGGAGCATCTAATCTAATCAGCTAGTGAGCGTCTGTACAGCAGAGTACAGCTTATGCCTTTGACTTCTCCCACGGTTGCATATGCCATGGTTTCCTGGCCAGTATGCTGCTCGACGCAGATTCCCCCCAAGTGGGAAACACCAGCAGAGTGCTAAAGCAAATGTCATTTGAGATGGAGGTTCGTTTATTAAATGTGAAGCACATGAAATGTGCTCTGTTGGGCTGTACTAGAAAGGCAAATAGTTCCTGATTGCCTGAGCCTTAGAACTGTACAGCCTTTTCTGTGGAGACCTGACCATTCAGGGTGGATTCCCCTTCCAGAATGGAAATTGAGAAAAACCACCCTATTGGGGGCAGAGACAGGAGAACAGAGTATGGCCCTGGCTTCGCATATGGAAAAAGTTCATAGGGGATGAGCTTTCGAACAAGGCTCTGAAACCCATGATTATGCTAATCCAATAACCTGAGGGCCATGGATGAAATCCTGAATTCATTAAAGTTAGTGACAAAATATCCTCCCCTAGGGGCTGGGGGAATGAAGCAACTGGCAATCCATTATTTCAAACTACAAGCTGATTAATGGGGTAATTTTTATACAGATCGAGGGATGTTTTCTGTCCCTTTCTCCCAGATCCAGAAATATATCCTGACTTGAAGCTTCATTCAAACCTCATACAAGAGATGACAGAGTCCTGTTTATCAATGTGTTTATTTCTAAGAAGTGTTGTAGATAGATACAAATTTTAATGGGGTCTAGACTTGCAAGGTCTGTGGCTTCAGAAAGGAAATAAATTTACTTGTGCAAACTCAGTGTGATTTTTCAGAACCTTTCAAAACACCTTTCTTCAAAATACTCACTAAAATATATAATTATGTACTAAATCTTGCTATTGCATCACAAGGTTTGAAATACTTGGAAATTTTTTTAAAGACTTTTTCTGGGATCATGGTAAATCTCAGCTGTCAGAAAAGGTAAAGCTCTGGAGAAAGAAAAAAGCCTGAAATATATGACCCTTAAAAGCTCTTAAAAAACTGGAAGGTAATTAAAAATAACCGATTAAAATGTATTACTTTTATTGTCTTGTGAAGTCAGTCTCATGATGTCAGGGTCCTGACATTTGTGCTTGCTTCAGGATGCCGGTTTTGGGGTAACTGTAATTTTCATTGAATACTGTCATAGGGAAGGGGAAGACATTGGTAGAAGCAAACTTTTCACTCTGGGGAGTACTGGGAAAAATCCTGGTTTATATGCTTTCGCAGCTGAAACCAGAAGATGTCTAATCTTGAGGTTAATTCTCAACTGTCCTGATCCAGTCATGTTAGTAGACATCCCACAAGCTGCTGTTTAATTTTGTCTCCGTTTTCTCTCTCTCTTTTTCTTTCTCCAGTGTGATAATGACAGGTGCATATAACAACTTTTTTCGAATGTTTGACCGCAATACCAAGCGGGATGTTACCTTGGAGGCATCCCGAGAGAGCAGTAAACCACGAGCTATTCTTAAGCCCCGGAGAGTCTGCGTTGGAGGCAAACGGAGGAAAGATGACATCAGTGTTGACAGTTTGGACTTTACTAAGAAGATCTTGCACACAGCATGGCACCCAACTGAGAACATCATTGCTATAGCAGCGACAAACAATCTGTACATATTTCAGGATAAAGTGAACTCAGAAATGCACTAGATTTATCAATATCCCTCTATATTTACAAACCAGCCTCTTGAGAGTTGTAGAAGGATGTGATCTTCACAAAAATTGTGGCTTCTGTGGTGGGATTTGTAGGTTGCATCCTTTCATCCCTCAGCCTGTATCATTATTGGTGGCAAGCCAACTATTTTCCATCACTGCAACTTGTATGAGTAAAAGGCACGACTGCAAATCCAGTTCTGTGGTCTGTATTGGTTCCTTTAAACAAACAGGGGTATTTATTCATTTTGGGAGTGTTCCTGAGGTGGGCTGAGACTCCTCAACTCCCGTCAGTCCTTTCGAGCGTCTCAGTGGTTCACAGGACCATGCTGTTCTGGTGCACTGCCTGCTTTTGCAGTCCACAGCATTTACCACATTGTTAGAGCTTTTTGCCTCAATCTCTTGATTTTTTTTTTCTCAGTAACATTTTCCTGTCTTTCAACTAAGCCAAGCCTGTTTGAGTGAATGAATAGCCACATCCCTTTAGAGCACGTGGCACATTGGAGGGGCCTCATGACGATTATAACTGGAAGCAGAACCCCTGCTGGTGAAAAGCTGCCCTGTCTCACCCGTCCCATTCCCTTCTTTACAACACCCTCTTATTTATTTATTTATTCACATTACTAACTTTGTGCTTCAACTTCCCGAGTGAATAAGTGACAGACTGGCATAGTTACTCAGCCAGCTTATTTTAAGAAGGTCTTTCTCCATAGATCTCTTTGCTCTGTTTAAAACAATAACTAGTGTCTTCATCACGCGGAGGACTATTAAAAAACTTGATATTGCCATTCCAGAGGGACTGGCCTGGCAGTTAACACACAAACCTGTGCTACCGTTTGGGGGTTGGAGTTCTGGAAACCTTGGCTAGAAATACTGTCCTTGAAAGCAACAGTCGACTTGAGCGGGAATAAAGCTACGTCACTGGTAGGCACTTCAGAAAGGCCCTCGTTTGTTGATTGCAGCATGGTTATTTTAATCCTGGCTTTTGGGGAATACAGGCAATGCCACGGTATCTGTAACTGTAAAAAGAATGGTACTGTGAGATGCAGCACTGCTCAGTGAATTTTAACACTTTTAAATGAATCCACTGCTGGGCGAAAAAATAATTCCTGGAGAAACATGAAAAATCAAAAACTCCAAACCAGACAACATTAGATCTATCTCTGTTTTTAAATGAATAGCGATGTAAATGGAAAAGGAAAGTACACGCAATTGGTGTAGTGCATGCAGGAATTATATGGGAACAGTGCAGGGGGCAGAGAGTCCTCTTAATCCAAGAAAAGAAAGTTCTGCTGCATCCCTAATAGCTCTGGCAGAAAAATTAATATCCCAAAGGATTTCTCCTCAAACCATGAATAAAAGAGCACAACTCAGATGACCTGTTAGTCTGCCCATATTAAAACTCTTCCGAAAAAAAGTCTTTAAGCCATGATGCGCTGAGTTCTTGGTAAGTGGAGAATGTACTGGTGAAGGGATCTGCATGCTTTTATATTTTGCTTTGAGGGAAAGAGTGGGTAAAAAATCTGCTTACAAGAACTAAAAAAGCAAAGTCTACAGCTTTTGTATGACATCTGAACACATGAAACCTGTATGTTTGAATTTTTCTAGATCAATGCTGTATATTTTGTGTGTAGAAGCACAAACGCATGTGCATCAGTTTCCAGCCACACTAAACACATACGGTATGAAACGTGTAGGCTGATTTTAAAGGGAATAAGGAATGTTTGTTTATAAAATACCGTATGCTGTAGCAGGCATGGACAGTATATGTACATATTTATTCTAACAAAATTTAACAAAATTGCTTTCCTTTTTTTTTTTTTTATTTTCTTGTAAAAAGGTTTAAGAATGTGGTAAATTGTATAGAAAACTTGTTAATGCCAAACCACTGCTTCAAGGGTGTCATACAATTTCTTTGACTTTTGGCCTCCTCCATTAACCTGTGCAGCTCAAGAAAAAAATGCTATCAGCTCATATTGGCATTTACAGCTAGAAGTACTTTAAAACATATATTTAGCTTTTAACATTCTCGAGTAAGATTCTATAGATAACTTATTATAAAGCAGATCTTAATACAACAATTTTTTGTTTTTAATTTGAAGTACCTTACTCTGTTACAGCTTTGGGTACCAAAAAGAACATGTTAAAATTAAATAAAGAAATATATCTTTGGAGCTTTATAAAACTAATGAAATACCCAACCAAAATACCATGAAGTGATTATAGAGGAAATAAATAGAAACCTTTCAAAGACCAGTATTCCATTCCTGTCTGTGACATCGCTACTACAGATCGGTTTCCTGGTTTCTTGAATGTATGGAAAGTTAACATCGTCATTGTGAACGTTTCCAACTTTCTTTCTCTTTTTAGTTTGAGCTTTCAGTGGTGTAGAGTAAGTGATGGTAAAGTTGGTAAATCTGATTGTTTTGAAAGCTGTTGTTCATGGCTGCATTCTTTGTGTTGCACAAATTAGCTAACTGTTGTTGAATAAAAATATAAATATGTTAATACCAGCTTTTTCAATAAAACTACAACCAAAAAAGGCATAAATAGATGACTTCAAGGCACAGCTTATTTTTAAGCTAGACATAAAAGAGCTGTTTAGCTCCTTTTACAAAGGAGGAAGAGTCACGGGGATTGGGACTCACAGGACAAGCTACTATGTGAACCTGAAGTGTTGTGGCAGTAGAGGAGTAAAGACAGTGCCGTGAATGGGCCTGACTTGGGGGTGCAGGGTAACGAAGAGTGCACGCAGGCAATTACAGCAGAGCTGGAGATGATAGACTTTTGGTTCACATCCTGGACCAGCTTTTTCCTCTGCTCATAGCCCAAGATAGACTTAGGAGATCTGAGTGTCAGTCTGCTACAAGCAGAATGAGACATGCGCAATGTGAAGGGACTCACACAATCACAGGGTAAAAAATGGCATTAGTGTCATCACTGGCCAGATGGGAGACCTTCCAGTGCAGCAGACCGTGAGGGCACGTCTGGATTGTGTCCAGGCTTGGCCTCTCAAATGAGACAGACATTAGCCCAGGTGACAAACCAGAGGGCTACCAGCGGAGCAGCATCCCTCTTCCCCACTACTGCTCTCTTTCTACCTCTGCCCCAGGGGAAAATTAAAAAAAGGAAAAAAAAAAGAAAGAAAAAATAAGAAAAAAACCCCCACTGGCTTGGCAAACACACTTAAAGCTAGGAAAGCATTCACTTCTCAGTCCAAACTGATGCCTGACCCTCCTCGGTCATCGTGATGCTTGCCCCAGATCTTGGGCTCTTCTTTGGAATCTCAGCCTAAGGCAGCTAACCCTGCCTGCCGGTTCTACACAGAGCCCCAGGGTGTCAGAATCCGCCTGGGCATCAGCGCACATGAGCTAGACACTGGAAGGCTAAGTCCTTTTTCTGGATGCAGACCAGAATAAATTTGCCTCAGCTGTTAGATTAGGCAGTGTGTTGCTTTGCACAGCTCTCCCAGAGCTTACGTGCTAATTTTTTTTTCTCCCCTTTTTTTTGGGAAGACACAGTCAATCCCACTCATTTAGGTGGACAAATATGACTAGGCACTGAAGAGAGAAAGCTCAGCTGAAAATCAACACACCAAGCAATACACTATTTACCTTTCCAGTTTCCCTTTTCATCCCTAAATACCCAGTAGGAGCAGGAGCCAGATGGCTAACTCTCCTGCTTTTGAAATTTTCACGTGCATCCTTAGTAGCTGCATACGGCAATTTAACCCTTTATGGTTTTGGGGGGGGTGGGGCTGGTGGTATTGGCAGAAGCCACCTGCTTCTTCTTTTTGCAGCCAGCACGTCGTCTTGCTTTCGGGCAAAGTTAAGTCCATTGGAGCCTTCCAAGGTTGTAGTTATTAATCCTTGATGAGAGGGCAAGTATAAGGATTGTTCACCTTCTATGTCCAATTTTCAGTAACATTATTATCATCAATTTGCTCCCACTCCCAATAATAATCCTTTTCCATTTGCAGTCTTCTCAGCAAATTGCATTAAGTCTAAAATTAGAGTATGAATTCACTTATCTTGCTCATGCGGTAGAACCTCAGAAGGCACCAGGATTACTGGAGTGGGTGAGAATCAAAAACTTTTATAAGATGCTTGTGACAGGGTGTATGTCTTTGGTTTTGTGAAGCCATGAAATAGTCTGGATATTCTGTACAGGACATTTTGCCGTGCACACTGGAAAGGTTTGCTTTCAGAGTGTAGCATGAGAAAGCTTTCTTGGATGTTATTTTGTTTTTTCTTCTCTCTGAAATTGGATGAGGATCAAACTTTTATTCACGTGAAAGTGAGCACAACTCTTCAGGCACTTAGCAATCCTAAATCTGGGCCATGATGCAAAACATTTCATGTGAAGCACCTGACTGAGCAAACTCCTCAGTTCCCTCAGCTATAAAAGCTCCCATGAATACGGATCAGTAATTAGGTACAGGTAATTACTTGTCTTGCCGTTTGCCAAGTGGAGACAGTCAATGAGTAGGACAAGATCCTTAAACCAAGAATTCCATTAAACAATTATTTTAATTATCATGCTGACACTATATACTCTTTTTATAACACGGCTGCTAAAAAGAATAAACCCTACAATAGCGACTCAATCACAGCATGCCGGGTGGTTTTCTGGACAGCCACTCCTTGTTTTAAGACTAGTATTAGTCATACTAGTAGCATGTGCATGGCTCACGCAGCAGCCTGATCCAAGGTGTCACAACAGATCCCCAAGCAGATTAACTTCAAATACAGGACTGAATTCTTCAACTGGTGGTAAACTGACGGTGCCTCAGGGAGAAGAGTACTTAGCTCGGAGAACTCCAGAAACCTCATCACCACCTTCTGTGGCTTCATCATAATTTCTCCAATAGGACAAACAACTCGAGGGAAAAATTCACTGTAAATGATAAATAATAAGTAATTGAAACTGGAATGTGGGTGTCAGATTGGTGGGGGCAAAGTGGCTGGTATTCTTCCATGCTCTCCTATAAAAGAAATGCTGCCCAAGCAGGACACCAGAGTAAGACCCCGCTGTCAATAACTTGTGCCAATGTCCCAGCCCTGGCAGGCTCTCACTTTTATTTCTCCTTGGCTCTGCTAGATGCCCTGGACCAGGCTCCTTGTCACTTTAGTGGGAAGATGCAGAAGAAAGCAGAGGTTTCCCTCTGACAGGAGAGAGAGACTGGCATTGCGACCTGTTTGCAACACAGGAGACAGTGCTCACAGTAAATTTGTGCACAGCTCAGATTGTCTGGTGGAAGAGGTGGGGAGGAGAATGTTGGTGGTTCAATTATCATCCTCTGACATCTCTGCTAACACCTCTCTGAGATCAACAGCTGTAGTCTCCATTTGTCACAGCTATTGATCCAGGCTTCTGCAAACCTGGATAGATGTTGCTGCGTCAATTGCACTCTGCCAATATGTTAAAAATGTTCTCTGCAACCCTAGCAGGTAAAGACTTACTCTATGAAATAAGAGATAAGCTGCACTATTTTATGCCACCTTCCTCCACACATTTCGTGAACAAGTAGGGCTTAGCT
Organism: Burhinus bistriatus; assembly: GCA_013397275.1. Classification (NCBI taxonomy): domain Eukaryota; kingdom Metazoa; phylum Chordata; class Aves; order Charadriiformes; family Burhinidae; genus Burhinus; species Burhinus bistriatus. Next base: position 603,795 of record VYXH01003903.1, on the reverse strand, counting down.
AGGCTTCTTTTTTAAAAGTTTGGTTATTTTGAGCTGCTATTGTCATATTGCTAATGAACTTCCAGGAATCCAGTGCTACTTTTAAATCTGGTATCTCCCAATCAATTTGTGGAGCTGCTAAAAATCGCTCCTTGCACAGTTTATCCCCTAGGTCCTGTCAAACCAGTCCCAAACCCAGACTTTCCTGAGACCCACCCTGCATTATGAAAGAGCAGAGAAGGCGGTTCTTGCTTTGGAAGGACAACTGCAGTCTGAAGCTACTAAAGTGGGCCAGAAATATTTCTGTTGCTCCCTCTGCACGGTCCATCCCCAGCCTTATCCCCCCTCCTCTGCCCCCGTGCTGCCTGCCTGGCCTCCCCACGTTGCCTTTCTTTGCACCTCATCCTATGACTCCCCACATTCTCCCTTTAGCCTCCTCCTTGGGCCACATCCAGTGGCCGGAAGCCACTAAAATTCCATTGACTCCCACCACTAGACCAGCCACAGCAATCTCTGCAGGCTGCAGGAGCCGTTTCTCACTGGCGTAAAGGTAAGTGCCCCATAACCTCTCTGTCTCCCGAGCTGTCAGAGAGGAAAGCCCCATTTGCCAATATGCTATATTTCAAGTGGAAGATTTACAGAATCAGAGAGATTGTATCTTAGCAACCACCAATGCGTTAAGAAAGCAGTTTAACCGTTTAAACCTTCAATTGAAAGATCCACCCCAAAGAGACAACTGTCATGTACGAGACACAAAGCCCTCCCAGTGATTCACCAGGAGGGACATGGCCACCTTATGCACATCCACCTGCCAAAGCGATCCTGTGTGAATCTTTTCCCTTCCCAACATAGACGAGTCAGGTGCTGTTATGGCCCATACCTACATTGTTTGCTCCCTTGCAGGAAGTGAAGTGGAGAAAAGGCATCTTTTTGCAGAGAAACCCTGAGGTTTTGTATATTGGTCTCATCCCTGTAGGAGACAAAACAAGATCTTCAGGAGTTTCCAAGGGGAAATAAAGAAGCCCCACAATGAAAATTCAGAGTGAAGTAGGCACGGGGCTGTGATGGCCCTACATGAGATGCTGTGATGCAGCGTCTATTCCCTGATTTGTACAAGTTAGAAATGCAATCTTTTCCCTTCCAGGGCAATACCTTAATTATCGGTCTTCAGATACACCTTTCCCTCAGTTCTCTCCTTCCACAGATTTGGGCCAGATGACAGACGAGAGCCAGGCCTCTCTCTGCTTTACGTGAACACCCCAAACAACAGCTCTTGTGAGATTTTTCTTACCATGCCTGCAGCAAACCTGAATTTCATCCTTGACCTGACAATGTTAAAACAAAAGCCAAAAGGCTTCTGCAAAACTTAGGTTTTGAGGCAGAAAATAGTGATTGATCTAAACTTTCTGTAAAAGAAGCCTCACCAGCCTTTAGTGCACATTATATTGCATTGTATGTTATTGTGAACTACGTGATCCATGCCGTGCGTTGACACACTGCAACAGCAGGATGAACCTCAGCATAGTGCAAAGCGGCACCTTTATTTTTTGAAAAGAAAGGCCCGAATTCCCCAGAAGGGAGCTGCTTGAGAAGAACACTCAGTAGGAGTGGTGCAGAGCCCCTCATCCACAGACTGAACATTTTCTGCACAGAAAGGTAGGTCTTAACCCAGAACCACAATCCATAACCAGCCTCTGAAGGGAGCAGGAGCACATCCAGCGTTGCAAAGGCAGGTGTTTGTATAACCCACGGGCTTAACGGGACGCGGAAAGGTGGCAGCCGTTGTCTTTCTTGCTCTTGCCTCATAGCTGCACTATGTTGGAGAACCTTGATATAATAATTAAAGCAAAATTAAAGAAATTCTGCCAGGACAACTAGCGGTCTCAAAGAGTATTCATGCTACATGAGAACTGTGATACAAGGCACGTGCGTGTACTCAGCGTACCCGCCTGTGCTTAGAGACTATGTTACCTCTAAGCTGCAAGAGAGAAGAGCTGCCCTGGGCTAGAGGAACTTCAGGCTATAGGATTGAAACACTCCCATGGAAATTCACTTTTTAAACAACGATTAAAGATCAATTGAACTGTTACTAGAAGCAGCATTAGGAGAGATTTATGAATCATCCATTTACAACTCTAGGAAAGCATCTTGTGTAAAGAGAAGACTGAAAAATCCATTTATTGCAAAACCATTTGCTGGGCTCATCATGTGTCCCTTACGCTGGTGCAGGGGCACACGCACAAACCGCGCGCTGGCCATGGCCTGCCTTCAGTGATGAAGTTGGTAATTCCTTGAACATATTTCCTGCCAGTATGTACTCTGAACAAAATGTAGCACCAAAAGAAAATAAACTTGCTTTGCATTGCATCCTTTTGATTGAATGTGTTTTGAAGTCTTTTTAAAAATTGAGGGCACTTAGAGTATTCAGGCGGTGACATCCATCCTGACCTTCAGATGGTAGCTTCAGCTTTGATTGTAGACAGATTCTTGATCAGAATTTGGCCTGTAGACTACTTCCAAAGCATCTAATCCCTACTAAAATAACATTTCCATTACCTAATTAATTGTTTGAAGCTATTTTGAGCGATTATTTATTGAAGTTACAGTTTGTCACCTGAGGCAACAGCATGGCTTGTTGTCGTGGAAACATCTCTGCTGTCACCAGCGCTGAATAGGGAGGGAGGAACAGGAGAAGGAACTACAGAAGAGATGCTTTGTCGAAATGCCTCACTCTTTAAACTGAAGAAATTACTTCAAATAAAGACAGGCCACGCTGAGATCGACAGACACTGATTTCTGAGATACTAGGGGGCCCGTGGGCTTGGTTCAAGCCCTTTTAATTTAGTGTGACACAGCTCCTGCTGTTAAGCACTGCCATCTCCTGTGGTTAACGGCAACATTTGCAAGGCCCTTTCTGATGCCAAACTTGCTATTATTGCAGAAAAATCCTACCAGCTTCAAAAATAGAACAAAAACTCTACAACAACCTGCTGTCATTTCTCTATTTGAGCTGTAAAAGATAAAAATTCAGTCTTTCAGGGTTTCCCTATCAGCCTTTACCTGATGTGCGATCTTTTCACAATCCTTCTGCTTTCCCCAAATCTATGCATTAATTTATAGTTCCTGGAGATCTCAAGCAAGAGTTGCAGCTGGAATTTCCCTTAAAGCAGCATGTCTTCTACGTAAGTCTTAATTAAACTCTGCCACAGGTTTTCTCTGTTTCTTATTGTTCAGGTCACAGAAAGTTAATAAAAAGGTTTAAGCTGTGATAAGCCCTGATTATTTTTTTGACATCTAACACATGAAGAGACAGGAGAGAACAGAGTTTCCGTCAGAAGGGACATCAGGACTGTGTGTTGTCACCACTCATATTACGACAGAAGCAAACAATGCAGATCAACGCTGTCAGATTTATGTTAAAAGATCTTAGAGACAGGAACCTTCTCAAAAAGACGCTAAACTGCAAAGCAGCCAGACTGCACATTTCACAAGTTTGCCTTGCGCTGTTCCTATACTGTTAGTTTATCATTACACAGTAGTTTATTGCAAGGAAAAATAGGTTTCTTTTTCCATTTTCGTGGTCTTGGATTGCAGACACACTCCGCAACGACGACTTTGCTAATCATTTGTGTAACGTTGTTTGTAACTGGGGGGGAACTGGGTCTACAAATGGTGATCTGTTTTTTCATAAGAGATTTTTCTAATGGCATTTCCTCTCCGAAATGGAGTAAAACCAGAACCCGATTCTTTTGTTCCGTGGCGGTGCCCCCTGGAGACAGCAGCAGAGGGAGAGACAAGGCAGCGTGAAGCTGGAGTGCCATCTGATGGCACAAAGGGCAAAGCACACAGGGGACGACTTTGCCAGCGAAAGGACACGTACCCTGGGCACAACTGGAAAGTACCATTTTCTTGCAAAAAGTACTGAATAGATAAAGCAAATAAGCACACTGAGACTCCAGACACAAATGTGCTCTCTCTGGAGGTGAGTGAAACGTATATAATGGCTAGGCAGCACCCCTAAACGGGCACAACGTAACCTAGACTCCCCAGGACTGTATTTTCTGACTTTTTAAAGAACACATGTTGAGGAAGTACAACTCATCAGCAGTTGGGTGATGACTTGCACTGTGATGCTTTTGGCATCCTACATCAGACTGCAGATGAGAACTAAATCTCCGTCAGTCATTAGGACTGGAAACGTGAATTGTTAATTACCTTCGTACATCATTCACTGATGTCTCCACGAAGCCGATACAGATGTCACTAACACTGACTAATCCAGCCTCATAACTAATGAAATGCCAACCAAAATGAAGCTACGAGCTTGGCTATAAAAATGAAGGGATTTTTATGTCGAGCTTAGTTTGTTAACCCATAAAGTGCACTGCCTCTTAAAACTAATTTTTCTTCCTAAAATGTACACTGCCATGTAATTAGAAGACTCAGGAACGGGGTTAGGAGAAATGTCACCTGTCATAAGAGTGGGAATAAAATCAGATGCACTGGCAGCACCGCAGGAACTCAACTGGAAACGCCGCAGCTGTGGCACGGGCTGCGGAGCGGCCACCCTGTGCCTCGGCCGGAGCTAGGGAGGATGCCAGGGAAATGTTTTGTGGCAGAAGAGGGGGTGCACCCCCAGGGCTCCAGACTGCACAGCAGGAGCTCTCAGCGTGATCACTGGGGGCAAATCACCAGGCCTTACACAAAAGCTTTTCTCCCCGGCTCTGGTGTGGTGAGCCTCATGCAGTCTGAGACAGCGCTGCTCCGGAGGGAGAGGCTGCTTAATATTTAGCCACAGAACAGCAATGGATATGAAGTCTAATGGTGAAACATAAATGCTAAAAATAAATCATTTACATCACCACAAAGGTTAAAAACTGCACTTCCACTAACATTAAGATGCAGGACAGCAGATCTTAAGATCACATTCTGGCCACCGTATACCCACACAACTAGTTATGTCCAAATCTACCTCAAGTTATTCTTCAAAGAGTGTTAGCATTTAAATTCCTTTCCTGTCCAAGTTGAGTGGACTTTGCAGTCTGACCTCGCAGCAGAGGATGAACCTAAAGGCTGGCAATAAAACATTGTGTGACACTAGTGTCACGTGTCAGTGTGCAAACAGGAGCTCCCCACGAGCAACTCATCGCACCAGTCTCTCTGCTTTTATATTATATTTCTCCTATTGCCAAGTTTGTTTGTTTCCTTGCTTTCAGCCATACTCTTTCTAACTCCCAAACTTGTGTTGTGCACGGACTGAAGTGGCTTTGAGGGTGTGATGCTTCTATTTCACAATTCTACATCATTCATACAACTTAAGCAACAAAGGCAGGTACTGAGAGGAGTATTCTCATTGACTAATTTCAGGTGCTGCAGAACATCCTAAATTAAGACTCCATCTACACAGCCAGTAGAGGAAGAGAGGCTGTCGGGGAAACTCAAGCCATGTGAGAGTTTCCTCTCTAAATGGTCCCTGAAAAACCCCCTGTCGCACAGTATCTAGATACAAACAGGAAGATACCAACACCTTAATAAAGATGGCATGATTAGAACAAAAGTTGCACCAGAAAAATGTTGCCAGGAGCGAGACCCCCTCGCTGCCTGGGAGCAGGAACAGCCCATGCTGACACCTCCCCTTCTGCACACAGGAGCAACAGAGCTCCTGGACAGGATCAAAGACCTCCAGGTGGTGCAGTACAGCCCAGCACCTTCTCTGGGAGTGAGGGATCCCCCTCAACAACCCAGCACTATGAAAGTACTTTGCTTCCCTGGGCAGAAGCTGCCATCATCTCACCAAGTTTGTACAAGGAGCCTTTTCAGTGCTGAGACTTGACCTTCACAGCAGCAATCCCACCCACACAGTGACATCAAAAGACGTACCATCTCCCCACAGAGAGCTCCTGTCAGCGCTGGACCCAGGATAACAGAGACAGCAGCACACTGTGGCACTGGAGTAGGCAGCCCTGCATGTGACCTGGCCCAATTTTTATTACTGGTGGCAGGTGGGAAAGCTCAAAACTAATTGAATGCAGCCTCCATTGGTAAATCCATCTCCCATCATGCCGGAGCAGTCACAAACCTTCAGGTAGAGCCTTCTCTTTTCTCTTTGTAATGGGGATTTGCAGAAAGGAGCAAGTAAATCAACATTAATCATCTGCAGTTGATAAGCAAGTCGATGAAGGTGATCTGGTTGACATGGGTAACAGCCCTGTTGCTAAATAAAATGGCCAAGAATAATTGCCAGTTCAAGGGACTCAGTTGGCAGTTCAGTTTGTTTCCTTGGAGCTAAACCACCTTAGTTTGTAGAGAAGGCTATCTGCCTACAAATGTGTCACAAAACCATCTTTCTGTTGTGCGTGGGCGTTGTCTGTGAAACCACTAGCTACGCTGGGGCAAAACTGCTTCTGTCACAGGCTGCACTAACAATTTACTGGTGTGGGCAGCGCTTAGGTCTGTTCTGGGATGCAGCAGACTGTAAATGCGTTGGGGCAGACCATCCAGCCAGATCCACCACTGGGGATGTTGGTTCTGCTGCAGCGAGGGTGAAGGGAAGCAAACCATCTTCAAGCAGGTAGTGCTACCAGTCTCCAGGTCTACACCTACAAATGTCCTGGGTTGCCAGATCACACTTGAATTATTAGTATTGTCAACTGCCCTGGGAGCACAGCTTCATTTTTTTGTGTTTGAAGACAGTGGCCTACCGTCTGGAGACAACTGTAAGAAGATGGAGTAGTGGGACCGCACAGGAAGACACCAGAATTTCACTGTTTTATTTTCCTTGTTGCAAAGTGAGACTGTTAAGGAGGAATTCACATCCCAACTCATGGGTCATCTGAGAAACAGGGAGAGGGCAGTTAAGTGCTAAAAGAGTCTACCAGATGGCAAAGGTTGGGGAGGGACAGCCAACATCTAGTCCTGAGGACACGCTGCTTTGTCAGGAACCAGGGCAGGTTTACGTGGGTGCGGGCAAACTGAAGTGTCAGGTGGCTCTGGTGCAAAAACAATGTATGCACTCACTGTCTACATTATACACAGATACTCCCCACACTACATGTGCAACTGCTCCTTGGCTAAAAAGTCAATTATGAATAACGTCCTGTTCTTTTGTTTGTTGTATTTTGGGAAGTGTGATTGTATACACACACAGACATTTTTCAGCAGGATTGCAAAGATCCTCAGTTTCATCATCAGCAGTTGCAGCCCCTCAGAGGAAACACCCCAAGTAACTCAGTACTCAAATCAGAACGTGCAGTAAAACACATCACTTACAGCACGAACTTAAATGAAATTTTTTGTCAGATGTAAATGCTGAAAGGAGCATTGTGAAGCTGCAATCTTATAGAAGCTGCTTCCTGTAGCTGACAATGGGAAGATATATATATATATTCTATATATTTCCTTCTATACTCACGTAAAATATTTTGCAAAGGAAGGTTGCAAGCAGTGTCTCTATGTCCCCGTTCTGCTTCAAACCTGAAGTTCAGGTTTATTAGAGGTGATGAAAATGCAAGTTTTCCCAGTGCTGAACATCTTTCCATAACGGGAAGGTGACTCTCATCTTTTCCACGTCAGGCTGTAATTTATAAGAGGAAGTTGCAGGTTGCTAATGATCCCCCCCCCCAAATAGAAGC
>VYXH01003903.1:557488-587083 GCA_013397275.1 Burhinus bistriatus | reverse complement strand
TGAACCTGTATGTCCCACAAAATACCACCTGGCCTGCCTCCCAAGAAACAAGAAAGGATTTATTTTTGCTAACTATTCTTATAATTCACAGACTGTAAGGCAACATTGTTTACACAAGGAAATCAGTGAGACCTCTTAGCTGTCTTAGTGGGGTTCAGATCAAGCCTAATACCAAATGTGCCATCTAAATTTATTGTCCTATTATGACAAAATATACAGTGGTAAGACAGTCTTTTTGGTGTGGAATCAGCAAGCAGACATGGTTAGAACCTCATAAAAATTCCTTAACAGCACTTTTACAGGACTGTGGGACATCCTGAGAGGGAAGAATTTACCAACTTACTATGTATAGATGGCCTATCAAATGTAATGACATGTATACTCTCAGGCACGCAAGAACTGTCCATTGACAATGTCGGCTCTAATCTTCTGTTTATACCTCCATTAAGGGCAACTCAGATCAGATATCTGCAAATGCATATCTGGCTTTAAAATTATCTTCCAAGTATTGGCAATGTATTAAAACTGAAGGAAGACTCTCCTGCTGGCAAAATAAATTGAGAAACTCAGTAGATCTGAGAGGTAAATGCTGGAGAGTAACAGCTGTCTTGTTCATCCATGAAAGGTAAAAGCTCTGTGGAGAAGAGGTAACAGCTTAACTCCTACTTTAAGTGTTTGATGAAAACTTTTCGGTTTTAAATGTTATTAGTATTTTGTCACCCATGTGTCTCTTAAATTGATATAAAAAGCGTATGTTGTAGATTCTACTTTATTATTCATAGATTTTTTTTTTCCTTCAATTTGGTTATGACAAATTCCCCTGCCTCCCCCATCCACCGTAGAAAAAGAAAAATATGCACATCAATTTCTGCCTACGCTTACATGTAGGTTCATTTACTCTCCTGTTATTTTATCTGCCATTTAAGCCTTCAAAAAAAATTTGCCAGTTCCTTTTCTGACACCCTTTGAATTACTGAAGAATTGAGAACAAAATGACTTGCTTTGCACTCACGCTTTATCAGCACGTGCCAGTTCAGCTAAGGGATGGAGAGAACAATATTGTCATCCATTAAGCACCAATACAACATAGCTGCAATGAACCCAGATACAACTGCGTTACGATATGATAACCAGACCATGAAACACAACAGTCTTATCCTTGAACGACTATTTCTGGCTTTCCAGAAGTGGGAAACGAGTCACAAGAACAGCTGACCTACTCTCACAGAAGTTTTGCTAGGACCAGAAGCTTAGTCTCCAACATACTGTTTCTCCCATCACTTACTCACTAACTCATATACACAGGCATGCGTCCCTCTTTCTCTTTTACTTCTGTGGAAGTTAATGTAAAACTGAAATACTCTACTCTTCTTAGGAATGTTATTTTCAGAAGTCACCGGTGTAATGAACACAATCCTTGAAGGTAAAGGCCAAACTGACCTAATGAAATGTAAATCTAATCTTTCAAGGAGTTTAAACCTGCAAACCCCCAGATTTGGCTCACTAATCCACATACAATGCTTCAGTTACACATATTCTCAACTACAGACGTATCAGTAAGTAATACGCTTTGTGACATTTTCAAGTGCTCTTCAAGAACCCATCTAAATTGCACGTGAACTATTTCATACGACCTACCGCATTTCAAGGAAGTGAGCTATTCCAGACAGTGACTAATCGAGCCTCATGTTAGATAACGTTCTTGAAAAAACTACACATGCTGCATTGTTTATAATTCATTTTCTTAATTTAACAATGTGACTTTCCTCCTGAAGGCCCAGCAGCGTATCAGCATTTCTTATGTATGCAAGGCTAGGGAGAACTGTATTTCAACTCCCAACACCCCGCCCCCCCCATACCTTACAAAACTCACAGATTTAGATCTACAAGTCTGACCCTGTGTGTGTTGAGTGGTTTAATTCTCCCCATTACATGAACTAAGCTGACCTTAAGTTATGAAAGAAATATCTTGATGCATCTTTCCTATATCAATGCTTGAACAAATACAAAAAGACAAACATTAATTATAAGGGAATGGCAAACAGAAGCAAGGCAAACAGAATGAGGGATCTGTCTGCATTAAATGGTTGCATAATTAATTCCCGTATTGTAATCAGAAAACTTACTACAGTTTAGAACTAAAAAAGATTATTGAAAGTGCAGATTTTTTTTTTTTTGCTGAATAGACTGATAAGTTTTGAAAGGGCAACAATATAAATATAACAAGTGACACGCAAACTCCCGTTAGCATACTAATCACTGACAAGTTGACTGTAATGGTGATGTCTTCTGTGAGTTTAGATGCAGATCAGTTATTTACCTTGCACATATAATAAATTGACACTATCAGTTTATAGAAATCCAAGCTTGCTATACAGTCTTATTCTGACAGCACAAAATTGCATAGCAAAACATAATAGAAACCAAAACCACAGGCAAAGATTGAAAACAGCAGCATGCACTCACATTCACTGCTTACTAATCGCTCCAGCATTCTTCTCTGCTTCTGCACTGACTTTGGGACTGGGCCAGGTTGCTTCTCACCATCTGGGTCAACAACAGAAGTTTATGGAAAGTCAAAGTAGTCAATTAAAGCGATCAAACAATTACTGCAATGTACATAAAGCTGCAATATCTGGAGAATAGCATTTCTTCAAAGTCAGAAAAAGACAAAATATACATATAAACAGGTAAGAAGTGGCTATATAGCTTTCTATATTCCTCTTACTATGTTAGAAAAGGAAACGGCATGACATAGCTAACACATACTGCCGTAATGGCAGAGTGAGGCAGGTGTCTTGAAGACTGGGTTTGTAAATTGAAATATCTAGTAAGATATCATCAGGATGACTGTTAAGGAAAAAAGTCAAAACCATAAAAGATTTATTTTCCAAGGACAGCGAGTGTCGAATGAAGATATTTTCAATACTTGGTCACTTGTATGAGTGCTTAACAGAATCACAGCCTATGGCAAGAGTTGGCAGGCCTTTATGAACTAACTTTATTAGTCCAGAGAACATAGTGATTACAAAAGAGTTACAGTCATCCACACTGTTACTCTTTAAGTAGATCATACATTTACTTTTATCTCATGCCCGATTGTTTATAAAGCCCTTTAAGTTTCCAGCTGTATTCTACCTGTATGTATTTTATCAATATCATAAATCAGTTCATAAACAAACCTTCATTGTCAACTTGCCCAACGTTTTCCAGCAGTTCAGAAACTGCTAATTGCTTCTTCTTTTTTGGGTTTAATTTCCAATACATGACTAAGGCAGCTTTCCTCACAGCTCTCTCCAAATCAGTCTCTGATGATAATTTTTTCACTTCTTGCTCGTTCTCAGAAGTGATGCCTCAAGAAAAGAAAAATACATTAGATACTATTATCCCACACCCATGCAGAAATGACAGATTTGCCCACAATTTATTTTTCTCAGTTTAGTCTGAAACTTCAAGTTTCATTCGCATCTTGACCACCTAAGCAAATTACTTAAATGCCCTTCTGTGCCCATTGCTTATCAAAATCTAATCACATTGCTTAAGTTTAAACTGTACTTCAAAGACTCTGCAAGACACGCATTATCCTTATGTCTTGCTGCAACTTCTCAAGTACAGCAGTTCAGGCAAAAGGTGGTGCGGATATGCATGTGATGTGTAAAAGGCAGCAAGAATTTAATGAAAGGTTTTTTTAGGTTTCTTTCTCTAAATAAGAGTTCAGCTAGTTGGCAGACAAGAGGAGACCATTCCAGCGTGGGAAGTAGCATGAAGGAAGACGTGAACCAAAGTGGGAGGAGACAACAGTGAAAAAAGACCATTTAAGAGAGAGGCTGTAGAGGGGCGAAAGAACGAAACAGCAGCAGATATGTAGGTGGTGTATGGTTATGTATGACCTTCACAGTCAAAGAAAAGAAGCTTCAATGAAAGGGGGGGAAGGGAAGAACAAGCATGAGTTCCATGAAGGAATTCAAGCAGATAATTAATATAAATGCTTTTATGAGCAGTATCAGTAATTAATGCTTTTTAAATTACCTATTTGAACAGGTTGTCAGCAACCACTTGCGTCTCTTTGCCATGAACATTCCCATCATATTTTAACCACTCTTTTCAGTACTAAAATGAATGTAGTATGATTTCAGATAAAGTGGGAAGCGCAAGCAAAAAAGTCTCAGAGAACCCATACCTCTTCTGTCTGCCAGGCATCTACGCAACAGTTTGACAGCTTCTCTTCGACCTTGCTTAGCAGCAAGGATGAACCAGTCAACCGCACTACAATTGTTAAGTTCTTCATCCTCCTCCTCTGCTAATCTTAAGAAGTGTTTCCCCACCTAGAATAAGTACAGAACAGAATTCCTTCAATTACTGAAATATACTCTACTCACTCTCTCTGTCTCTCTCCTCCCACCCCCTGGAACTCAGCTAGAATAAATTCTCTCTGAACAAAAGGTCAAAACATTTGCTCCTAGCACTAAAGAACATAGCTGTAAGTCAATCTTCTGCAGGGAAAGATCAGTTTCCAGAACTGGAAACAAGAAGGAATTGTAAGACATTTGGCCAGGTCAATGAATTAGCTGCCGTTCATCTTTGGGCATCTAGCAGGATCAGGTAAAGCTGCTGGTGTTAAACATTTTCTTATATGATTTTCCTCCCATAATAATGGTCAGAAAACACTGCTAGCTTCATTTTAGAAACACGAAAATTAAGTGTAATAGCCTGGTGCCAGTGGCATTCAGAAATTCAGATGACGTTATTGACAAAGGGCCTTGACGTGGAAGCAGGCTTCATCAGTGAAATCTCTGACTTGTAGCAGTTTAGCCACTGAAGGTCAAAGCAAACTCATGACTAATTACCAAAAGGAATAAAACTAATACTACTTAAGCATCAAGCAGATTCAGTTGAATAGCCTGTAAAAATCCTCCTATTCGGGATTACAGAAATTATCAAGCAGTTGCCTATATTACTGTTTTACAGATAAGAAGAAACACCACCTTTTTAATTCCTTCTGTAAAACTGTAATATATAATATGCTAGTAAATATATTTATGCAATAGCATGAAATACTTCTGCTTATCATACCACAAGGCAACAAAACATGAAATGGCAGAAAGTGGACAAACCTATTGGACATTTTATCTTCACGCCTGGAGAACGTGGGAAATGCTTTTACTTGGCTCACTGCACTCCCTCTCTCCCTCCTGTTACTTCAGTTACATTCTAGGAGTAATTAATGCAATACCTTAGGAGTATAGCTCCATAAGTCCACAGTATTATCGGCTAAAGAAACCTGTTTGACAGTTTCTCCAAAACTTTGCCTTTGTTATTACCATTAAAGGTGACTAAAGAAATACCTTTGAAAGATTAATAATTCACATTATTCCCATGTAGATTAAACACACTGATATAATAAAAAAGATCTTTCTTCCAGTAAAGGTTAGGTCTCCATCCTTTCAACTGGTTTCATACACCCGAGTGCTCCAAAAACTTCTACACAGATAGTTATTAAGCCCATAGCACATACAATGAAGCTACCCAAAACCATACAGAAATAAGGGGGGGGGGAAGGGGATTAAGTAATCCAAAAGTCAGAACTAAACACTGATTACAAAGTCATGCCATAGTTCAACAGGCAGTGCACAGATACGGCAGCAGACCAGGAAGAGAGTACATGAGATTGGGGTGGGGGGGAGAAAGATTTCAGAAATTTCCTGGTAATTTATCACCCAACTGCAGATGTACCTTCAGCTATTTATTTCAGAAAGGAATTGCTTGAACAAGTTACATGATAAATAACATCCTCTGATAAGAACAGCTGTTTCTGGAGCATGTTTGTATTTATAGCCATTGAGATTTTGAGCAAAGCTTCAAGAGTAGTGGCACTTAATGACACAGCTCTTAAGTTTATAAGGATCTCTTGGACATAGAAACTAGTATTGCAACGTAAACTAGCAGAATTTGGAATTAATCATATGGCACAGGGCTACTGCACAAGCAAAATGATAGCATGACACCTGTTTTACGATATAAGCGCTTTTTGGCTTGCCTGGGTGTTTTATTTTTAATTATTGTTTGGCATTTGTCTGTTTGTTTCGTTGTTCAGGTGGGGTTTAGTGTTTTTTTTGTGTTGTGGGGTTTTTTTTTGGTTGGGGTTTTTTTGTTTATTTGTTTGTTTGTTTTTTGTCTTTTGAAGTTCAGCATTAAGATTTAATCACCTACTCCCTCCAAAAAAACCTACAGAACCCACCCCCAAAATCTGAGCAACCAGAAAATATTTTTCCTTTATTTTGATTATAAAATTACAAGCTTTTGTGTACGTTAAAAATTTTGGTAGCAAAACCACCCACCTCCAAGTCCTATAACAAACATCAAGACTTTTCATGAAATACTCCTGGAAGGTCTACCAGTTCTCTCTGGACAAGCCCCGTGCAACAGCCACCTTTCACTGTCATAGCAAAGCTCCTATACAGAACCACCTGAGGATGGCTGCAAAGCTCTGGCCTGCAGCAGTCAAAGGAGGAAGAACTGATAGGAAGAGGTGTTAACCTCAGATTTGTTGTTTAAGCAATCAGAGATTCTCTTTCCCATGAGCTAAAACTGTGAAATGAAGTCATAGTTGGTAACAGCTTAACACGGATCTTCATACTGTACTTCTCCAAAGGCTGTGGGCTTTGTGGTTATCTCAAGCAGTCCCCTTGCAGAGATCCTCCGGTTAAAGATACAGAGCTGCTTTTTCTCCATTACAGAATTCCAGCTGTGGGTGTCTCATTTACATAATTGCTGTACAGTTATTTCTCAATAAAGAAACTACATAAAGCTACAGTAACACAGGTTGACAGCCACTCAGAGTTTATTTATTTCCATAGTCATTGCAGGGTTATTTTTGAATAAACTTATAGTAATAACTACAAGCCAGTGAACCAAGTGATTTCTTGTGTTTGACTTCATAATTATTCGCAAACAGCACAACAGTGCCATCTCGGCTTCTCATTCGTAATCCCACAAAGGTAAGAAATTGATTTTTTTTTTTTTTTAACTGATTCTAAAGGGACATATTCAACAAAAGGGAAGAAATACATTTTTTTAGGGTTTTTAAAACTAAAAGTTAACTCCCTCTCCACAAGCCACAAGAAATTTGATTGCACAGAAAAGAAACGACTGTACTTGAGGTTCCTTTTCAGGCAGTCAATTCATCCTGAGTGCATACTGAAGCAAAATTGTATGCTGGAGCTCTTTATGACAAGAATCCTATTATTGTGTGGGAACAGAAAGTGTACACAGTTAAATAGCTAAAGGAAGGGAGTGAAGGTGGAATGAATTGAGAAGGACAAAAAAATTATTATTTATATAAATATATATGCACACATCACAGGCTTAGATTACATAAGGTATTTCTTACTCAACTGTAAGTTACATCTGGAAAGAATATTTGTGGGGTTTGCTTTCTTTTGTGTGGAGGCACAGAGCCAAAATGCGGATTTTCCAGCCCCTCAAGGCTAAAGTTTCATCCTCTGTAAAGCCACTGGCTGTTTCAAAGGTGAGGAATTTGTTACTGTCTTCGGTTACAACTTCAAGGACAGCCTGTCCCTCAAACAAGTTGGAATGGAGTGGGGAGTAAGCCTGGCACTGCTTTTTTTTTTTTTTTAAATCAGCTTTAAAAGTATTACTTTCTCATCCCCACCTTTTATATTTATTTGCAAAAAGAGTGGTGATCCTTGGGGAAAAACAGAAACCACCAAAAAGCATGTAGGAGACCATAACCACTCCCTTTTGCCATCAAAGCTGAAGCTGGAAAAGAATGCTCGAGTAAAACATTAACCAAGCTAAACATGAATTAAACCCCTTTTAAGGTATTTATACTAGGACCAATACAGCAGAAAACTGGTACAATTTTTCTAAAACCTAAGGGACACCTAAAGTGCTAACACATACAGCGACAGAACTGCTGTTATTAATTCAATTATATCTGCCATTACACAACTAAACATAGCTAATTTCCATAAAGAAGAAGGGGCTTCTTTTCTAAAGTGTGTTAGTTCAACAGAGAAATGCTATAAGAGCAAAACACCAACCAACCTCTGTTCCTGCCAAAGCACCTCAATGGCAGTTTCTTCCACAGAGTCCAGCCTAAAAGTCCTGGTATCTTTGCGTATAGTGCGGTGCTGAACCAACAGCATTTAATTATCCCTACCTGCACACCTCCACAAGTCACTCTTCAGCACATATTTAAAAAAAACCAAAAGCAGTTCTGTACCTTCTCCATGCTTTCAGCCTACCCTCCTCGTTTTCATATGTACTCTAAAGGCTTACTCAAGAGTTGGACCTGAAGTCAGTAACACTCCCAAGCAAGCAGCATTTCTCAAGGCGGAGAAACCATCTGGCATCACCTTTCTTTGAATGGTTTAAGATCAAAGCAGATACAGTTTACTGAAGAAGAGACAGTAGTTCTAAAGCAGGCAGTGCTATTTTTGGAATTAAAAGCAAACAAGACTGGACAAAGAGCATATAAAGTTACCTCCGTTTGTGCTTTTGGTTCTCCAGCTTTGGCCCTCTCAAGCAGTTCCTCAAAGAGCACTTCAGGTTCTTCCTTCATGCTCTCTAGAAATTAATTTGATAAAGAAAATTGTTTACTAGCAATATTTGAAAGTATTTTATAAGTTACCGCTACATGTGGTTGAAGAATTAAAGGATCATATCCAAAAAACCAACGGAAGTGTTTTGCAAGAACAGTGGAAATGAACTCATTACAATATTTACACTCCATCTTAGTGTTGTACTTCAGCATATTTACCATTACTTGTTATTTGGTACCTGCCACAGGATAATACATACAGTTTACAGTTTCTCATTGACTTCCATTTCTCAGCAGAAGAATATTCTTTACAACAAATATGAGCACATGTGGAACATGCAGTATGGATCAGCTTCTGTACTATGACTATTCTTATTCTTGGTAGCACTTCAGTCTTTCACCTGGCAGCCTCTTTATTTAGTAGTGAAGCCTTTTCAAGAGTTTTGAAAAATTAACCTGCCTTTAAAACACATCCAGTATATTTGAAAGCTCAGCTCCTCAGTCTCTGGAGTATACAGAAACAAACAGTGATTACGCAGTTATAAAGCTATTTTGTGTCCAGCTCCACACTTGCACCTTGTTTTTTCTCCTTTCCTACCTACTGCACACATACAGGCTTAAACAATTTTTTTTTTTTTTCTTCAAAAGCATCATATTGCTCCACCAATTAATCATAAAGAAAAAAGATCTTGAGAGCTTTATCTGACATCTAGTGTTTTTAAATGTCATGCTGCATGGTACTTGATGAATGAAGAATAAGTTTAACAGAAAAGCTAACAGAGGCAAGAACTGCTACTTTTTTATGATAAGAATTTTAAAGAGGAAAAAAAATCAATACAGTAATGGGTAAGCGTAAGGACAACAGACCACTGATTCAGAATAACAGTTTTACTGGCCAACCTAAAATTGTAGTTAGAAAGGAAGATCCAAACTCAACAGCAAGTGCCAAAGCTTGACCCGTGCGTACCACATTACCCTACAAGGTCACTGAACACACCGTGATGCTGGGCAGCTACGTACTGAGGGCACAGACAGCATGAGAGAGTACAATTAGGAAGCAAAGTTTCCAAACGTAGGAAACCGTCTGACAGAAGCTTTCTGGAATCTGCTCCAAGTTACTGATTTCAGCCCCTCCCTAATTTGGGCAGCAATAACCTGAGAAGCTGGTAAGCAGCCCCGCTAGCTGAGGTGCCATTTAGTATCAGCTCTTTTTCAAGTGGTGGAGGAAGGAAGACATAAACCCAATTCCAAACAATCTCCCGAAGAACAGGGCTACTTACAGTCTTTAACATCCCTGGTACTGGGACTATTTCCAGACAAGAATAGGCTACAAGCCAATGCTTTCATTAAAATGGATGTATTTTAACAAGAGCAAACCATGAAGTAAGTTTTCTCTCCATCACCATACCACAGTTTTGTCTGCCAAGCTCCACTTGGAAAAATACTAATGCCAGATTGTAACATGTTGCCTGGCTAAACAAGGCACACAATGAAAAATAATTTTCATTTAGTACTTGGTCTTCTCAGTAAGCTGTAAAAATATTATTGTAAAATAGGCAAACAGCATCCCAGCAAAATTAACCACTTAATCTCCTTGCTCTGATATATAACCAACAGGATTGAACTCTAAACAAGTCAGAAGCCTGTTTTCCAGATGGCACCACTCACACCAACAGACATCACTCAGGGGTTTACAATAAACAAGAAGTTACAGGAAAGAGCATATTGTTTGAAAGAAACAAAATATTCATCCATCTACCCCACCTAAATGAAAAAAGTTGGGCAAGGCAGTACTTTTGTGGTTCTTTCTGTGCTTTCACATTCATTAACTTACTTTGCATCAAAATTTCTGCAGCAACAGTCTTGGCTGTGGATTTTTTTTTTTTTTTTTTTTTGTTCAAGGCTTTCTACACGTTGAGAAAGACCACCACAAATACTTCGGTGATACTCGGTATAAACCAATACAGAAGACACTGTTCAGAAGTTACTGTTTGATAATTCAGTGGAATTTACACACACACAAAACCACCAAACTACAGAAAGCAGTTTGTTAAGCTGAAATAAGCCCTAATAAGACGGGTGGTTCTCTGGTAGCTTATGCAGGCAAGGCCCCTTCCTTTCTCTCCTGCTCCACTTCCACACATAGGAGCATGGCGTGGCTCTGACCCCTTCCATCTCTTGCTCAGATGGATGTCTGTTAGATAAGAACGCTTATTACAATAGAAAGCTGTAAAGCATTCCTGTTGCTTCTTCATCACCAGGATATAGTTACTTTATTGTAATTACATTGCAGATTAACATGTAAATTTCTTTTTTTACTGTCTTCGCAAAGAACAAGAGCAAAACTAAGAATGTGAAGCCTTATGTTCCAGCTACCACCTTCACTGAGAAAAGAAAATAAAGCATGCTGGTACTGCAGGCAAACTTGTTGAAATGTTTGCTCTAACAGAGCTGACTGTCAGGGGAGAGAAACCCTTCCTGCTGTTAGTTTCAGCCCAATCCCTCCTGTCTGGTTATCACTGCTATGTACTCTCACATGTGACCTATAAATATAAATAAAAGATAGTTAAAGTTACATCTGTGGGTTTGTTCTGTAGTTGTAGGGCAAGGGCGGAAGAGCGGGTTGTGGTGTGTTTTTCTGAGATCAAATTTAGAATAGCTTAGTATCAGAGTGTTCCCATAACTAGCAATATTTTTCCTTTGCTTAAAGGATAAGCAAGAGGATAAGTAAAAGGATAAAGCATGAACAACTCAAATTTCATGGCTGCCATATCAATTTATTTTCTCATAAAGTATTTAGGTCAGTCTCTGAAGGTAAAAGGTCCAAAACACAGTAAGAGTGTGTTTTGGAACAAGGACGGACAACATACTTTTTTTCAATTCAGCTCAACACTAGAACAAATACTATACAAGAGTAAATGCACCCAGCATAAAAATACCATAAAAAGTGGTGATCTATAACTTATCACCCTTGTTCTTAAGTGTGTTTTTAGTCAGAAAATGTCTTGATGTGTATTCCTCCCACGTAAGAGTACTGCAATGGAAATGCTGTCAGTGGAAGCTTTTATTTTCCAGCTTTGCTAAAAACTCACGTCTATTTAATGTCAAATTTTACTCTGTCTTGAATATAAAAATTTCCAGAAGAGAGGAACATTCATCTTGCAACACTTCATGTATCTTTTATGACAATTAAAATAGACTTCACTAGCTGTTGTGTGTCAGGTGCATTTATATAAGCCAATGAAGTCTATCGGTTATTCAAGGTGCACAAGCACTGCAGTCATTCAAGTGAAAGCAGGGAAGTTTTAGATGGCACGTAGCATACATATAACAAACAAATTAAAACAGGACAGGGACATGGAAGGTGGTGAGTACTTCATGTTTGGCTGTAGTTCCCACCCTGACACCAAGACCCTGTGTAAACCTTAGTTCATCATCAGGCTACTCTGTGGTTCAGTTCCTAATTTGCAAAACAAGTTAATTCTGCCTTTACAGAGACAGGTCATTCAACACAAATTATTCAGTGGATATTGGAACAATGATATTGTTAATAAGATTTTAATGTTTTATTATTCTGCGTGATTAAGTCTTAAGCTTGAGATATGAAGTTATACTGTATCTTTTAATTTTCTCTGTTCCATTAAAAAAAGGGGGAAACAAAAAGAGATTTGTGTCTGAAAAGGATGAAGCAGATACATTTCCAAGTCTGCTGCGTTTATGTCCTCATAGTGCAGAAAGCATTTAAACCTTTGAAGGGCTACAGAAATATCCACTCTTGAAATTCAGGGTTTTCATTTAACAGGTTAAAGCTGTCACTTAAAATCTACTTTATTAAAGTACCTATTAAAAAAAGACTCTATACAATGAAATCAATAAAGGCTTGTATGCATTTCACAGTCATTTACAGCATTTACAAGAGTAAGCTAAAGCTGTGTATTATTACCTGATAGACTTCAAAGATACTATCAAAACATTACTAGTCATTTCTGTTTACTAGTGAAAAGTATGTTTTACAACTCCAGAAAAATACTCAGAATACAGAAGTCTAAACACAGCTGCTTATATAGGTAGGCTGTAGACAGGCTGATGAAAACTAAAGACTACTATTTACTTTCTGAAACTTTATACATGACTTTGCACATTGACTATATAAAGTAAGATTCCAATTTTGAGTCCAGCTTTGCTGCTATAGGCTTAAGGGGAAATTTAGCATTCATTTCAGCATAGGCAGGCATTTTTACTGTTTTTGCTAGGTTTTGACCAGAAATAGAAAATGTTGCAAAAGGAAGCAGTTATTAAAAGAATACTATGCAATACTATATTAGGATGCAATTATTGTCCCTTACCTCTGAAATGTAACAATTAAATCGACAAAAAGGCAGCTAATCCATAGTAGAGTTTAGTCCAAGTGAGACTGCAAGATATCAGTGCTTAACATTTTCAAGTCACAAAAGGAAGATGCCATCATTGATTAACAAGTTTAAGCCTCATCTTTGGACTATATCAAGGGTTAAAAACCACCAAACTCCTCAACATTCATACAAGGTTTTGAAGAAAGGACTTACATAATCTAGATAAGAAATCTTTTCAATGCAAAAGATTTTACAGACAACCAGAGTACGCTGGGGTTGTCATAAAATTTCCTTCCCGGTATTCTAGCACAAATCAGTGATGGATGCAACAGATTCCCAGTCTTTCTAATATCCTTCACACATACAACTGAAACACATCATGTGGGCATTGCTGCAGTTAGGTTGGCTTGTTACGAAGTGTCTGATTACAAATTCAGCAAAATGTTTTGCAAACACTTTAGGCAAACATTGTTTAAAAAAAAACAATTAAAATGCACTGTTATGACTTCCGTTCATGAATTCTAAAGTATTTAAAGGCATATAAATAATAATCCTTACAGACAAGGAAAGATTTTTAGTTATATGTACACACAGAGTGGATCATACACACCCAACCATGACCTCAATTTTTTTAAGGGCTCTTCTAACTGCTAGGAATCACTGCCTTAAAAAAAAAAAAATAAATCCATTATTTCATGCAGAAAGAGTCAATAGAGCACATACTGAATAATAACAATATTTGTTGATTTACTTTCCTACCAACACAAACACATTAAAGCTCTCAGCAGAGTGGATTTACCCAGCAAAAGGGAGTTTTAGCACCTTGCCTGCTATTATCATCCCCTGGCCAGATGCACACAGCTCCTTCTTCTTAGGTCACAGCTACAGCACCTGAATTCTCCAGATAAAACAAGAGAAGAAAGACCATGAACAAGGAATACCAAAGTCGAAAATTGGTATTTTAAAGGATCACAATCTCTCACACCTTTTGAGCTTAAGATCTTACTTGTTCACGCAGTTATTGGGGGCCAGCCACAAGACAGTTAACGTTATAATGCACAATAGATCAATTTTTATAAAAACGCAAGCCGGGCACTTCCAAGTGCTTTGAACAGTGTAAACCTAATGAGAACAGGATGAAAAGAAAACTGAAAGCAGTTTCTCAGACAGGAAGCAATAATGAAGACAAAATATTCATATGAAATATCTAAGTTTAAAAGAAATTACAGGTTTTACAAGTGAATATTAAAGCTGCATGGAAACTCTGCTGAACAAAAGATTAATGCATTAAGCAACACCCACACTAAGTGTATAAAGAAAACCTGTATGGCATACACACTTTATATGATCATGACTACAAGCATTCATTTGGGCTTAGAAAAAAATGCAGCTGGGAGGTGCAGGAGGAAGAGCAAAAAACCCATGTGTTGGGGAGAATGGAGGATCTGAGATGACAAGATACGAAACAAGATTTCTGGATTGGCCTTCTCATTTTATTAGTACAGCAAGTGTTCCAGTGACTGAAAATAGTCAGGAAGAGTGAAGCGTATGCACAATATATCTGCTATGTTCAGTGCTAGCCAGTGGCAACAAACTTCAAAGCTAACTCAATATGCACCTTGAAAAGTACATAAACATTTTTAGCATTTCATGAGAAGGTTTGCCAGTTGCTACAGATGAAAATTGTTATCAAGGTGGCCCAGCAAAGTGCATCAAGCAACAATAAGCAATCAATCTCCCAAATGATCTTGCAAATTCCAGGGGTTTTTTAAATACAGGATTTTAAATGCAGTTTCCTTGATAGTTGTGTTTATTCAAACAAAACAAGACACACTGAGAAAGAGCAGAACACCAAAAAGGCCAGAAAACAGCAATAATGACCTCAGCTACCTCTCAGAAAGTATCCCATTCAAGAATTATAATCATGGTAAGATTTTAGATACCTCATGAAGTTATTTATTAAATGTAACTAGTCAGATAACCATTTTTGCTTCTAATGGAGCAATGCACAGTGCCTAGTTTAAGATGTTAGTGAGTCACTCTCATAACAGCAAGTTAGATTTAGTATGCAGGTAGGAGGGTCAGCAGCAAAAAGTCTGCTACAGTCGTATTTAAAAGCAAAGCCAGATTGAAAAAAAGAGGAGAAAGAAAGTTCTTAGAAATAAGAATGCATCACTGTAAAGCTAAGGTCATGCCAAAACACATCTATCTTTCGACAGAAAAAACAATTTAAAAACATATACCATGATAGATCAAGAGAAAATGGTTTGGAAAACAATCTGTTACTACCTTTTTATGCCTTTTTCAAAGACAAAAGGAGCAGCAAGCTTAGCAGTACGGACAATTCAAGGGCAACTGCATATTTTGGGGAGGGGGGGGAGAGAAAGCTGTAGTAAAAGATTTACTAAAAGATGTTTGATTGCTCTTTTTTTATCCTGCCAGGGGAATAGCACTGAAAAGCTCCTGTGCAGGAATCTCACACTTAAACAAAGAAGCTATGGTTTCTTTTAATTGTGTTGAAGACTGTAGTTTTTCTTAATTGTTTATCTAAGTGTTCTGTTGAACTCCATACCGCAGCACGTAGCCTCTCACTTAAAACTGAGAAACGGAAAGCAGCCGCTACGATACCAGAGAGATCTGTGATAACAGAAACCATTAAATCTGATATCCATACAAGGCAAATGTGTAAAAAAAAAAGAAAAATAAAATCTTAAGCCTATGGAGGGAACAAAAAAGATATACTAGGTAAAATCAGTAGATGATGTGTAAAAAGCCTTGACATAAGATGTCCCTGAAGGAGTCAAAAGGTTGGAGAACAGGCAGATCCAACTCATATTTCTACCTCCAAAACCAGTAAGACTTCTCACAGAAGTCCTTGAAACAAACTGGAATGTATGCTGTTACATGGGTAAGAAAGAGTTTAAGAAATAAAAAACAAAGAACAGAAATACAGAGCTCTCATTCCCCCAGGGTAAAGATTATCAGTTTAGATGCACAGGGATATACAATAAGGCCTGTATTATTCAATGCATTCATGTGTGATAAAACAAAAAAAAAAAAAAAAGGAGGGGGGGATGTGCTAACACGGACGTGACAAAGTCTCTCGATGATCCTGTGTTACTCAGGCCAAAAAAACACCTCAGAAGTGATGACTGAAAAAAAAAAACCCAAAACCAACAAATCAACCCAAACCCAAAGAAAACCTGCAAAAGGATTTCATGACTGATTAAGTAATAAAAGGCCAGATGAAATGCACTAAATGCAGACCAAGAAAACACCTTATCATTGTACACACGGTCATAAGCTCCGAACTAACTACTACCACTCAGAATAGAACCTTGGAGCCTGTAACACACTGTTCTATGAAAAAAAACACCAAAAACCAAACAAACAAAAAAAACCTGCAAACCAGCTCAGTGCTAGTAAGACACTATTATCAGAGCTTTTTAATCTGGAGAAGAAACTGAGGAGAATGATACTAGACATATGAAGAACTGGCAAAGCGGAGGAGGTAAACAAAACAGACTATTCAATGTCTTACCAAATCCAAAAGCTAAAGGGCATCAACAGGTTAAGAGTATTTGGCCAATGCCAGGTATTTACATGTGTTTAAAAAGCAACTGGACAAACCAAGGGTAGAAGAAAAAAAACCCAGAAAGCACTATGAAACACAGAGATCTCACCACTGAGCAAGGAAGTCTGTAGGCTGTAAGGTGCTAAAGAAGAACATTCTGAGAAGGAATCAGCTGCCATTGAACATCTTTAACATCTCAGTAAAATATGAATAAAATCAAGTCAGGACAGCGCTAGCACTGCATTTAGAAGCTCCCTGGCTCTATCAGGCATGCTGTAAACAATAGCATGAAGTATTGTAGTAAAAGAGATAACAAGAATCTTGAACCTGAAAAAGTTTGTCACCATTCAGGTTCTTCAATATTAATACTGAGCATTGACAGAAACTTCTGTGATCCTTCACACGGAGTTCAAAAACTGTAACTTCAGCGTTAGTTCAGGCAGTACAGAAGAAAAAGCTGCACTTCGTATTTTCATTAGCTTTATCCAGTAAGCTCTCCACTTAATATAAAGTGGGTTTTGTACTTTTAAGTCACAGGATGTCAAGCATTTCCCTCAGCTCCATGTTATTAACTGACAAGAGTAATTTAAATGTTTGATGATGAGCGGTATGGAACAAGCTTTCATCCACAGGTCTCTCCACCAGCTGAATCACTGGGGTGGGAGCAGGGAGTGAAGAATGTCTTCTTTGACATTAGATCTTTTCCCACACGTGAACAAGTTCTCCATATATTGTGAAGCGTGCTGATGTCTGAACTGATCTTTGTCACATTGCACAGTACTGTACTTACTTGAAGCTTCAGGCATACTTTACTACTTTAGCAAGAAGGTCTTACTGTAATTGAAGCTGAAAGGAAGCACAGTCCAAGTTAAAGAAAATTACTTGCTTTTACTTTGAGAGGATACTAGTATGAATAACCGATGTTTGCTGCCTAACTCCACCTGTCCCACCATGCTCTACAAGAAAATCTGAACAATAGATGTGGAGGTGGAGACAGGTATGACACAGAAAAGACTGATGTAAGATCAGTTACTCTATTTGAAAAAGCCTCTTCTGTGACTTTTATTATGATGAACTTGAAGCTGGATTTTTATTTTATCTTTTACATCTAGAGATGTCCATAAAAACATGCCTCTGAAACGCAAGATGTAAAGCTTATCCCATACATAAGATAATAAAAGTGCCTAAGTAGTACTTGCAGATAGAGTCAAACTGTTCTACTATCATTAAGTTCAGAGTTACAAATGCACTCTGTGCCATGTATTTCATCAGGGAAACTAGAGTTTATATTAAACTGTAGCTATCTAACCCAGCACTGGATTAGCCTGAAAAAGAAACAGCCAGTAACAGCTCAAAAAACATGCTATAAATCCTGTCCCAAAGGAAACAAGGGCGGTGCACAGAAAGGATGTAGATCACGTTAATTATTACCATAAATATCCACAAAGCAAATCAGCTTGCTAGAAGCCAGTCATTTTTTAATATTCATTTTTCATCCTCAATTTTCATTTAAGGGCCCCAAAACGTGTTCTTTGTCCCCTGGATTTCAATACCTTCTATAGAATAAGCTAAAATTAACTAAAAGAGAAAAAGCATCATTTGGCTTCTTAAAAACCAAGTACCCAGCTGCTAAAGACAACCCACCTGCAAAAACAGAGTTTTTTGCAGACTGCTTTGAAGCACTGGCGTCTTTTGGCTCTGGCCAACTGAATGAGATTCTCAAACCATCATTCTAAGTTTCCTACTCCTCAGCTTTCATCAATCTTGTTCTCTGTTCCTCCAATATTTACTTTTGCTAGAGTACAGTCAGAAAGTGGAGCTGTTGTAGTTTCTTATGAAGTCAGTAGAGGTCTTGCTACAGAGTTCAAAATTATGACAGGACTGTATTGTAATCGCGTGGTCTTTTTGGGCTACTAAAGAAAAGAAAAAGGAAACAAGGTACGACTGAAGCATCAGAAATAATAGCCTGTCAAAGTGAAGCAGTTAATTTATGTTAGAAGATGGAATGAATTTGCTTTAAGGAGTTCACAAATTAAATATAATAGCTATAGAATATAATTTTCTTGCAGATTCTCAGCAATAGCTCATTTGCTAGTCTAAAGAAAAATTTCACAATGTTGAAACCTGAAGATTTTATAACATTAGGTAGGAAACAAGCAAGAAGAAGGCATGCACATACAAAGTAAATAACACAGGCATATTTGTTCAATATGCAATAAATAGTCAAGGAGCAAGTAGGAAAATGAAAGCTTAAGGGCATGCCTACACAGGGATATTGACAAAAAACTGATACAGCAAAACACACTTTGTGCAAAATCTCCCTAGGAGGCATTTCTTGTGGAGTCATGTCCTATATAATACCTCCAGTCCCTTTTGCTAGTGTATGGTGGTAATTCTGATCCAGTGTCACACAGGATTTTTTGCAGGAAGAGTTCCTTCTGTAAGAAAATATCTCTATGTTTAATCAAAATCCAACAAATTCAAAGTTTTCAGGGAACAGTCCATAGTTTTTTATGCAGATTTCATTTTCACTATGAAACAAGCTTTCTAGACTCTCAGACATTCTCAGGAGCAAAGGCATACACATACTGATGACAAAATAAAAATCCTTTTATTTGCTAGAAGATGCTATGTAAGCATATCTCCAAAGTGAAAGGTGTCCGATTTCTTTCTTTCAGGAAAAACAGATTTAAACTGTTCATCAACGGGTAGATTGTCTATTATCAAAGTGCTTTTAGAAAAAGTTGTTCTGTACATTTTGTAACAAAAATTAAGATTCTAATAGCTTTTGTGTGTCACTGGATTGTACTATTGAGCTTTCAGTGTTCAGCGGAGCCAGTCTGAGTCTCTAGAGAAATCCTCCTACTCACTTTCCACAAGTTCCAAAAGTTCAGTGGTATTGTGTGCAGTACCTATGTAGGAGTAAAGTTTCTAGAAGGAGTGACATTCCATTTAAAAGCAGGCATTAAGCATCACGTCATAAACATGATTTCTACATACAGCATATAATGACACAAACAGAAGAACTGACTGAAGAGGCAGAAATATTTTGTACAACAAACATCATTGTTTTGATACATGGGTTTATTAACTTTAGACACTTATTTGCTCATCCATGAGTGTTGAATCCTTTCATCCATTCAGAAGCCTCCTAGATTCTTACTTTAACTGCAAAGTAAGGGTTTGGTACAATTAAGAGTACATTGCATGGTTTTCTTCTATGCACTTCAGCTTCCATAGCGAGATCTTAAAAGGGCCCTACTTGCCCCAGGAACAATTAAAAATATTTATATTAGCATACATTGCCAGGCTTTCTATTTTAAAGGTGATAACAGGAACAGGAGAAAAAGGAATAACATTTGTTTACAGAGATGTTAAAGTCTAGGACTCAACTCCGCTTTTTCTGGGAGCAGCAATGTGTTTGTAGGTATGACAATAGTCTTAGTCACATCATAATTGCAAGTCATCAAATAGCATTAAATTGTAAAGGAAACAACTTCTGCACCCCCACAAAATGAAGGCAAATTGTCAAGAGAGCAATAAAAAAAAAAAAGCATGTAGGTGGAAGACTAAGAGTGATGATATTACAGAGGATATAAATTTTAAAAATGGAGGGAAAACTATTCTTGAAAGGTATTTCTTCCTAGCATAGCTATTATTGTACAATGATCATTTAAAGTCATTAAAATAATTTTACACACAGCTGAGACAGCCCTGCTGCTTTTTCTATGCAAGCATTTCTGATTAAATCATTTATTGATGAGCTGGGATAAATCTAACATGTTCCAAAACTGGAGAGTTAGAAATAAATAAGCTTTTTGTCATTTTTTCAGTTGAAAATCATCATTATTAACCCCCTCCACAAAAAAAAAAAAAAAAAAAAAAGAGAGGAAAGAGAGAAAGATAAGTGCAACCTGCAGAAAAGCAATGTGAGAAAGAGTTCAGATCATAAAACTCACCAAGCCCACATATTTTTGTAGGTGAAGACCTAAAGTTATCATAACAACCTGCACAATGCTCAATGGAATTTCAGCAATTCTGCAGTTTAGGCTCTTCACCACACAGACACTCCAGCAGTTCATTAGCTTAATGTCAAAATAGAACAGCCCTTAAAAAAGGCCCACCCCAATCATTTTGCAAGTCCACAGTACCTTATTAACTTGCTTAGTAACACTTCTAATAGTTAACTGACTTCGCAAAGGATTGTTTTTATTTGGCAGTTTACTGTTTCCAGTCTCACCTTCTAACTTGCACAACAAAGTGGGCCTTCTGCTGCTGCAAGGGGCCCTCTGACAGCAGAACAGTTTCAAGTCTCTCCTTGATTATTGTAGTGTAAAAGGGATTTGTTGCAGTTTTATTTGAAGATGAACATACAGATATTAGGTACTTTCAAATGTTCTCCTCCAAAGCCACTGCAAAATATCTACAGAGATCAGCAGTTCTTGCTGCTGATGAATGCAGATGCATTATATTAGAGAGCTGGTTCAGATAAGGAATGTACTTTTAACTTTCCAGCTGTTCTCATTTAATGCATTTTGTTTGAACAGTGGAACAGGCATACTGGATTCCTTTTCGAGGAAACTAAATTGAAAGATTTGATTCCAATTGCTACATGAAGTTTTTAAACGTGTACGATAGGAACAATTTACAAAGCTGCTCATATTTCATTACATGATTTAGGAATGTGAATATAGCTCTTCGCCTTCTATTCTTCAAGCTGCTCATTTCTATCCCTCTAACACCCTGGTACTATGCTAGAACAAACGTTTTGGTGTCATAAACGAACACAGACTAGGAAATCAATCCACCTGAAAAATAACAGGGGAAGATTGAGCTAGGGCACTTTTTTTAATCTGGTTCATTGTGCAAACACAAAAATTGTTATCGGTAACAATATCTTTGTTATCAGCCAAAGAAAACATTTATGTATTTCAAATGGTGAAAGAGGCAAAGATGGAGAATCTTTCCTCAAATAAATGGGTGTCCAATCCTAATCCCATACAAGGTAAAAACATCAGCATGTTATTGACAACACTAGCAGCAGACCTCAAAAAGACAATTCCTATTGTTCTGCACCAACTATGATTACGTCCCAAAATTTTATCTGAAAATACAGTCATTACCTTTTGTTTGCATAGAATCCTTTCTCCCCCACAGCAATGCTTGGCAAATGAGCTTTCCAGGAGCCCAAGTAATTACAGGTAAAGTTTGAAGGGCCATTAATAAACTGACAGATAAATTGTTAAGTAATTAATACTTCAAGGCATAATCCTCCCTTTCTAACAATCAAAGATTTTTCTGAGATTTCTTCAAGCTTTGCACAAACATTTCACTTTGCCTAAAGAGCTAGTCTTTACAAGCAAACTGCCAGAAAATGAAGACTCAGAAGTGCTAAAATAGAGCTTTGAAGCAAAAGCTCTTTGTAACCTTAAGTGGAAGAAGCTAACACTCAGAAAATATTTGTGAATTCAAGAGGTTCCCTGTTCGTTAGCTATCATTTAGCAATGTGTTGGAGACGCACTGTTGTACATTGTTACCATGCATTGTAAACTGTTTAGAAGATTTTTTTTGGTACTATTTATAAATTCTAAGTCATGCAATTTATAAAATAATTCTTTTCCAAGAGATACAAAAAACCTCATAACCTTAATAAGTACAAGCAGAACTCTGCACATCTACAAACAAAACATAAGAAATTGATTTGTCTGCAAAACTCTCAGTACAAATACCTTCCCCATATGTTCTCAATTCTAGAGCAAGAGATTTGTACATATTTCCTTAACAGCAAAAACATGGACAAAACAAAAATTAGTTCTTTAACTGAAGACATATTTCTCCAAGCACTGCAACTTAGCTCTGCAACACTCTCAAAACTTCCCAAACTCTCGCCTTTGAATTCCTACCCGATTCCGCCTCTCCAACCTTACTGGCTAGCAAACATACATGAATGACGTAAAAAACAAATACAATCTCTTTCATCTGCATATAAAAAATTATCACCTTCAGACTGCCTCCCAGATTTCTCTATTATCCTAGGATGCTGTCTTTTACCTGCTGACTGGCAGACAGTCCCCTACTAATTTTTAAGACACTTTATATGCTTGAAGGTACTTAAAAATTACAAGAAATGGTAACAACTGCAGCACCATAAATATTCACCTGGGGTGAAAGTCCATCTGATCCTAGTTACCACTGTGGCTGACTTGAAACAGTTACTTGAATCCAGAAATCCCAGGCAAGTATGCAATCATGATGGTATCGTGAGAAGTTTCTCTCAAATCTTTTTTTCATCCGAATCAAAAATGAAACATCCACTGGGCCACAGAAACCTATTTTCTCGCTCAGCAATACAGCCCACTTACCTGGAGTGTCTATTTACGTGTCTCTTCCAAAAACACTACATTAATAGCAGCAGTATCCAGATACTCACATGGTAACTAAGTGAACATGTTGAAGGTGCTTTTTTTCCTAGCTCTGCTGTGTGTACACAAAGAGGAAATGGTTCCACTAGCAAGAATGGTATTTTCAAGCCTATCTGGAGGCTCCAGTGTCGGGACCTCCAGAGCTCTTATCTGAACTACTTTTCACATTTCTTTAGGGCTGTATCTGAAGGAAGGAGGATGCACAGAGGAGATGAAATACAGATGCCAAAAAGGGTTATGTAGCAGCTGGACAGAACTGAGGGGCCTGTGCACCTGGGAAGCATAGAAGTGTCTTAGGAGATTTGAGTCTCGGACTGTTTCAACAAACTTCAGACTTCATTAGCAAGCAGCCACTGGTCTTCGTTGCTACCCACAATGTTCCTCTTAGCACAGACTACTAAAAATAATGGCAGAACATTTTGTTTAAGCAACTAGCAACCCTCCTGTAATTTGCTTACATGAATACTGATGACTCAATGGTTTTAAAATTTCAGAAGCCCTAATTAGTAGTGTATATGCTTTGCTTACTAGTAAACTTCCTGTCCAGGAACATCCATGAAGAGTAACAATTTTGTTTTCCTAACACATACACAAAACTAGTAACTTATATAGGCAGAATTTTTCTACAGAATGCAGGTAGATACAGGAATACTCTCTTTTTTTTTTTTTTAAAGCAAAAAAACCAGTATCTACAAATCATCTCAAGCTCAACAATTGAAATTTTTTTTTTTTTCATTAAATCCAGATTTCATTTCCACAATAAATTCTCAAAGCACTGTTACCTCCCATTACAAAATGAATTATACAAGGAATAACAAAAACACTAATGATATATTAGCAAAATATAGATTAAAAAATTGCTAAGAAAAAAACTATAGTATAGGAGTTTGATCCAAATGAAGTACCTGTGTAGCTGAGGATGTGGGCTTAAGTGCTTTACTGAATCAGAGCCAGGGCATTCATTTATTTGCTAGATTATGCTGCAAGATATGGATAATGCTGCAGAAGTAGGAGATGGGTGTTTCCAGGAAATAAATTACTTAATGTTCACATTCATGCTATAGCCTTAAACACAGTGTATATAAGTAGAGACTAGAAGAAGCAGCACAGATCAGAAATACAGGTATGTTGGCAAGAATATTTCAAGAATCACTGAGGGTTGGAAGTGACCTCTGGCTGTCATTTGCTCCAACCCCCCTGCTCATGCAGAGCCACCTACAGCTAGTTGCCCAGGACCATGACCAGATGCCTTTTGGGTATCTCTAAGGATGGAAACTCCACAACCTCTCTGGGCAACCTGTGCCACTCACAGTAAAGAAGTGCTTCCTTATGTTCAGAGGGAACCTCCTGTGTTCCAGTTTGTGCTCGCTGCCTCTTGCCTTGTCACTGGGCAGCAGTGGAAAGAGCGTGGCTCCATCCTCTTTGCACCCTCCCTTCAGGTATTTGTAGGCATTGATAAGATTCCCAAGCCTTCTCTTCTCCACACTGAAGAATCCCAGCTCTCTCAGCCTTTCCTCATAGGAGATGCTCAAGTCCCTTCATCATCTTTGTGGCCCTTTGTTGGACTCCCTCCAGTCTGTCCACGTCTCTTGTACTGGGGAGCCCAGAACTGGACACAGCACTCCAGGTGTGGCCTTGCCAGTGCTGAGTAGAGGGAAAGAATCACCTCCCTCCACCTGTTGGCAACATGTTGTGTAATGCAGCCCAGAATACCAGTAACCTTTGTGGGAAGGGCACATGGGCATGTGGTACGTAGCCTTGAGGTAAAACTGCCTTTCAAGACAGTATTTGGGACAGATGTACATCTTTCCTTCCCCAACAGAAATTACAGCCAATTTATTAAAAATTAAATTACTTCTGTTACAAATATAAGTTTGTAGAATTTTGTGCAAGATATTTAAGTCACCAATAAAGAGGTGCGTTCTACAAATTTAGTAGTATTTATTGTGATAGCTTTCTGTACAGCAATATACTGGTCTTTTGTGTTCTCTTTTATATCATTCAGAGTTATAGTCACCATCACAGTGACACATAGTGACTATTCAAAGTAACCGACTTCTTAATCTTCCAAGAAAGAAGTTGGAACAGTCCTCCTCAGAACATCTGTTCTAGTGCATATCTCTTTTCATACAACCAGACCACAACACATCATAGCTAAGAGATCAGATCCTTCAGTATTCCTAGATCTATCAGCAACCTGAATGTTATTTACTGGTAAAGGCTCTAGTGATTTCAAGGAATACCTTCTCTGTCAGTTCAAATATTTTGAAAATTGCTGACGTGCCAATTTTCTGTTTGTGACATCACTTTTTTCATATTTGTTTCCATATGCATATACATGACTGAATTTGTGCATCTCTATTTCTACTTCTTTCTAAAGTTCACTTAAAATCCCTGTTTTTAAGTTCTGATGACCAATGCTGCTGTAGGTAGAAGAAAAATTCTCTGCTTCCTTTCTTTTAAAGGAGTTTTCAGTTCTAGAAACTACTAGTATTATGACAAATGACATTAAAATAATCATAGAAGAAAATACTGGATGAAGAAACATGATCTTATCGAACACATTTGCTATCTAAATCCACTAAATTCTTGGTTGTTAGAGACTCCAGCATGACACAATGGCAACAGTAGCTCATTCTGCAGCATTAAATATTTGTGCATGTTAAGAGTGGGATGGAAAGGGCAATGACAGTGGCACTAGGTACTGAGAAGATTTTCATGGGAAGCGATTTAAAGTAATCAGGAATGAGTCACAACTGAAATGGAGAAATACATCAAAGCTCAAAAGTCCTCTTTTACAGGGGCACAAACAAAACCTTCTATAATACAAAACTGCATAGGGATATGAGGAAATACACAGGCCTGTAAAGAGAATTAAGAGAAAACTCAGTATTTACATAAAATAATAAAATTTCCAAATTAGCTAGAGAAGAATACCTGACAGAATCTCTGTGTAAAACACCACTAGATTGATGGCTTTTGTTCATTTTCAGAATCT
Source organism: Burhinus bistriatus (assembly GCA_013397275.1). Taxonomy (NCBI): domain Eukaryota; kingdom Metazoa; phylum Chordata; class Aves; order Charadriiformes; family Burhinidae; genus Burhinus; species Burhinus bistriatus. The sequence goes on along the minus strand of VYXH01003903.1, from coordinate 561,174 downwards.
TGCATCAATGTGGGTACCAACAACAGAAACCTGTTTTCCTCTTTCAAATCATATTATAACAAAACCCAAGATAACTCCATATCACATTCCTAATACTGTTGCTATTCTTTCCCTGTTGAATCATACTGAGGAACTGGAGAATGAAGGAAGAAAACATACCTGTTCGCACTGATCCTAAATTAATAATCATGTAATTAATGTCAGAAGTGTCAATTCTCCCATCATCTCTAAATTATTTTACAGGTGGGAGAGATGACAAAGTTGGTAATGATATACCGAGGCATGTTAGAAATTCAGGTATCCAAAAAATTATCCTCCATCTAGAATATCTTTTAGTGATAAAGAACCCACAAGGTTCCAACAGTCAATTTATAATTAGGTACAAACAGTAGATGTGCTAACACAGCCACAATGGGGGTCTGAACTACGTAGATATTCATACATTTAATAATTTTAAACTCTTGGATAGCCTTATTACCTTCAACAGACAGACTGATATTTATGAATGTAAGGGCATACACATAAGCAGTTTCATAATCAAAAGTCCAATTTTAAAGAAAGTTAAAGAGCAGTAATTTTGCTAGACCTCGAACACAAGTCCTTCTTGAGCAAGTGTTAGATTACAAACTGAATTTATAACTGGAACTCAGCAGCTGAATACAGGAGCCAGATATTTTTCTCTCTACCTTTTGCATGAGACATTCCTCTCATCACATCAGTTTTCACAATCCTTGAAACCTCAATGGGTTCACACTGGTGGGGGGAAGCATCATTCTGCCTTTCAAAGTGTATCATGATTCTTAGTCCAACTTTTTTATCTGCCTACTAATCTCAACTGCATTTCTGTCGGTCTGGTTCCATATATCAGTTTATTATTCCCTCAGCCTACATTACAGAAGTATCTACTCATCTACATTAGAATTCATATTAAAGCTATAGCTAGCACGCGATCTAGGCAACTAAAGAAAATTAAACCAAAACCCTAATATTATGCTAAATTACATTTAATTCTTCCTGCCAGTTTTTCAAACAAACTTCTTTCCTGTTGTTCTGTACACTCAAGAAAAATTGGATGGGAAAACTCGAAAATATGCACAAAATAAGCTGCAGAAGAAAAGTCTCTTCCACAATAAGTTAAAAGAAATTGAAGAATTTTATTTTCCTACTTTACAGTGTCTCATTAAACAGAGTTTAGAATACATATACACACAATAATCTCCCAATGTTTAACATAAGCCAATTTTGCATAAAAATTGCTTTCACACTTACCATTTTTTTCAGCTTTCTCCCTGCTATGGGAGTAGCCAGGAACTGAAGAAGAAAAAGTTGCAGTGTCTCCTGAGGATGGTCCAGATTTCTGATTGTTCTCACTATGGTCCGCAGCAGCAGCGTTTAGCTGGGACCTTCCAAGATGCAGCTGGGGGTGAGAGGGACTTGACGGGGGATCAGGATCTGAATTCATTTTAGCTGCAAAAGAAGAGAATAATGATTAGTTATCAGATAGTAGGGTTACAACATAAAACCAGAGTAAAAATTTAAAATCTGAATATATTTATATAATTATTTGAACAAAAAGCCTAGGAAGGGGCAAGAAGACTGACAGCAACTTCAAGATGTATTTATACATTCTTTAAGCATGAGCAGTTATTGTTGAATAAGACTGACTATAGCATTGTGCCAGAATAGTGAATGCCTTCTTTCCTAACTAAGTAAGAATTGATTTTCAAGTGTAGATGAACACTAAAATGAATGAATCAATCCTGTAAATACTGCATATGAATAACTTATTTGAATCTAACATTCTACTTACACATGCAAAGACCAGCCTCTAACTTTTTATGGAACAGTATTGACATGTCTATAATGACAGAAAAATGCACTTCGTATCAAGTGCCTGGTTCACAGCCACCACCTAATCAGGCAACAGAGAAAGACACGAAAGATAAGAAGGCAAAGGAGGAGAAGATGTAGAACTCTGCCATTGGAAATGAGAAGAGTGACACCACCAAAGATGCTCTTTATAAACACTTGCAATTGAAATACACACGATCCAAAATATGATGACTTTATTTACTACTAAAGTACTATCCAATTTTATAAAAAATAGTATTTATAAAAAAAAAAAAACACTAAGGCATGGAGAGAAAGGTCTTACAATTCCTTACAAGACCTTTTAACTTCCACTGCAAGCCCTCTCCCAAATGATGAGGGGAACCCTGTTCTCTAGTAAAAAGTTCCTTAAATCAGTAAACTTTCATAGAAGTGCTCACTGAAAGCTTAGCTTTTACAAGACCGGAAGTAGCAAGGTATGGGTATACTACCCCAGATTAACACATAGTAACTCTTGCTGCTTAAGAGCAACTTCCCTAAATTAAGCAATTCAGAAGGAACATTGTGGAAGGTGTCTGGCTACAAACTATATTTTTTAATTCTGTATGTTCAGAATAGTAACCTAAAGATGTCCTTGTAAAGATGAAATCCGTGGAGGTACTGTATCCCCGATTTTGGCTAACTCAGCCAACCACTATTTCTATACTTGGAGAACACTAAAATCACAACAGGATGCTAAGAGTACCAGCAGTATTACCATCATTAAACATATTCTTTGCATTTAGACAACTTGCTTACCAAAGTTAAGCTTCCCTAAACCAGAAAATATTTTACTGATACAAGTAAATGCCTTTCTGTATTATGTTTCTACATCAAGTTATAAATAAACCAACACAGTTCAGTTCAACCTTCACACAGTCCGAGGAAAACACAGATATTAAAATACTTTCCCAGTAAACGAGCGTGAGTATTTTTAACCATTAGACAATCACAAAAAGTTACTTTGCGTCTGGTTTTAAACTTGACCTTAGCGTTTCCAGAGACGGACGAGTAGCAGAAGGACGCTGGGGCTCCAGCCCCGCCGGCAGCGGCAGAGGATGCGTTGCACTGCCAGACTCCGGCTCTTTCGGGGCAGACCCCTTCCAGAAAGGGGAACTGGGCAGCAAAGGCACCTCTGCGACACACGTACGAGGAACAGGAACACACTTACCTCGGTCTTAGCAAGCAAAAAAATACTCCCGCCCCAAAAGTCACTCTGCGCTTGCCCTATACGGGCCCCCACCAAGTTTCCCTACTGCAGGCTTAGATGCGAGCAGAAGCTAGCCCTTAGCTTTGACTTGAGGATTTTTTCCTAAAAGTCCGGGAACGGGACGCAGGGTAGGAGTTTCGGGGAGCCCGGGCTGGTTTAGAACCCACAGCCGGCGCCGCAGGAGGGGCCGGGGGCCACCCGCCCGGCCAAGCCCCGCTGCCGGCGGTGACTCTGCAACTACCGCTGCCGGCGGGCGGGACGGGACGGGACGGGACGGAACGGAACGGGAGAACTGGAGTTCGCTCGGCCTCCATCCCCACGAGGCCGGAGGCCGCCCGGGCGGCGGCTGCCACCCCGGAAGGCCGGGAAGCCCCGGCGCGCAGCCGGAGCACGGCGGGAGAGAAGAAGAAAGGCCGGCAGCTCGGGCCGTCCTGCCCGGGGTCCCCACCCCAGTCGCTCACCGAGCCCGGGAGGGCGAAGTCCCCAGCGCGGACTCCTGGTAACAAGTTTCTTTGCGGCTCCGGTGGCGGCTGGGCGCTAAGTGGGGCCCTGCCGGGAGCCCGCAGTCCTATGGGGCGGCCCCGGCCCGCCCACCGGCCGCGGCCCC
>VYXH01003903.1:528817-557329 GCA_013397275.1 Burhinus bistriatus | reverse complement strand
AGGGGGAGCCGGAGGCGGGCCGCCCCGGGGCGGTGGGCAGGCCGGCCGGCGGGTAGCGGTAGGGGAAGCGGGTACCACTAGGGCGGCGGAGGCAGCGCGTCGTGTGCGGCCTCTTCCCGCGCTGCGGCAGCGGGCGGGAGGCGGCTGCCCGCCGGTGGGGGACGAAGCGGGGGGCGTCTTGACGGAGGTGGGCGGGGCGGGCTCGGGCTCAGGTGAAGGTCCGTGGGGCGGTGGCCGTGAGGCGGCTTCTGGCGGGCCGTGAGGTGGGGGAGGCCTGGAAGCGGCAGAGCCGGGCCGCGCCGGGCAGCGGCCAGCGGGTGTCGGGGTAGGCGCCTGACGGCTTCCCCCGGCATTTGGCCCCGAGTTGTCCTAGGTGTGGATAAAGGCCCTTTCTCCTCAAGTCTGGCCCTTAACTTGTGCTTTTAGGGAAAAGAAGGAAGGGCTTGGGACAGCTCTGCCGAAGTGCCTCGTGTTAGCGAGCATGGAGGCGGGCAGGGGGTCGTGCCCTGTCAGCGGCGATGGGCTACACCGGCTTCCCCCGAGCCTGAGAGGGGGCACCCTCCCCCTGAGGCAGTGCTCCTCCGTAGAGAGCAGAAGGAGCGAAGAGGAGGGGGAAAGGGTGGTAACCGAGTAACTAGTTAGTCCTAAATGTCCTAAAGTTATTACTACATATGCCTGTACTTCTGCTGCATACATGGAAAGCTCCTGGGTAGGTAGCAAGCCGTAAACTTCTCTGCAAGTGTTGGCGTTGTATTAGTAGTAAGCTTATTTCTTTTTAGAAATAATACATTACTTTTTATTTTTGAGCTGCTTTGAAATAAATAAGTTAAGGTCTCTGCACGGTACTGTGAATAGCTTCTAATTAAAAAACTCAAACAAACAAAACCCAACCTCACAAACTCAAAATAGGAGATTAAATTTAAACTTCAGCCATTCATGTGAGTAATTTAGACATTTAGGTTGATTTTTACAAGTTCCAAGTTTGCAGTAGATCATGGGGAGCTACGATATGTTTAATTTTTAAAATGTCAGTTGGATCCTCCTTGTTGATGTCACTGCATGTTGGTTTTTTTAATCTTCAAACAAAAATGTGGTCCCCAGCATCCTTTTTCCTTGCCTTGGAAGTCATAACAAAATTCTTCCTTTCACCTAAAATAAATTCCAACAAACATGAAGTTAAGCTTCTGTTTACTTCAAATTAAAATAAAATTTGGAAAAAAACCAGTTATTTTTAAGAATATCATTTGCAGTCTGAGTCTAATATGGTTTTATCAGGAACATACAATGCCTGCCTTGTGTTATCTATTTAGTTGTTTCTTTAGACTGACAGTATGACTTAACTCAGATATGACAAACTTCTACTGCTGCAATCTGCTCCCCTTGGTATTCACATTTGCTTCAAGATATTATTCTGTACAATTGATTTGGTGTTTAGTGGGTGTGCTTAACGGATGTAACTTGCTTAGGGAACAGGTGGAAATGAGGGTGGTAGCTGGAAAAGTAACTAAAAAGGGAGTGTAAAGTGAAGCCTCCCCTGCTGCTTGTGCCCGCTCCTTTCCAACACAAGGCACAGTCACACATGGCATAAGCCATTCCAGAGGAGCTTAGTTCAAGGTTAAAACTGACGTGCTGATTACTAACCTGCTAAACAGTGAGACTCGATGTAAAATGTGTTCTGTGGTTGGTTATGGCTGATCTTACATTGAAGATGCACATTAGTGCCACTGCTGAACTTGATCAGGTCCTTACTTAAGAAAAGGCCAACTTTGCAGTAAATGAATTGTCACACATACCTCATAGACTCACGTACATATTATATAAAGACATATAACATTACTGAGAGAAACCCAAGCTCAAATGTGATGGCAGCTTCCATTATCAACTCCACTAATTTCACTTTGGCTTACACTTTATCACAAAAAATTAGTTCCCATTTGGCATTAATGCCGTTGCCAATTATTACAGCTGCAGAGAAGAAACATGGAAGTACTCTAATAATTTGTCGCAACACCTTTTTTTAATTTCAGTTATGACTCATAGAATCAATAGAATGGTTGAGATGGGAAGGGACCTCTGGAGGTTGTCTGGTCGAACTCCCCTGCTCATACGGCTGGTTGCCCAGGACCGTGTCCAGACCAGATGGCTTTTGAGTATCTCTAAGGATGGAGACTCCACAACCTCTCTGGGCAACTTGTGCCAGTACTCGGTCACCCTCACGGTAAAAAACCTCCTCCTGATGTTCAGACGGAGCCTCTTGTATTTCAGGTTGTGCCCATTGCCTCTGGACCTGTCACTGGGCAGCACTGGACAGAGCCCGGCTCCATCCTCTTTGCACCCTTCCTTCAGGTGTTTATAGACAAAGATCCCCCTGAGCCTTCTCCACGCTGAAGAATCCCAGCTTTCTCAGCCTTTCCTCATAGAAGAGATCCTCCAGTCTCTTCATCATCTTTGTGATCCTTTGTTGAACTCTCTCCAGTATCTCTGTCGTGGTTTGGGCCGGATTGGCCAATGAAAATGAATGACAGATGCTCTCCCCCACCTCTCTTCAAAGAGAGCCAGGAGAGAGACTTCCGAGTTTAGGAGGAACTAAACTACTTTAAAGAAATATTAAAATAATAAAAAGAAAATAATGAAATATTTACAAAACCATACCAAGCTCCCAGGATGATGATCACGTCACTGGCAGGCACTGGGGAAGTCCCAGGCTGTACTCAGTGATGGACTGGAACTGGATTCTGGATCTGGATTCAGGATCACGATCAAAGGCAGACCAACAGACAGAGTCCTCCTTGGACGCCGGCCATTGAAGAAAGAGCACTGACCCTTTGATCCCTCAGCTTTTATACTGAGCATGAGGCAGATGGGATGGAATACCCTGTGGGTCAGTTTTGGGTCGTCTGTCCTGTCTGCTCCTGCCCACAGGTGTGACCCCTCGATGCTTTTCCACTTCCAACCCTCCAATGGGGCAAATAACAAAGTTATCTGGCCTTGGGTGTTAGAGCAGTAAGGATAAGCAAGAGCCTCTCTGCATCCCATTCCTTGGCATCGACTACGAACATGGGTCTTACCACTCTGAGAGTGAGCAGTTTTCTGCACAACATTCTGTTAATTTCAGCAGTTAGAAGAGGCCTAGCTAAAAAGTAAAGTTACTGAACAAAATTGGTCCTGTTTCACCTCAAACCAGGACAATCTCCACGTCTCTTGTACTGGGTATCCCAGAACTGGACACAGCACTCCAGGCGTGGCCTCACCAGTGTGGATTAGAGGAAAAGGCTCACCTCCCTCAACCTGTTGGCAACGCTCCTCCTAATGCAGCCCAGCATCCTTCTTTGCAACAAGGGCACGTTGCTGGCTCATGTTCAACTTGGTGTCCACCGGGACCCCCAGGTCCTTTCCTGCCAAGCTGCTTCCCAGCTGGGCGTCCCCCAGCACGTATCAGTGCCTGGGATCATTCCTCCCCAGGTGCAGGACTTTGGACTTCCCCTTGTTGAACTGCATTTGGTTCCTGTCAGCCCAGATTAAAAAAAACCCTATTGCAACAAGAACAAAATAAAAAAGATTGCAGTTTCTTTTTGTATTAGAGAATCAATAATCCTTTTACAAATATTTTGGAAGTTTACAGAGTGATGTTTGTTGAATTTAGCTGATTTCTATAAACATTGTTTACTCAAGATACAATAAAATGTAGTAGTAGATTGCCTGAACATCTAGGTTGAAATTAACTGCTTTTCCATATAATCATCAATGAGTTCTAGAAATACACTTGAACAGGGACATTTAATCATCTAAGCTACTCATATGTTGCCTCGGTTAAACTGCATGTGATACAAACTGACATTTTCACGTTCTGTTGTGAAATTTATATTTCAGCATCTAGACATGCATGTAGTATTGCAATGTTTAAGAAAAGTCTGTCTCTCAGAAAATTAAATTGTAACAGCAAAAGACAAGATCATGCTAAGCAACATTTAAATACAACATTTTTTCAAATCAATCAATTCAAACTGATTTACCTATCATATTACTGAAATGAAATCACATTTGAAGTATTGCTGGCATACAAGTAGTTTCTCAGCAGTCAAGAGGAAAAACTATTTAATCAAACTGTTCCTAAAATGAAGAGAGAAAGCAGTGATCATCCAAGAAAATACACCTGCATGAAGTATGAATCATTCCAGTGAATAGCCTTCAACTCTGTGTTTGTCAAAACACCTCTGAATAAGAGTCCATTTCTTTAGTCCATGGTACACTGAGAAACGGATTTGATGTAATTACTGTGGATGTTTCTGGAATATGTTAATCCTGGCAAAAATATTGTCAGCAGTGCTCTTGTTGTAAGAGCTCTTCTTAGAGCTAAAAAATTCATAGAGAAATGCCATGTGCATCTTCAGTAGTTGTGAAAGGAAGTACATTATGGAAATGAAAATATCTGAGTGATGCTAAATAACCTGTACTAAAAGCCGTCTCAAAGATCATCTCTTTTTTTGCCCCACCTTACCAATTAAGAGAACAGCTGTTATTTCAAAATAATAGGTTTTGTTGTTTACTCTGTTACACCCATTTTAACAGTATAATTTAATTGATGGAAGCATTACATCAGCATAAAATTAGTGCAATAAAAGCTCCAGCATACCTCATGAGCAGCTGGGTACTATGGTTTCATTAGACTAAGGACCAAACTGAAAACAGATTTTTTTAATTTTTTTTTTTTTTTTAAGGCAGCGTGTAAATCTAAAGCAGCAGGTATTTTGTGTCAGAAAGAGCTTAATACATTAAGCATACTGAGACAGTAGACATAGAATCTGGAGAATCAACAATATGTTAGCAACTAAGATGTTAGTGCCGTTTGGGATGGACATATGGGAGAAAGCATTAATAAAAGGCAAGGGTGGGAGGAAATGGAAAGAAAAACACGAGAAAATGGGCACAAAAAGCAGGTAAAAATAGGAGTTAAGGAGTTTTGTGAAGATTGGCGATGAAGACTCTTCTTCCTAGATCTGCATATTAAATACGCCTCTGTCACCTCAGGGTTGGAGTAGCTTTTGCATAAGTACCTGTTTTCGTGCGCTAAAGTATGTAGGGCAATGTGAGCATCTTTCCCTGTCCACTGCTCTTTTAACCTCTCTTTATTCCACTGTCCTTATGCCAAATACTCGTTGGACAGCAGCTTGCAAGTAGCATTCATCATCATTGCTTGATATAAAAAAGCAACACTGTCATTCTCCCATTAGCTCTCTCAGCTGTGAGGAAAGGGTCAACATTTTCCTTTTCATGAATACCTACACTATAGATGACTTACGTGGCATCAGATGTTCAGTGTGCACTTATTTCTCAGCTATCTTTTCTGATCATGGACATACACTGTGAAAGAAGAAGAGATTTTAAAAACGGGCACAGATACAACCAGATTCACACAGGTGATAATTAAGGAAGGCTGTGAAGGTCTGACACAGCAGCTATTGGGAGGCAAGTCCTGGGTTGGATGTGTTCCCTGGAGCAGGTAAAGGGGAGCGTGCTCCTCTTTCACTTCCTTGAATGTTCTTGATTCGTCCTTTCACAGCTTAACTCTGAGACAGCTACTGCTTTTATTGCTAATCCATGAGCTAAATGGGACTTGGCTGGCTAATGCCTGAAGCTGCACCTGAATCAAAGTTGTACTTGTTCTGTTCTGCTACGGTCTAGAGAAAACCAGGCAATTTTCCTAGAGGGAAGGAACATTACCTCAAATGTTTATACACAATAAACCAGCAACAAGTATCAACAAAGCCTGGAAATCTTAGCTTGAGTCATTTTGGTGTTGCCAGAGATGAAATTTTGTCTAAAATAAAACTGGACATATTTAAGCACTGAGGATTTCTTTATAGAAGTAACTTCTTACTCTACAGTTTGTAAGTACTTTGTAAATAAATGAGGTTGCACTGAGAAGTACCGTAGCCCCGCACAAAGAACACATTTAACACAGATGAGTTTGCATCCACCTTTCAAATTGCCAAGTATGCCACAAATTTTGTCCTGTAAATTGATCCATTAGTGTTCTTTCCTTTTCAAGTCAAACACAATCTTTTGCTCACAGTGACCTCTAGTGTGAATGAATGAAACAACGTAGTGCCATCCAAGGCAGTGCAGGTAGAACATTGTGTGCGCTCATACTGATACCTGTTTAAGGGGACACATATGTGTACTATCTGTTTGACTATATGACAGTCTGCTTTAGGGATTAAACAAGCACGCAAAACATGAACAGGAAGCCGTAAAACCAAAAACATTCCCTCAGCCATACTAAATAAATAAAGAATTTAAAAATATTTCATGATTTCTGTGAAATTTTGTTTAGATTTTTCTTTATCAAAAACCCCATGTGTGATTCAGGCAATTAACAGTGTTCCCAAGTGCCAGAGATTGCTTTTACTTTCTGAAATACAGCCTTGTACTGGACTTTGTATGAGAGATACAAAGCAGAAGGCAGTGATGCCAGAATTTCTAGTAGGACTGCTGTGAAATGTACAGATTCTCCAAACCCTGACCCCAATATAGTTATGAATTAACCTCACTATATTACATTTTTGTCGTCCAAGTATATTGGAGTAACCATTTCCCCCCCTCTCTTTTACAGAACAACTTGAATGGATTAAAAAAAAAAACCTGTAAAGCGAAGATGTTTCTGTCCGGTTCCTCCCAAATTGCAGAAGAAAAGAAGAAAGTGGAGCACATCATTACAGCAAGTAAGTTAGCAAGGAAAATTCCTGATGGTTGGCAGTGTTAAATCTGAAATGTAATGGTTAAAGGGAATTTAGCTCTGGAATTAGTTAATTCAATCCTTGAATTCATGCTATAAAGCATCTTTCCACATTTCAGGAGGAAATAATTTCTGGCCACTTCGGATGAATAGAAATGATCATTTTTTTTGTCAAACAGACAAGATCACATGGCTTGAAATACAAAGCGTTAATAATTTGCAAAGAATACTACAAAACTTTTTCTATAAACTACCTTCAGTCCTTTCCGGGATTCCATCTGCTACACAGCAGCAAACATAGACATGTTGTTCTCTATCCACAAAACATTATGTATAAATTGCTGTCTGACAAACTGAGTTGCTGCATGTCAGTTTGAGGCACATTTAATCTAAAGGATTCTGTAATAGAGATTGTGTAGAATTTAATTAAGTTTTTAAAAATGTGCAAAACTGTCACACTGAAAATTAAATTTCTGACAGGAAATATATGTTGTTAGTCCTATACATGTCAGATCAAATTCTGTCATATTGTGGCTTTCAGTGTTTTATTCAGGAAGCCTTCATAGAGTCATATTAGTCATTAAACTTTCAAATCATATTTATGTCAATATTGCTATCTGCAAATCTCACTGCTTCCTGCCTAAAAACCTGGCCGCTTATTTCAGAGCTTTGAATACAAGCACATTGACTGAAATTTGAAAATAAAGCAAAGTGTTAAGGAATTATTAAACAGAGACTTTCAGAATTATTATTTGCAAAGTTCACATTATTCATTGTCAATTACATAAAATAATCAAGAGAAAGGGTTCAGACAATTTGAAATGCAGATTTAAACCTCTGTTCTTGTCCACTCGGCTCTTATCTTCCCAAAACCCTTTACATACAACTTTTCTACTATATATTTCACTATGCTTTTTCAGATTTCATTGATGTGTGTCAGTACTCCAATCCTGTTGATTAACATCAAAAGCAATGGAATTTACTAACTCTAACAGTGACTTTACCTGACATTGAATGGAGTGTAGGGACAGGTTGAAGCTCTTTAATACTGATGTTTTGTCATAGCAAATGCAGTCATCTAATTATTCTCATGGTGCCAAATGTAGTTAGCCTATATTCTCACAGGATGGTGTTTGTCAGCTTAAGCCGTTTCAACATCTTCACAATCCTGTCTGTAATTACTAAGTTATACACACAAGGCTCCCACCAGGTGGCAATAACACTCTTCATTCTTTAAAGCATTTGCTGTATTTTAGGTGCTAGAAATGCATGTTATGTACTAATTAAAAGGGGGAAAAGTTGTGCTTTATAATAAAGTGGAGTTGATAGAAAATGTGATTTTCCTGAACTCTGAAGGTACAAGCACTTACGAAAAGTCATTTGTAAGTAGGAAGAGACTGCAGGATGCTGGGTAATATCCATTGTTAGGTTCTTAAAATCTGTTTCAATATAAATACAAGAAACATATTCCACTTGGTTCCTGAAAAATTGAAATTGTTTAAATTTGCCTTTTGATGAAACCACAGACAGCAGACAGTGTGAAAAGCTAATTTACTAGTGGGAGCTTAAACCTCACGGAGGTCTTACAATTTTAGCTCAAGTTTAGACTGATCAAATTCACACATTCAGCTACAAATTAAATGCTCTTTTTAGACTTTTAATCTAGATGTATTTCTGTAAGTGCTATACAACTGCGATATTCCTGTCCTGTATTTCTGGAGGAGAAAATGTGTACCCATGCACTGTAGGACTCCCATTTGCCAGACGTGGTAGACTTGCTGTGCACTCACTTTTCAGATGCTCTGCACATGGTCAGCAATCTTTTTACAACATGTTATAAACTCCACCTGCAGAACTGTGCACCTGCTTCGACCAGCAGTATGAGTTCCACATGCTCAGGGCTTCCAGATATATTGCAACCCAGTTAGAGTTACTGGTCTGACAGCATGCAAAAAGTCCTTGACCAGTGAAAAAAATCCTCAAATTTCTCCTAGAAGTTTCCAGGAAGAAAAAGAGGGCATGTATGAGGAAACTAAAAGATATAACCATTGTGATATCTCAAAACTAGTCATGCAATAGTTACCTGACTCTTCAGTGTTTTGTCATGCACAGGCATGCAATGTGCTCAGTTATTTTCTTGAGTTTCCTGTGATAATACATCACAAGACTACATGCCTGTCCTGGTTTGAGGTAAAACAGGACCAATTTTGTTCAGNTATTTCATTATTTTCTTTTTATTATTTTATTATTAATATTTCTTTAATGTAGTTTAGTTCCTTCTAAACTCTTAAGTCTCTCTTTTTTCTCTCTCTGCTGCCTCCAGCCAGGAGGAGGAGAGAGAGCATCTGTTGTTCCGCCTGACTGGGCCATTCCAGCCTAAACCACAACAGTGCCCAAAATGGTCTTTACAAGGAATGAAGAGGACAGCATCTAACCAGTCAAGTAGACAGTCCTAAGGAAGGAGGTGGAGACAAACACTATGAACTTTCTCACACAGAGGAAACAGTTTAGAACAAATGCATGTTTCTGCTTATACAATACAACCTATGGTAGTTTTTAAGAACTGAGGTCATCTTGTATACTTTACATGCCTTTTTTGTACATCTTCAGTCAGCAGAACTCTATGTTCCAGCAATATACCCATTATTTAATAATTTCCACAAATCCAATGCAAATAAAATAATTTTTCCTGCTCCCTCAGGTAGAGGTGTACATACATAAAATTTCATAAGTATTTCCAAACTATTTCATTGTAACCTCAGAAACCAGAACTGGTCAGCACCCTTTCTTGTACATTCTGAATTTTTAACCTATTGCAATGTGTGTGATCACATAAACTGCCCATTTTCATTTTTTTCCCAAAATGCTTACACTTGGCATAAAGAAAAAGCTGCTGTAGGAAAAGATGATAGCAACATAGGCATTATTCTTTTCTACTGTAGTTACATGGAAGCTAAAATTGCAGAGAAAAGTAATTTATAACATTGATTGAAATAGGATATTGCATTTGGTTCAGGTTAAGGAAAATGTAAGGTTATTTCCAGTTATTGCCTTTGATGTAACAGCTTACGAAACATTACTAGTTTTATCTGAGGATATCACGAAACATCTATAAACCCGAAAACTTATATTTAATAGGCAATTTAGTACCAGTTTTAGTTTTCATGTGTTTCTAACAGATTATTGGAAGAAAATCCTTTGAACACAAATAGCTAAGACAAAAAGGCTGCTAAAGATATTCTTGAAAAAGAACGTGAATTAGGTTTTCCTTTCTTTTTCAGTTCACTTTAAAAAAAGCAAGTCTAAAACGTGATTTGAAAAGGCAATGTTGTGTGCAAAAGTAAAAACTTTACTGCCTTCTATGTTCTTGAATAGTCTAGTAATATTAAGACACATTCTGTTTCAATGGAAGGAATCATTCAAGTATAGGAAAATTCCAACTGCAGAAGCTCACTACAACTTCAAACCATCATATACAACAACACAGTTAAATATCTAAGGCATATACTCAACTAAATAGGCATAAATAGGCTTCACTAATGTATGATGTAACTAATTCACTGAAATAGAGCTTACAGCAATAATAAATAAATAAATAAATTATAGAGCTTATAGTGATAATAAATATCCCCAAGTTGCTGAAATCAGGTATATATTACCATAGACCTAATATTGTCCAATCTGGGGTGCTGCATTGACATTCTTATTTTGCTTACTCACAGAACAGTTTTTCTTCCCCACCCCCCCCCCACCCCCCACCCCTTTTTTGGGAATACCATTTACAGTGCAAAACAATTAAGAATAAGAATAGAAAAAACATCTTCAGCCAAATTTTGGATCAGGGTCAATTTAACATGAAATCCTACAAGAGAAAGAAAAGGTGATGAAGAACTCTAAATTACTTTTCATAGTGAAAAAAAAAAAAAAACCCACCAAGAGAAAAATAAGGTCTGTGCAACTGCACTCTCAAGACCATGCTATTCTGCACTCTTATGTATGTCCATACCTAGATATATTATGTAAATACTGTGCATCTTCAAGACATAGAGGACATAGTCAAGTACTACATGCATACCTGAATTTTATCCTTCTTTCACACTATTCAGCCACCTATTCTAATGCAAATGAAGTATTTTTCCTACCACCATCCTTCATCAGGAATGGTGCCCAAAAAACAGGAGGCAGCCTTCATTGAGTGTCACTGGTGGTGGAGTGTCAGTAGCAAAAAATGCATGGAGATGCACTGATGTTCCTCATACTTCAGTAACTACTGGCATGTATTTCTTGCCCTAGTCATCCTAATTCCCTGCAAAAATCTCTTGTCCACTTATTTCCTAATGATATTTTCTGCTTTATGTATACCATCACCCCTCACTTTACCTACCCCACTTCCAACACACTCATGCATGTAGAAATATGTCTCTGCATCATTTCTGGATCCAAGCAGACACTAGTATCACTAGTAGCACACTGATGCAATTTGTGCCTGAAATTTTACACACTTTCTGATACAAACTTCCTTTTTATTTTTGGTACAATCTACAATGCAGATTAACTACCTCTGGATAAAAGTCAGTTGATTTACCACATACATTGTTTTTAAAGTCATGTTATTCCAGTTCAATTATTATTTTTTTTCCCATCTTTGTACTCAGTTCTTCATCCATCAGTATTTGGTTTACCAGAATTTTGGGCTGCCCAGTATGCTGTAAACACTCTTACCATTAGTGCTGAGTCAGATACTAGCAAATTCTTTGGTTTGGCGCATTGCACACAATAAATACTTCTTTTTTTCTCACTGTATTGTAAGGTCATATTTGTTCTGCTGTCTGCTCTAGGTCATTCTAGCATTACTGTTTGCCCAGATTCTTATTAAGGATGTATGACTTGGACTGTTTTGTTCCCAGGTGGATTGGTATTTCCAAGATTAATCTTTTGTCGTATCTTTTCATCCATGTACTTATACTCTTTGAATTTCATGCACTTCTTTCCTCTTTATGTTACTCTATCCCTGAATTATTCCTAGAATTAGGTTGAATGTCTCTGTGAAATAAAGCTTAGATAAGGCTTAGGTAAGACTAAGACAGCTATAGTCGCTTATGATTTCTTCCCTCCCCCCCATGTTAGTTTTCTATGATGTGTTTTGATTAGGAATGAACAACAAAATGTTGTGCAATAAAACCCTTGGAGATGATAGAAAATATTGCAAGACTTTGGGAAAGAGATAAATACTATCATACATTCTGGAACCTGAGGGATGGCATATTCAGGATGGCAGTGCACCCCTGCTGTGTTCATTGTAGTGTGCCTACGAGCAGTCAGAGTGACATGGCTGTGAATCATGCTCTGTATGAACACTGCATGTCCTGGCCTTGTCAAGGTGTTGAGTTTTTCCAGTATTAATGTGTTGAGCTGGTTTAAGCTAGAGCTGTGTAAAGAAAACAAGGTTTCCGCAATAGTTTCAGACCAAGAGTCCTGTAAACAAACATCATGAACAAATAAAGGACAAGGAGATTTCAGTCTGCAGGCTCAAATAACAACTGTTTTAACAGTTGGGAGTTGGAAAGAACCAAATAGTTTTAGAAACAGAGCCATTTTTAGCTGGTTAAAAGGCAACAGGCATACAAAAGAGCTATGAATATTTTAAAATTACTTGGTTGCTTCAGAAATGGTACTTCTTGAGCAAAATAAGTTGCTACAGATCATGCAATATTTGGTGGGATGAGAAACCCACAGAGAGAAGCCTGCAGGAAGAATTAGCATGGAGCTAGGTAGCCTGTCCTAGAACGGAAGATGAAGAGACAAGTGGTAAGAAAGATGTCTGTGTTTCAGAACACAGCTTCTTGCAACTTTTTAGTTGACAATGCTCTATGATTGGAAGAATATTTGATAACTGCTTGCCAATTTAATTGCCTCAGAAGAAAGAAAACTGTAGATTTCTTGAGGTAAATCCTAGCTTATTCACTACAGACTGCATCTTAGGTCCAATTATGAAAGCAGGAAAAAGAAACCACCTTGACAGACATACTATTTGAAATCACAGTACTGAACAACATGGACTTTGAAAAGCCAATCAGTCTGAGAGAAGATTTCTGATACTTTAAACAGACATAAGCTTATGTTAGATACGTGAAATCTTTTAAATGATCTCAAGTTTCTTTTCTCCTTCTTCTGAACAGCCTGGCATTAATTCACGAGAAGGCTCTCAGAAGTCTTAAAAGGTCTTAGAAGCTTTTGTAATCTTAAATATAATTTGTAGCTGTAACTTTAGTAATAATAAAAGAGAAGATTTATCACAGAAAAATGGCTTATTATCATTCAGTATTTGCAGATGACACTGAAAGACCACAAGAAACGTGTGTGAAATTTCACTCTTTAAAAAGAATTTCTAAGTAACTTGAGAGCCACAAAATCTTGCCAGCTCAAAATGTTGATTTCTGAAACTAAATAAAAGCTGTTTAGCTTGAGGAGATAGAAGACAGTACAAGAAAATTAATAATACTTTAATTGTTGGCTCCTAATTTGATTCTTTCACAGTAGTTCAAACTTGAAAACAAACAGTCCAGTAAATGCGAAAAAACATTATTAGTTCTTTATTTCTATTAAAGTGTTACATTGGTAACTGGGTAACTTCTTCGGAGCAACAGTGAATTCTGGGTAATGTTAGCATAAGTTAGAGGAAAAGGGACTTGAATTTTTCATTCATTGATGACTTAAATGTATAAACACAGAATCATCAAGATCAACATGAAAATGGAAGCAGTAAGACTAGCAATAGCAAAAATGTGGGGTTCAGAACAGCAAAGACTGATCTGTGAGTTAAATAAATCACGACAGTTTTACTTTTGGCATTAAATTTAGCTATGACTACCTACACCAGAGCTGAGGTTGACCTAACCAGAGGATGTTCTACTACATGAAATGAAAACGTGCACAACCATGGTATACCAAGTAGCTATCAATAAAACTGACGTCTGTACAGTCCAATTGTGTATAGAAGTCTTCTGTGAGGACTGAGGAAGAAATATTCCCTGCATGTTAATGTGAAACACAGCATCAGCAGAATAATTCTGCAGCTACAGGGTGTTCTCTAGACCTGCTGCTGTGAGACAGAGAAAGTATTTTACTCTAATTCCTAACAAATTAATGTATTTAGTTGTTCTTGAAAAATGTGTTCCCCTGAATAGCATTTTCCAGAGAATGTCTCTTTCAATCCTCAGAAAGCTCTTTTTAAAGTTGCCTCAAAGGCTAAGCACAACGAATAATTTTTTTGTGGTTTTAAATTCTCCAGGCCAGAGATCCATGCATGAATGTTCCTCTTCTGGCACAGGATTTCAAGGCTTCCAGTTGCCACTGAAGATATAGAAAGAGCTATTGCCTATTGAATTAGCGAGCTTCCCTAGATGTGTACTACAGATGCTCTTTAATCCATACCCCTCACCGTCATTATCCATCTTCTAATCTTTTGTTTTCTTTCCCTCCCAAATAGGAGGGCTATGTTTAGTCAACCTATTTCTAATATACTGAGTTACAGCACCAAATGCGTCTTCACACTTACAAATTCCTCTCTACAGCTAAAAAGATGCATGATTACACATTCTATTTTATAAGCAATAATTTGCCTTTCACATAGTTTTTAATATGCATGTCCAAAAGCTTTCTAATCATACTGTTCCCAGATAGATTCAGCAACAGAATAGAATGTTACACAGCAGGTTTGATAGTCCACACTCCAACGTTGTGAAAAAAAAAACCTGCAAAGACACATACCTACACTAAGGAAACTTGGAATCTAGAAAAGGCACGCATTACCGTTTCAATTCTCTTCTCTTTATGCATGTCATTTTTTAAAAATCCTTCCTTTAATCATTTCTTTGTTACATTTCTACTCAGAGTTACAATTTTCTGGCTTTGAAGAGATAAAGACCAACACTGAAGATTTTGTATGTATCCAGCAGGGATGGAGAATAATCAGTGTTGTAATACCATGGATTCTTTTAACACTGAACAGAAATAAATCAGTATTTTTTAAATTAACCATGTCAGTGTACCTAGACACATTTATAAAAATGCCAGCATTAAAACAAATTATGGTAATAATAAGCAAAGTTTAAAAACTCAGGTGTCACAAAAGAACAGTCAAGTCTTGCACTTGGGAAGGAATAACCACACTAACCAGTACAGGCTGGGGTCCAATAACCCACACTAACCAGTATGCAGTGGGGGCCAGCCAGCTGAAAAGCAGCGTTGCAAACTAAGGCCTGGGGCTGTGGTGGACAAGAAGACCTTGAGCCAGCAACGTGTCTCTGTGGCAAAGAAGATTGGTGGTATCCTGGGCTGCATTAGGAGGAGCGTTGCCAGCAGGTCAGGGGAGGTGATTCTTCCCCTCTACATAGCACTGGTGAGGCCACATCTGGAGTACTGTGTCTAACTCTGGGCTCTCCAGTGAACGGCCACAAATATGGGACCAGAACATCTCTCATACAAGGAGAGACTGAAAGAGCTAGAGCTGTTCAGTTTGGAGAAGAGAAGGTTCAGGGGGATCTTATCAATGTTTATAAGTATCTGATGGAAGGATGTAAAGAAGGCAGANTACTGTTCCCAGATAGATTCAGCAACAGAATAGAATGTTACACAGCAGGTTTGATAGTCCACACTCCAACGTTGTAAAAAAAAAACCTGCAAAGACACATACCTACACTAAGGAAACTTGGAATCTAGAAAAGGCACGCATTACCGTTTCAATTCTCTTCTCTTTATGCATGTCATTTTTTAAAAATCCTTCCTTTAATCATTTCTTTGTTACATTTCTACTCAGAGTTACAATTTTCTGGCTTTGAAGAGATAAAGACCAACACTGAAGATTTTGTATGTATCCAGCAGGGATGGAGAATAATCAGTGTTGTAATACCATGGATTCTTTTAACACTGAACAGAAATAAATCAGTATTTTTTAAATTAACCATGTCAGTGTACCTAGACACATTTATAAAAATGCCAGCATTAAAACAAATTATGGTAATAATAAGCAAAGTTTAAAAACTCAGGTGTCACAAAAGAACAGTCAAGTCTTGCACTTGGGAAGGAATAACCACACTAACCAGTACAGGCTGGGGTCCAATAACCCACACTAACCAGTATGCAGTGGGGGCCAGCCAGCTGAAAAGCAGCGTTGCAAACTAAGGCCTGGGGCTGTGGTGGACAAGAAGACCTTGAGCCAGCAACGTGCCTCTGTGGCAAAGAAGATTGGTGGTATCCTGGGCTGCATTAGGAGGAGCGTTGCCAGCAGGTCAGGGGAGGTGATTCTTCCCCTCTACATAGCACTGGTGAGGCCACATCTGGAGTACTGTGTCTAACTCTGGGCTCTCCAGTGAACGGCCACAAATATGGGACCAGAACATCTCTCATACAAGGAGAGACTGAAAGAGCTAGAGCTGTTCAGTTTGGAGAAGAGAAGGTTCAGGGGGATCTTATCAATGTTTATAAGTATCTGATGGAAGGATGTAAAGAAGGCAGACTCTTCTCAGTAGTGCCCAAGAGGCAATGGGCACAAACTGAAACACAGGAGGATCCCTCTGGAAGTTTCTCAACTCTTGTTTTCAGTTACTGAATTTATCTGGTGAATATTCATTGAATCTACTGAAAGCAGTGAGGTCTAAATGCCAGCTACTTGATGTACACAATAGATGTGATCTACAGTGTAGATATAATGCATATGATTGCATGAAATGCACTGCCAAGTTACGTATCTTAGCCTGCATAAGGGAAAAAAAAAAATCACATAAATGTTATAAGAGAAGTTCTGTAAAGTACAGCTTTCCTACAAGGTGGTCTTTTGCTATGAAAAGACCTGAAAAAAAAAACCCAAACCCCCAAACAAAAAACCCACTACTATATATATGTCCAACAAAATAGGTCATTGTTTCATTCCCCTGCTTAGATGAAAAATAAAAAAAGCAGAATGATGAAGACCAAAAGTATTTAGTAAAGCTAGAAGCTAGTATCCACTAAGTAACAAATAATTCTGACCCATTATTTGCTGAAAGGGGAAAATTGCCACCAAGAGTTACAGAGAGACTAGACTGAACAGAAACAACTACACAGGTAATGCTTTTAAGACTTTTGGCAAATCCTGACTCCACAGATAAGACAGATTTTTTTAATGTGATGGGACTCTGCAAATGCATTTAATACAGGTGCATATGCTCGGTAACTCTCATTGCTATTGCAAGTCCATTTCATAGACATGCATACACAGAACCCTGTTGTCCTCTTACTTTCCAGCCTCAAACACTCTCAGAGGATGAAAGAAGACAAGCTATGTCTAACTTTTAGCCCTCATAGCTGTGTTATAAAGGAACTTTGTTTCTAGAGATAACACTATTCATCTCCTCTTTTCTCTTTGAAGTTCCCCATGTCACTATTTATGGGAGTTACTTGAGAATTTCAGTCTGAGCAGCTTTGTTCTATAATAAGGTCCCTTTCTTCATAATGAGAGGACCAGGGTTGTCTTCTTATTTGCCAAGAGTTTCATGTAACACCTTTAAACTGAGCACAAACATACTCTAAGTAGGGTTGGAATCAGCTAAGAATAGAAGGTGGGTCATCAGAAGACATACAGATTTCGAGTGAAATGCTTCCTCAAGGATGAAGGAAACCCTGACAGTTACCTGAATGTATGGTGAAGATTTATAGCTGAGACATATAAAGAGAGAACAATACAAGTGAAAAATGCATCTACCATAATAAAGAAGAGCAGCCAGGAAATCAATATGCCCCCTAAGCGGGACAGAGCAACGAGCTCAGTAAGCCACGTTAACTGCATCTCATACATGAAAAGGCATCGAGTTTCTTGGGAGAGACTGGTATCAGGACTGAATTGCTGCCTTGCCTCTAAGCCTCACATTTGCCATTTTCTATAGCTCTGTTTATCTGCAAGAGCTACTTAACTGCCTTTCTGAAGGACCTTACGAATTGTTAAATAAGGCAAAGATTTAGAGCAAGTTACTATCGTATATTAGGTAAAGTGATATACTTGGAGAAAAGGCCATCCAAGCTTGTGGACACACAAACATTCCAGGTATTATGAAACATTACAAAATTCGCAAGATATTAAACACTAGCAAAAACCTGTCTAAAAATCATAGAATCATAGAATTGTTTAGGTTGGAAAAGACCTTTAAGATCATCTAGTCCAACCACTGACCCTACTCTACCAGGTCTGCCACTAAACCATGTCTCTAAGCACCACATCTACCCAACTTTTAAACACCTCTAGGGATGGTGACTCAACCACCTCCCTGGGCAGCCTGTTCCAATGCTTGATAACTCTTTCAGTGAAAAATGTTTTCCTAATGTCCAACCTAAAGCTCCCCTGGTGCAACTTGAACCCCTTTCCTCTTGTCCTATCGCTAGTTACTTGGGAGAAGAGATCAGCTCCCATCTCACTACAACCTCCTTTCAGGTAGTTGTGGAGAGCAATAAGGTCTCCCCTCAACCTTCTCTTCTCCAGACTAAACAATCCTAATTCCTAATGTTTTTAGTTAAGCACTTACTCATACTTACATCTGTCCGTATTTAAATTGTTCACAGTAAGCATACAGAATTTAACTTTAAAGGCTACAGTAGTGACTTTAGATTTTTTGTACCTCCCTCCCCCCCAAAAAACCCCAAACCAAACAGCTCTACAGAAAAGTGATTCCTTCACAAATAGCTTAATAAGATAAAAACTCCAAAGACAAAGAAAATAGGATGCAAGTAAGGGCAAAACCCACAGCAAATATACCTAAAAGGACAGGAATAGGTTGCAAAGGCATGTATGATTGTGATGTCTCCTAATATTGGACCTCTTGCCTTTGTATTGCTAATATTCTTTATCTTTGGTCCATGCATATTAAAGCAAATGCTTACAAAACCCCATCAAGGTAATATCAGCTATCTGGCTTGTAATGTGTGCCATCTACTCCTCTCCACTGCTAAAATGCAGTTTTAATGCACTTGTATCGGTCAAAGGTATAGCAAGAGATACACTTCTGACGTACACTTCCTAGAAATACTGCTCCTGATGAACAAATAAATCATGTAATTCTGACTTTCCTAAAAAGAAAAGGAACGCTAGCACATTTTCAACATATGACAGAATCTGCAGTTCCTTGTTTGCATTTCCCTGGTTTTCCCCAATATATTAATTAGAAGATACCATTATATTTTGTATTGAATGCAGAATTCAGATGTACTGTTCATTGAAGGAGATTACCTAGCTTCCTCAATGGAATTAGAATTTATCAACATAGCTCAAAAACAAACAAAATACAACATTTTGCACAGCTCACTACTGAGGATTGTCTTCAGTCAGTCTCCTGCTGACTTTGTTAACTGCAAAGGAAACTATTGAAAAAAATCCCTATATGATTACAAAAACACAGGACTGGAAGAGATTCAAAACCAATGCTCTACTACTTCTCTTCCTGTCCTAATGCAGGATCCACTTCTCTGCTGGAATTCATCCAGGAAAGATTAAACAAAATGACTCCTCACTTTCAAAGACAATCTGCTACAGTTCTTCACTTATTTTACCATTACAGTGATTCCAAGAGATTGAAAAAAAATACAAGATGGAATTTAATAGGAACAAATACAGGATGTTACATTTTATACAGCTAATCTATGATCTAGGATAGGTCAATAACAGGATGGATCAAGAAGCCAACACAGGATGAAGAATAACTGGCTAGGTAGCAGTACATTGGGGATTACATTAGATTAAAAAATGATAAATCAAGAATGTCATTCTATTTCAGATAAAGGCAAGTGCCATCATGGCATGTAAGGCATACAGGAGGTAATCCTTTCACTGCTCAGGATTGTAAGGACACAGCTGCCACACTTCAAAACCCAGGTTCATACTTTGGAAAGAGGCGAATCACACGGACAAAGTCTAGAGGAGAGCAGTGAGTGATCAAAAACCTAGATGGAATTTAGGAAAAGGATGGAAAAATCAGTCCTCCCCCCTTAGGAAAGAAGATACTTCAAAATATGCAAAATCTGCAAAAAGAATGCTTTTAGTGCTCAAGGGGGATAAAACAGGTAGTAATAAATTGCAGCAAAGGAGATTTAGATTAGACATTAAAACATTACAAGAACACTGAAATAGACCATCTGTACAAATAACATCAGAGGGGTTTTTTAAGAGGAGGCGATAGAAACTTCTATAAGGAATATCCAGGTATTAAGAATAATGCCTTGGAGAACAAGATAGTTCAGATAATCTATCAAAATTTCATTCAGCTCTGAGATTTTTATCAACATTCCTTTATTGTTTAAATGTAAATAGTTCTTCAGCTTACCACAAAGGGTATTCACTTTGTGAACTGCTCTTCTTTTAAAGAAGGTTTGAGAAGCTTCAAAATGTTGATATGTGTTCGATTCCATTTGAATTTTGCAATATATCACTTTTAAAAGGTATGATATGTAGAATATTCCCTTATTATTTGCTACCTCTGTTAATCTCACAAAGTTAACCTAAAAAGGTTTTTCTGCTGGATGCAGCTGAGACCACTGATCAGCCAGAGTCTTGTTTATTTTAGTAAGAGCCAAATTTGGATATCTGATCAGCATGATGCTTTGCTTGCTCAAAACATTGCTTACCTAACACAATGGTTGACAAAATTCACAGTTAGCAACTTAAAAGCCAGCAATACATTTGTCTTTAATTTTTTTACTTTTGCTGACATACATTATTGCATGACTATGAATTATTGCATTAATTAATCTTCATACAGTAAAAGATCTGCTGTTTACACACGTTCAGGGTGACATCTGGTTTTAAGATAAAACTTTCAATAGCAGAGTGGGAAGAAACAAATCTTCAAGAAACTCTTGGGGCACTGGATGAAAAAAAAGACCCATTTAATTCTTAATTTATATTTCCTTTAGTTGTCTTAATGTCACCCTGAACTTCTCTGGTGGACTGAGAGGGGGTAGGGAAGGTGTGGCAATTTTTTAAACCTTTTTAAAATGTTTTATGTCAAGACTAAAAGATTATTTCATTAAAATGCAATTTGAGGTTCACAAAATTTTCTAGGCTACAAATTTTTAACTCACCTAATCTTTCCTCTGGGCCATCCTCAAAGTCTTCAGAATATGCAAGGATTTTTGATGGTTAGGGCCCAAGCCACTTGAAATGATTCATATAAGAATACACTCTAACAGGGCAAGTTACCTAAATAATTTAATACTGTTATACCCTTTGATAGGTACACAAGGAACTGAAAATTCCTTTGAAGGTTTCATTTCATTTTCCCTTTAGGCCAGAAGAGACCAAATCTTTTCTGAAGCAGGGAAATTACATTACATATATTACTTTGCGTTACACTGCCTCACAACTGGCACCACAAAGTGTTTTATATACACTATGCCTGACTCGTTCCATTTCAGCAAGAGGGCCATCTGTAGGGGATAGGCAGGCTAAATTCCAAATGCAGTTGCACAAACAAGTTAAATAAAAAAATAAGCTAGGGAAATAATGCAGAAATTCTGAGCACCTGGGTGCTTTGCCAGATTTACCTGGCTTTACCAGATTAAACCAATTTTGTACACTGTTCTATTTGCCTTTTTTTTTCTTTCTTTCTTTCTTTTTTTTTTCCTTCTTTTTTTTTTTTTCCCCCTGCAATTTCCTTAGAAGGGCTTTGGGAAATTGGAAAGATTGTACAGAGAGTGAATCAATTTGCATACAATACCTGCAGCATAAATTTGTCATCTCAGCAGCCCTCTCTTTTTGAAGCAAATCGTGCAACATAACCAAAGGAAGAGCCACAGACGGAAAACCCCGTGTTATGAAGTACTGTAGCTAGAGTCAGCCCTTGGGTGCCTGGATGGAGACTAACCAAGCTGCCTTCAGAAGCAGCATAGCCATTAGCCCAGCAGGCTGTGAACTAGCCAGCTCACAAACAATACTAGTTTAGGAATCTCAGCAGTTCAGTCAACCTCTGTCACTGACTACCCTTTCCTCAATTATATATTCTTTGTATCTTCTCATAGCCTAATTTACATAGACTTTCTACTATCATGTTCCTACCTGATCTGTTTGACCCCACTATTACATTACTATAGCTAGACAACAGTTGACTGGACCTTTTTCAAACTGTTATATATATAATATCATCTTATGGGAGTCCTCGCCACAACATTTTCATACTATTGCTCTTTAACTGGGCCTGCAATTACACAGTTTAATTAAATTTTGTTTGACATGCATCCAGGTTGTTTCTTATTCTTTATTTGCGATGTGATTCCCCCCTCCACTACAGAATGATAGTGGCAATCTACACCAGCATATATTGCAGCTGGAATAGAAGACCCGTGTAGCTGCCTTTGAATCGAACTATTCTATTCTATTCTATTCTATTCTATTCTATTCTATTCTATTCTATTCTATTCTATTCTATTCTACCCCACCCTGTCCTGTCCTGTCCTGTTCTGTTCTGTTCTGTATTACTGAGTTGCATACACCATATCCATTCTTGTTTTGTCATATCAAATACATACCTTTTGATCAGTCTTATTTTTCTCAGTTCCGGCTGTGCTGCTAATACAGTATCTTGAAGTGCCCAGGACAGCAGACTACGGAGATAGCTGTCAAATATCCAAGTTCTGGAAGGCATTTTTCTGAAGCCATCTAAAGAAAAGAGGAAGGGGAAAAACCTGTTATAGATACACCTCACTAAAACTTGTCTGAGGCCATAAGAAAATATAAAAAGATCCCATGTTATTTGGACAGAAGTCTGTGTTGACACAATCTTAATTACTCGAGTTGTTACTGAACTCTGGGCAGTGTACTTTAAGACATTAATTGATTTTGTCCCTTTTCCTAAGGAAAAACATTGAAAAGAGAGCTAATGTCATTAACCCTGCCTAAACTTTCTGCTTATTGTAGCCTGTTTTATTGAATGTAGATGAAATTGCCGTTGACGTGGTATATGGAGAGCAGAACTATATGGACAATTAGTACAATTTTTTTGTTCTTACCATAAGATTAATTATATCAGATACAATTAATTTTTAAACTTGAGAAATATTTTTATTTTCCTCTGTTGCACAATAACATGTCACTTAACAGAGATTAAATCTGCTTTTATTAAGTACAAAAGCATCCAAATTCTGCACCACCATGAAATCTACAGACAGCTAGGAAAAACTTCTGTTATTTTGCCTTTAAGCATTTAAAAGAACATGATAATGCACGAGCAATTTCAGTGTCTTCACTGACAAATATCATGCTAGTGCATCACCAGGATGAGTAATAAAGTGCCTATTTCATCTTCCACAGGGTATAACTCACTGTTTCCAGTATCCTCTCCTTTGGATAGCAGCTGGTCCTATCCAATTTCGACCTCTAAAGAAAAGACCACATTCAAGATTCAAAATCCTACTCTGTCTTGAAAGAGACCTGCTTTCTAGTGAAACAGCAGACCTTGCAGATCTCCTATGCTCAACTACACCCCAGTTTCCAAAGATATACAAATGCTTGGATCCTCTCCTCTTTTAATAGGGAAAAGGGAAGGAATTTATCAGGTTATCTATTCATTTCCCTATCACCCGTTTTTTCTTCATGAAGATAAACTTTATGACAGTAACTTTTTCTCATTCTATAAGAAAGATATGTCTGGGGGAACCCTCAATATGCCCCAAAACACTTAAAGTTTCTATTAGAGGAATGCTACAACTCAGAGTTGCCAAACGTATATAATATTATCAATATATATGCTATACAATATTATAATAAGATCTTGTCTTTAAAAAGCTGAGGTGGCCAATACACAACTCATCCTTAAAAAGAAAGAATAAGAATTATGAAGAGAAAAAAAGGTCCACCAAAATGTCATGTTTTTAACAGCCATGTTTAGCAGCCTTTTTCCAACAAAGCTTTGAATAGCTCAGTGCATTATGTACTAAAGCAAGTGTGAGTGAACCACAGACACGCATCCTCAGAGAATTCCCTCTAAGAAGTATAATGGCTGTTATTTTTACTCTTTTAATCCCTAGCCTCTCCTTATTACAGCTAATCATCTCAACATATACATTAAAGAGAGCTATGCAGGTAGCACTAGGAATCAATTGCCATCCAAAGCCGTAGTGCTTACTTCTAAAGCAGCATCTTTGACCAAACACAGATTAATATATTGTAAATCTTTGGTTTTCCCTTTTGTTTTAACATGAGTCAAATGCTTTATTCCCATATTCTACAGCATAATCATTAATTGCATCTATTTATATTGTCATTTTTAATTTGACATGTGACTGCACAGCGGGGTAGCTTTTAACCAAGTCAGATGTACATAAAGCCTATAATAAATCCTAATTTTAGGGTGTATATTCCCAGAAGACTCCTCCCCCTCTTTTAAGGTAAAAATGACTTCTCAAAAACAGGTGGAAGAAAATACCCACGCAGCCACATGCCCACACACAAAAGAAAGGAATATTGTACATTCTACTCAGTGCTATACAGAAATGTAACTTATGATTGTTAAAACTACATTTGGAAGAGAACATCTTTCAATTCCTAATTGCAGTCTGATTCCTTTGGCTGCTATTGATAACTGTGCCTGGTAAGTACTCCCTATTAGAAGCACATGTTCGTAACATGCTATTTCTGGATATTCTACCAACACCTACCTATGGCAGACCTGTCAACAGGGTGAGAGAGAGGGAAGAACAACTCCGAGAAGATGTATCACAACTTGTCATATCAGTGTTTCTACCATTTGTAAAAGAAGATTTGATTCTGACACAATATGTGTTATAGAAAGAATTTGTTCGATGTGCACGAGGCTGTAGGCAGGTGTAGGCAGCTTCTGCCCTTGGCCAAACTGAACGGTGCTCCCCACCAGTTACAGTACCACCTTATGAGCTGCAGACACCAGTTTCCCTTTTAGTTCAGCAGATACAAATTCTGTTTTGAAATTCGACAGCAGGGTAAGTGATGGGGTTTTTGTGCGTGTTAATGCCACTATCAATTTTATACATGACTGCACAGCAAGACAGATTCTCCAGGGGTATGTTAAGTAGCACCTCTGCTCTGGGGCCAAGATAGCCTTGACAGAGATTCACCCACGACACGGAGAGGCAGCCCAGACATCCCACAAGCAGACGCTTAGCAGGCCAGCTCTCTGAGTAAAACACATCTCAACTACTACAGAAAAACAGGTCAGCTCTTCCCAGCAATCTTGAATCTGAAAAAATAGTATTTTTAAACAATTTTAAACGAATATGAAAACATTACTGTTTTAAATGAAAATCCACTGCAAGTTTCACAATGCTGCAATAACTTAGAAGAATAAACCTCATTCCACTTCAGTGACTTTTAATCTCCTAGGCTTTCTGAAATGGAAGTCTTGAATCCAACTTTTCTAGAAAAATTATTTCCATAAAATATCACACCCAAATCCTTCAAGGTGGATAATTACAGTCAGTCTACTTGAAGTTCCCTTAAGAGTAGTTCATTTTTTCTTTCCTGTCCTAAGCAGTATTAACATTAATAATAATCACTGCTGAGCAGTAAGAAGTTTTAAATATGGCCATATATTATATATAATTGTTGTAGTGTTGCTACGCACTATTACATAGTTGCCTGCAGATGGCTGCATTTCAATGGGAAAAAAAATACTCTGTAAAAAAAAAAAATCTATCCTTAGATGTTGTTATGGTTTGAGAAACCTACAACAATTTATTGTCATTTAGACAATTATTCTATCACCCGACGACCCCTCCCTACCTGGTAAGGGGAAAAAACAGGGAAACCCAGGGGCTGAAATAGAAACAGATTTAATAGAATAAGACTAGATAATTAACATTAATAACACCAAAGAACCAATATTGATCTCAATAAANAAATTAGTCCTGTGTCGCTCAAACCAGGACAGATGTGTATTTCTGATTTCTAAATAATAATATTAACATTAACAATAATAGTAACAATAACAATGACAAGAACAACAATAAAAAATAATCCATGCAATCCTTTTACATTTACAGCAGCAGATAATCTGGTCCTCTGCGTGTAAATCAGTTTCAAAAGTGCTCTCGGATTTTTTTTCATAAAATAATGTAAGAGTTTAAAGTATTACAATTATTCAGAGCTGAAGTTTTAAAACTTCTCACACTTCAAGGTTTAACTGAGTAGGAGGACCACCACTGTTTACAAGGGATTTTTATTATGATAAAAAAGTTAGGGCAAATTTGGAGCAAGGATTCTGATATCCTTCTGCTAGGCTGCAGGCTTAAAGCTCTTTAAAATGAGCATATCAATATGGATTCACTTTCCACTTATGCCCTGTCCTTGAAGTTTGATTTTGCTTTCTACTTAATATAGTTACTTCAGCCTAAGTACGGTAAAGTCAAAGTGCTTCCAGTTCTGAACTGCATAGCTGTAAAGTTACCAAAAGGTTTTTAAGGCATTTGTAAAGTGTTACTTCTAAGTGTCTGTTCTATTCACCTTCAACTACATGAGGAGTTTGGGCTGATTTTGAGAGATTCAGAACAGAGCCCAATACTTTCTTGCTGATGTCTCATATAGCACTTTCCAGATTCAATATTTCAATGTGCTTTATTAATCACTAAGAGCAGAGTTAGAAAGCTGGTAACACAACAGCCAAACAAGCAGTATAATGTATCAGCCACTGACTGGGCAAAGCGTTTGTTTTCCTTTGTCGACGTCTTCTGTATTTCACAATTGCGCACTCTGTGTGTGTATTTCAGAAGCCTCCCACCTTAACAGGGACACCACAGTTACCAGGAGATATCTGGATTAATTTCTGGCCGACCCACAGAATTCCTGTGTGAACTTGGCCAAGCCTTCAGGACCCAGCTGTTTGCTTCCAGTAAGATACAACACTGATGTAAACAAACAACAAGGTCAGATTTTAAATCTTTACATTCACTCAATATTCCAGTCTCCTGGATATTCCATGTCCACTAATAGCATTAGTTCTTTGGGGATGGGAACATCTTTACAGTACATCTGTGCAGCGCAGACAGGGCGATGGGTCCCTCAGCTTGAATCCAGTAATGATTTCAAGACATTAGTGGATACCAGAGCACACACTCTCAAAAGGATGCTCTAGCATTCATGAAGTGAAGGTCACTTTTCATATGATCTATGTCACATCTGATCATATAGATCAGATAGATCATAGCTGATTGTATAGATCCACGTCTGACAGTAGGCTAACCTTTCTGACTTTGTGCAGACAAGATGATCACCTACCCTTATGTTTAAATGAAGTCCAATTCATGTAAATTTAAAAAAGCTCAAACAATTTTATTAATGAAAAGTATTGAGAAACAAAGTGCTAAGTTAAAAATTTCACCTTGTTATTTATTTTTAAGTACTTTAAAGCAAAAATGGTTTAATAAGGTAGGAAAATAATTTGCATGTAACAGCCGTACGCATCAGCCCATTTTATACAAATACTACACAGAACAACCTGCCTTTCTTCGCAGAACAACACTGCATCCTTGCACAAGACAAAACACTGATATAAGGCCATACATATATTATTTAAGAGCTCCAATTTCCTCTCTCCCTGACCAGAGCCAGAACTAAGGCCCAAAATTCCTATTCCTGTAGTGAACAGTTAGATAGCAGCTAAAGCATAACAGGCTTATTATTGTTTCATTAATCCAGACCTGGAACATAGCCACTAATAAATATGTTGACATTTTTTTAGAGTATATATCAGACATTTATATCTGATATTGTCTTGGAAAATGGAACAAATAAACTGTATGAAATAATTAACACCAGCTGGGACATTGATTTTAAAATCAAAAGCAGCATTTTCTCTATAGAGAAGAAACTTCAGGGTTATTCTGGCTACAAGGATTCCTTTAGCTCCTGTTCGAAATGCCTCCCTTTGGAAAGAGATTTGTTTAAACATCGCTTCACACTGCCCAGCAATGCACGTTGCTGTTTGGTCTCAAAAGGTGGTTCTGACTTTTTAACTGCCTTTACTGTTAAACTGTCTGTTCCACTTCAAATCTGGATCTGAAGCATTCAGTTTGGCCATCAATAGTGTTATGGTTTTATCCACTAGACTGGTGTCTCCTTATCAAATTTCTGCCGCTATGTTGCAGCCCAGAGTCATCTTTCTGAGGAACCCCATCAACCGACTTCTTTGAGCATGTTGCAAGACTGATGCATGTTTCTTGTATTCGTGGTTCTTCTTTCAAAACGATCTAGCTATTTTCCCCTATCCATCTTGTCTTGCAAAACTAAGTATAGGTTTAGCACCCCAGCAGCAACAACACAAAACCCCCAAGTACAACGGCAATAACGCTTATTTTCTCCTTGATACTGGGCCTTTTTACACAAATACTGCATTAGCCATCAGCGTAACATTGAGCTAATTATCACGACCGTGGTCTTTGTATTTAACTAACTGAAATTCTTTTCTACTGAGTGTGGATCGACGGAAATATACTCGCCAACAGAATTTTAGTAAAGGTGCGTTCAAAGCCAATGTATGGCAGGGCAGAAGAGGCAGAAGAGGCTTCCTGGTTTGAACCCAGCAAGCAAAGGCTGGGCCTGGCAGCCTCAAGCTCCCATTCTGTTCCATTCTAACAAATAATGAGGTTTTTAAACGGTATTAGGGGTTTACGGCCGTCCGGCAGGGAGAGTGAGCGCCGGCAGCT
The DNA here is from genome assembly GCA_013397275.1 of Burhinus bistriatus. NCBI lineage: Eukaryota > Metazoa > Chordata > Aves > Charadriiformes > Burhinidae > Burhinus > Burhinus bistriatus. The sequence goes on along the minus strand of VYXH01003903.1, from coordinate 528,903 downwards.
GAGTTAACCTGGCAGCTGCGTGTCTTCATCCCCGCGTGCTGCCGTCGGGCGTGACGTAAAAAAAAAAAAAAAATAAAAATTACACC
>VYXH01003903.1:473311-527986 GCA_013397275.1 Burhinus bistriatus | reverse complement strand
TTTTTTTTTTTTTTTCAGGGTGCTGGCTGGCTGATATTTACATAATATCGCTGCTTAAGAGTGACCTCTTCCCTAATTGGAGGCTTCCTTTCCATTTTCTATGGCAACACTACAGAACAGATCACTCCGGGGGGTTGGATGAGAGGAGTGTCTGCACACAGTGTAATTTTTGTTTATTGGTTGACCACTGAGACTGGTTTGTCCTAGTGAATGGGTGAAATTTTGAGAAAAGTTCTTTACCTCAGCCCTTAAAGCAGCCGTCAGGCCTGTGGGTCACTGCAGATTTGCAGGATCTGTATTTAGAGAGAGGATGGACGCAGGCTTAACAAACAAGCAAGAGTTATTTTTGTTAGGTATTTACAGATTATCAGTCATATGTTACTAGTCTGACTGATGACTTACATGTACCACACTGTCTCGTCAAACGATCCTAAGAATTATGTTAATTTAAACAGATGGTATTTAGTTTATTTATTTATTTAAAAAATTCATAGGATTATTAGAAGGAAATCCTAGCAAATTTGGTAAGGGGGAAGAAAATGAGTCCTACTTCATTTCAAAATTCCTTTTGCTCCCTGAGATCCCTGCCCTATTGCTTAGGACCCATCATGTATACACAGTAATGTCTTTTCTTACATGATTGGTCTCACTGACAGTAAGCATGATGTGCATATGTATTTATGCAGGAATGGGATTCTGTAATGCTTATTAGGGTCTTCTGTGTTTCATCTCCGTGAGATGCCTGTTTCTGTTTCAGGTTTTAGATGGCTTTGTGTTGGTTTTCTAAAGCCTGATGAAAATAAATGTTTTCTGATTGTAAAGACACAGTAATTCATGGTGCATTTAGGCAGGAAGGTTTTTATGAAGGCTTTTCATTTCTACTTAATTATCTTTTGAGATGGTGCTTTTGTTCTGCATTGAAAATATGCGTGCCTTACTGTTAATAATGCTAAAATTAGTTATTGTGATACAGGAGCTCTGGTATTCTGTAAGGCTTAGAACATTTGTTTTCAATCTCTGTTCTGTTTGCATTTCTTGGTCCATCAGGATGACTTTGTTTCTTGCACCTGAGGTAGTGTGGGGTCTTTTTGGTTTTGGGGTTTTTGTTTTTGGAGGGGTGCAGGTAGTGAGGATGTTAATGTGAAGTCAATCCATATGCTGGAGTTTTAAAGAGAAGAGCCAAGAATCTTGGATCGTCTAGAAGAAGTGATTTCCCTTATGGGCGGAGAGACCACTGTTTGGAGAGGTCCTCTACAAGTTTAAGGAGGCCACCCCCTAGGGCTCCTTCACTGAGGCACTGGGGCTTAATACTGCTACGTGATGATATACTAGTATTGTTAAGAGGCCATTGGTACAGAGATTTGCCCAACATGTTTAAGTTCTCTGGCATGCAGATAAAAGTTTCTGGTTGTTTTTTTTGTTTTGTTTAGGGTTTTTTTTTTTCCTTTTTGGAAATGCTCAAAGCAATGCTCACTCTCCACTTAAATATATGTGCCTTTAGTGTCTTAGGTTGTTGTTATGAGAACATAAGAGTTGGAAATAGCCTCAAAAGAGGCCATGGGTTGAACCTGAGGTAAAAATAAGGCTTGAATTTGAAGAGGTGTGCTCTGTTAAAATATTAATCTCAGTACACAGTGATAGAATAGAGGTTCCTCATCATGCTTTTTCTCTTAGAGGTCCTTTTAGTTCAAGTCCACTCTTCGTTTCCTATAATTAATATATTTGTGCCCCTGCTAACGTGCATTTGAGGTATCCTCCAGCACCATCACAGTTTATCCCAGCTCTGCTATCAGTTTCTGCTTCTAAATATTATGTTTAAATGTTTATAGTTATTTTCATGTATAGATTTTTTTGTGTGTGTTGAACATTTTGCTTAGAATATGATAGAAAATAGGAGATACAGGAGTAGCAAGTATATTTAGGAAATAAATGGGCCTGGGCCACATCTCTGGACAGCGTAAGGCCAGCTAGAGGCAGAAATACATGTCAGGGGACAGAAAATAATGAGGAAGGTGAGGCTGGATTGCCTCTTTGTACAGAAGCAAGGTTGGTTGCATGCTGCCACTCTCTAAGAGGATATATGGACATGTACCACTGATTATTCCCTCTCCATTTATCTACTAATTTATTAATTTTGAACTAAAGTTGCTCTGCCATCAAGGAAACAAACCATTAAACCCTTCCTCATGTTCCTGTCTGTAATCCTAACTTTTTTTTCCTCTCAACTTTCATTAACTGTGTTCTGCTTCATTTTGAAGCGACAATATGCAGCCTTAATTGCAGCTTTGTGTACTGATATGCGCAAACACATTCCATCTCTTTTGTTTTTCATTAAAAAAAGATCCATATTTAGAACAGTAGCTGATTTATGGTACTTATTACAATGTTACTCTGCATTATCCAGGAAAATCAGTTTCATAGTTATTGTTTCATAGTTTGTTCGCATGTTACAATAAAACATCTTGGACAACTCATGATCTAAAAAAGTGCTTTTTTCCATCTTGGGCAGGCTTCCCCCCATGCACAAATTTTGTAACTTACTTTTTTTTAACTTCTGCTAAGATTTTATAAAATATGAAACTTTATCAGTCCTAACTTCAGTAATGGGGAAAATACCTATAGCAGTTCAATAAAAACGGTATAGATTTATTTTCAGTGGGGCAAAATGGAACCGTAGTAGTAGTTCAAACTCATTTGTAACTCATTCTTTTTCAGTGATACTTCCATCCTTTGCACATCATTATAAATGATATAATTCTTTTTTAGCATATGGAATGCTTTTGTAGGCCTTTCTTTGAGATCACTAAAACTTTAAGGTGGTTACTTCCTTGCTTGCAATATTCCATCTCTTTCTTCGTCTAGTGAGAATGGCAGCTTAAGAGAAACTCCGGCTATGTGCTGTGATAGGTCAGGGCTTCCCGTTTTCCCCTCAACCCAACGCCAGGCTCATAGATCTGGCATTTCATTCCACAACTACCTTTGAATTTGATGCATTCTTTCTTTACCATATATGCTCTCAAACACATTTATAAATGCAAATGAAGAGCCAAATGTATTTGTGAAGCTCCCACCTGCAGCTGTTAGTTTAAGTTAGACAGGAGTGGATAAGGGTCTTAATGTAATGAGAAATATAGTGTGAAAGGTTGTTTTTCCTGTTATTTTATTTTTGTTGGTTTTTTAAGGCACAAAAACTTGGTAGTCACTATGTATCTTGTTAACAGTTCAAAATGGGAAATCATATGTCAATAAAGAGAAAGATATAGAGTGGTAATTTATAACTTAACTTTCTAGCCTCTGGTTTTAAGAGAGGTGTGCCTAATACCCCACATTGAATAAAAACATACAAACATACACACACACATGTAGTTGTTTTAGTGCTGTCCTAGTAACATGGTGGATCACCTGATAAACTGAAACCAGTTTCTAGAGGTGAAAGTCTGAAAGTTAAGCAAAAATCGCTTCAATGGTGAGATGTTTAGAAATAGCAAATAGATTTTTTTATATTAGTTATGTCCTCCTCAAAAAGTGCAGCCCACGTCGGTTTGCTTTGCTTTGGTTTTGCTTTTTTTAAAATGGAAGATGGTTGAAGAGCATCTCTGTTTTGTTTTGGTGATGACAAGAGAACTTTGCTATAAATATTACTTGTTTCGTTTCTTGCAGATGTTTTTAAAAAACTATATATTTACTCTGTGAGGTGGCATTCTGTAGTAGGTGTAAAATTGAGGGGAGCTATTCGTATTATCAGCTCAATGTGTATTTGTTCATGTGTTGCTTAGTTGTTCCCTACTAAATGCTGCTTTGACGTTTTCTGCTCTGTTTTCAGTCCACCTTAGCAGTATTTTGTCAGTTCTTTAGCACTCTACCTTGAAAGTAAGGAAAATGGGAGCTGTTTCAGAAAGTATATTTTTCTCAGTGCCGTTTTGACTTAACTTTCCTTTTCTTCTATAACTGACAGTTGTCCTCCATTTCAGTTGTCTTTGACAAGACATTAGTATTGAACATCTTAGTTGCTCTCATGATAGCTCTTAACTTTACGTTCAGTGCGGAAGTGTCGTTAATGTCACCCGTCTCTATTTTGCAGTTTCACTTTTGATTTAGCACTGATGTCCAGCACGTGCTGCAGATGAAATGCATGGCTTTCTGGGTGTAACCTCAATAATTGGTGTCCCTTTAGCTAAGGTAAACATGGTTGTCAGCCTTCATTATGGGCACTGTCTGCTTATCTGGTTGCTTTGAATGCGCTATGCAGGTGGGGAGGTGATTTTTTTTCTCCCTGTGAGTATAATGCACTCGAGTTTAATCCTAATATTATCTATTTATTTTAAGATGAAGCGAGCCAAGTGGCATGTTGATGTAATTGAAACGGAAGTATTATTATTGTTATTATTTACATGGTGAGAATAAGATTGAGCCACTGCAGAGCAATCTGCCTTGGGTTCTTCCAAAATTACCTTATTTCTCTTCTTTAATGATCAGAACGGGGAACATCTTATCTGTGTAAAGTAGACCTATTTTAATAAGACTTTCCAAAATGTCAGTGATTATGAAGCTGAGATTTCATCTTCTTTCTCTGTTTTCTATCTAGAGCAGTATTGAGCATCTGGTAGCAGTTTATTTACTGCACCGTAATGCTTCTATTTATGCTAAGAAAGTGTTGTCAAATATTTTGCATTTCTTCTCACTAGCTTGGATTTGAACTGCCAAACAAGGGTACAAGCCTTGTTTTCTTGTGAACTACTAATTCTCTGAAGAAGCTTGTTCTCCACCTTTATTAATAATTGTGCAATGTGATGCACTTGTATCCTGAGTGTAATCTGGACACGTTTCTGGGGTGGAGGTTTTACTTTGTGAGACAGTGATTCCTGTTCTGTTTGAGTCTCTGAGCTGCAAGTACTTCTACTCTTTCATGTAGTTCTTTCTGTGCTGTCTGAATGTAAACATACTGTGGTCCCTATCAGGATGGAGAGAGTGTGTTGTGATGTGTTGCTTCTCTAAATTCCTTAGAAATGAGAGAGGAAACCCCAAGAACACAGCTTTTTCCCTAGCAAGGTGTAAAGCACCACTTCCACAATGTTTTTATCTTATGTTGATCTACTCTGAGTCATATCTTGGCATTTCCCATAGAACAGATAGTGTCTTAATCATTCATTGCTAAGCTTGTTAGGTATAGACTATATTATAATTATACTCTTGCTAATTGAGTGTAGCAGACCTTTATTTCTTAAAGAAGAATTCTGTCATTTTTTCTCTCATATCCTTTCCTGCCCTCCCTGTTTCTTAAACCAAAAAGAATGATCTGCAAGTGCATTTTCTCTCAGCTTCTCATATCAATGTTCTTTGAGATTTACTCATTTTAAGAAAGATTGTAGTGAAAACCTATCTGCACTATGGCAAAAGAAAATAATTCAGCTGACCAATAAAGATGATGGACTTAATGCTCACAGAGGCAGACTTCAGCTTCCCTGTGCAGCATAATCCGTGTAGAAGATAATCAATCCTATTAGCTTTTGCATGAGGCTTTGGCCACTATCACATACGATGGGGAGGGAGGATGGGATGCTGTGCCCCAACACTTAGTGTCGTGGTAATTCTGAGTCTTTTAGTAAAATGGCAAACTCTTACTAAAACCTTTAATTACATTTGCTGTAGCCTGGCTTTCTAAGGAAACGAGGCTTAAATGCTTCTGCTGTCTCTTAGTCCCCTATGACTAATTTTTGCATTTGTTGGCCAATTTCAAACTGCATTTGTAAAGAGGGTTGAAGTCTCAAAGATAGATCTCCTGCTCCAGAACTCAAGATGTATATACTTGACTGGGAAGATTAGATGAGCCTTTCTGTATTGTTAAGCCAGTTTAACTGTTGAATGGCATTAACTTGTTTTCTCTGCAATGAGTTACCTTGAAAAGTGAATATTTTGGGGTTATTTCTTTTATTCCTGACATCTCATTATATCCCATTATTAATGTTTTGGGTTTTGTTTGTTTGGTTTGGTTGTTTTTAATGGATTGCCACCATATGTTAGAATTTCTCAGTATTTTTTAGATTCTACGTTCTACCAGCCAGGAAGTCAGGGCTGTTACTACCTCTTGCAGTAGAAGACAAAGCTTTCCTGCATTCAGCTAATTGTACCAACCCTGCCTTTAAATGAATAACAAATATTCTTTGTATATATTGTTTTTTGCAAATTATTTTTTTGCTATTGTCCACTGTGTAAGAAAGCCTGAAATATTTTGGTTTTTCTTCTCCTTTTTCTTTTTCCCATCTTTTTACCTTAGCCTTTCCTAGATGACTTCTAGTCTAGAAGATAGATGGCTATTTCTGTACCACAGTGGGGAACCATGACCACACAATGGTTAGATATATCTGAGCTAGATTTAGTCTATCTATTTAGCTAGCTATTAGGAATCTAGCTACTGGGTAACAAAGCAGTGGTTTCTAAGAGTAAAAACAGTAAATGCAGAGAATTTTTGTGTGCATTCACAAATGTACACTCAGAAAATACTTGAAGGATTAACATACAGATAAATATGTTTGTGAAGACAGTATATCTGATGAACTCGATGAAATAGAAGATTCCTGCATACTAGCACTACAACGAAATTTCATAATAAAGCCAGATTATGCTTTACAAGGAGATGTATTGGAGATGTGTCTGATTTAAACAGTGTTTAAGCTCTAATCAGAGTGCTTAGTGTACTTAATGTTTATATTGTCTAGGAATTGAGAGAGGCTAATCCTTCAAAGAGCACAAAAGCAACATAGGATTCTAATTATTTGCCATTTCCTCACACAAAGCAGAGGAATATCTAACATTTGACAGGGGGGTGTCCCCTTATCACTGTAGGTAATAAATACTGTGCTTTTCTTACACATTTAGATCTAAGCAGAGCCTTAAATATCATAACTGTCAAGAACAATAATTCTCATCTGCAGAAAATGCAAAATGTACTGCAGTTTTCCTCTTTCATATCTAGTATATCTAGCTCTTGTGCATCTGATGCAAAAACACGTTACGGGTTCAGCTGCCACAATCAGCTGTTAACTGGCATGTGGAGTAAGGGAGCTGGAAGAAATCCATGGTCCTGCACTGGAATGCAGTAATTGCCAGCTCCTTACTGGGAGGTGGGACCAAATGTGTGAATCTATCACAGTGGGAAGCTTAGATCTGTGGAATAGCTATCCTGCTGTAGTTATTTCACATTTCAGATACCCTGGAATAACTTCTCTTGTTTCTTAAGGAAATTATTGGTATATAAATATATTGGGAGAGGAAAAAATTAAAATGGATGTTGTATTCTGAACTGACTGTAAGAGAGTAACTATTTCCATGGCCAGTTTTCTTGTGAAAACAAGTCTGAAGAAGCTGTGTGGAAAGCAGGTAAGTCAGTAATTGTGAGAAAGATGCAGAAGGAGATGAGTGAGTTAGAATATGTTACAGAGAAAATAACAAAGAGTGGGTGTCTGTGTAGGCAGCTTTGTTGATGGCAAAATGCCACATGTTCTTATTTTGCTCTGTGCTTTTTAGTGATGGAGGAATGGATGTTCTGCACAGTTTAAGCCATATCATTCTGTTTTCTGCTATAACATTTTTTTTTCATATGGGAAAGGAATCATTAATTTAAGGCTTAGATCTCTTCTTTAGTAATGGAACTGTACAATGGGAAACTCATATTTTTGAAAGTTCTTGAATCACGCAGACCAATTCTTATTTTTCCTGTTTTATATCACCTGAGATACACCCCACCCTACAGGTGATACAAATGTTGTCATGGGTTCTCTCCTGCAAGGGTTGTGCCTTTTTAAATAGAAAAATAAGAACCCCCTTGGTACTGACTAGTTTGATTCTGATCTCAGCTACAGTCTGCGTAACATGGATCCATCATCCATACATCCATCAACTTTATTGCATGTGTTCTGGATTTATGCTGGATGTAACAACAACTAGTTACTTATAAATAACAACTAGTCCAGGCAGAGAGGTTGACTCATTGCCACTGTGACCAATAGCCTTACCCCTGTGTGCATGGGATGAGCTGCTACCGTTTTAGGGGAGGGGGGCTGAATACATATATATCCTTTAATCTGCAGTAAAGTCTAAAAATCGGATTTTTTTCAGCTTTTAGAATGGCCCATGCCACAGGTGTTTCTGACTGGTGAAAAGTGGGACTGTAAGTGGGTGCTTCTATGTGTTTTGATGGGATCTTGGCACCACAGTCCAAAACTTCAGGAACTGAAGAGGAGTACAGACCTTCTTTCTGGTATAAAATGAACTCAGTATGTCAGTGAATTAGAATGTGAATAAATTCCATCAAGTTGTATGGTAGTTCTGAGACTCATTAAACCTGCCTGGGAACATTCATGTCACAAAGCTTCAAGTGATCCATGCCTGCGTTGCTAGGACTTTGTTGGTTGTGCTTAGTTTTGTCGTCAGTTCAAGGTAAGTTCAAGAGCTAAGCCCTTCTCATTTGAACTGCTCTAGAACGTATTTCTTAGCATTTTGGCAGTAAGCTTCAGTGTTTCTGGGGAGCAGTATTCTTAATCCACCCATGTGTTTGACTCCCAACTGCATGTGCTCTCTGTTTGAGTCTGTTCTATTTGGTGGCAGACCTCAGGTCTGGATGGAGTTTTCCAGAAGGGAGGCTCTATGCGTAGAAGGCAGTGGAGATGCACAAGCAATTCTGTGTTTGTTTCTGAACCTCAGAGGGTTTGACGGGTCACAGGGGGAACTTTTGTATGCTAACCTGGCAGAACAGAGTTACTGGCTATGCAATTTTGCCAGTGTCGAGAACTGCTGTGGAGTCATGATAGGCTGACACTTTGGGTGCAGGACAGGCGGCGCACACTCACTGCATCGCAGTACCTAGTAGATTTTGGATGCCAAGAAATGGCTTTGCATTTGAAGCAGGGGAATTCTTACAGTGAATATATGCAAAGTTTTCCTTGTTCTTGCAATGCTGGAATATCCCAGTGAGGTGGCTAAGGCAATAAAAGCAGCAGTTACTCTTGCCCCATGAGCGATGGTTTAGTGAACCTGTAGTTCACTACAAGGTCTGTGAGCCTCCAGTTCAGCATTGGAAAGCCTGTTTTTGGTGCAAGGCTGCACTCACTTTCACAGGTGGTGCTCCTGGCTACCGCAACAATGAAGAAAGTAGGTTTTGAGACTGTTCTTTCTGAGTGACTCTATCAGTAATGTGTATACCTATAGCTTCCATGTTGCATGGAGCACCTAAGCAGCAAAGAATAATGCCGATCTTTTTGTAGGTGTCAACTAACCATAGAGTCCTCTTCATGAGCATCAGTGTGGAAATCCTCAAATGTTGTGTGTTGGGTGCTGAGATCTTTCCTTAACTGTTTTGGGGAAATAGGTTTTGATGTTCTCCAAATAACATATTGGATTGCCTTTCTTCAAGTTTTGAGAACTTTCTTGTTCATTTTTGCTGTGGCTTGTGAAACTATGCTTGGCCCCAAGGTGGTTGATGAAAATCGTGCGTGTCATGTGCATTTAGCTGACTGAAGGTGCTGTGTGCAAACACCATCGGAATGTGATCATGACCATTGCTGTCCTCATTGTAACTTGCGTATATGCCACTCCAGGGGGAAAAAAAAATCTCACTTTTTTTCTTTGTACAAGCCACTGTTGCAGAGATGATAAACATTTCATCTTAAAATAAATTTTGGGGAGGGTGGGAGTCCACCTGATTGCATTCTAAATCTGTTGAAGCAAACTGCAGGTCTCTTTTCCATATGGGTTTTAACTTGCTATCAACTTATGCTGGAGTTTCCTATCTTGTGACTTTTCTGGGGTAGCACATAAAATTGTATTGCAGGCTGGTTAAAGAAAATGTCAAGAGCAGAGAGATGGCTTGTAACCCACGTGTTGAAATTCCTGGACAAGCCTTCACTGCTTATTCATAATTTCCCCTCTATGGAAAACTGTCAGTAGTTCTTCATTTTTTTCCTCTTTTTTTCAGGTAAATATTTTCAGTGTGCTCAGGTGAGATGTTACGGCTCACTGACAGCAAAACTGGTTCTCTTTGGAATATGGCCCTGCACACCCACTCACACTTCTCTAACTGCAGATCCTCTGGTTTGTTCCTCCTTTTCTCTTCTTGCCAGCAAGTCTCTTCTAGTGCCACTTCTGTGCCCTTTGAATTAGAGCCAGTTGTACAAGACCAAATGTTCTCTAGCTTGACATCCCTTTACGGAGACTTCATCCTGTCCATTATGGGGTTTTCGTCTCTTCAGAGATTTTTAAAGCATAGAATCATAGAATCATTTAGGTTGGAAAAGACCTTTAAGATCATTTAGTCCAGCTGTAAACCTAACACTGCCAAGTCCGCCACTAAACCATGTCCCTAAATGCCATGTCAACACTTTTTTGTGACTCAAACACTTCCCTGGGCAGCCTGTTCCAATGCTTGATAATCCTTTTGGTGAAGAAATTTTTCCTAATATCCAATCTAAACCTCCCCTGGTGCAACCTGAGGCCATTTGCTGGCATTTCCCAGCATCATAATCTGTGCTGGAGAAATATATACTGTGATTCTCTGGTCAGCTAGTATCATTCTGCATTGCAGTATCTAGGGTTGTTTGACTTAGATGAGCAGGGTGTTGGAGAAACAGTGCCAACCATGTGGCTGAAGACTTAAATGCTGTTTAAATCCACAGAAACTAATAAATAGCTGAGCCCAAGAAGAACATGGGAAACGAATTACAGGAAATACGGGCTTATAGAGCGGTAGAGTAGCACTAAAGACTGTCAGCCCTTAGTGCTGTCATTTGGGCTTCAAAATGGATTGGTTAGTACCTAGGCAGATGTGAAAATGAAGCTTTAAGCTATAACCATGGCAAGCTGAAGTTTAAAGCCAGCTCTAGACCTGAGATTTCTTTTTTGCAGGTTGTTAGTAGTGTTTGTGCTAATCAACAGCTTGCAGTGTAGTGAGAAATATTGGTCTCAATGGGACTGTCAGGTTAAAATAATGTTTTGGTTTTTAGCCATTTACAGTTTCAAGCAAATCAATTAAATGTCAAAGCTTCATTAATTAAGTAGTTCCATTAAATTTTGCACTTTCTCTGGTTTTGTAATGTTGGAGTAGACTGGCAAATGCTATGGTGTTTGTGTTCAAAGAAATGTAAACAATTAATGTTTTTTATTGCAAGAAAAGAAAAATTTTACAGCATTTCTAATAACGTTGGGTTGCATGGGGGCCTTAACCTGCAAGATGTGGCCAGACTTGTATACTTGCATGATTTTGTTTTGGGTGTGTCTGTAGCGATGCTATGTAATACGTTACAGTGGTGATGCCTACATCAGTGCAACTAACGAAGAGACAATCTGCAAGCTGGATCAGAATTTGACTCTGCTTCTGTTCCTAAGTATATGTGTGTGGAATAATAGTCTCTGTACAGAGATTTATTTCATCTTTTAGCGTCAGAGGAGTTTGATCTGTGATTGAATCTGCGATGGGAACACTTGCTGTAGAAGTATGTCAAGGAGACAAAACTATCATCCTGTTCCTGATAATGCAGAAAGCAGAGCTGTCAAAACCTGTTTAGTTATCCTTCTGCCTATACACATGGCAGAAAAGGAATAAATTCTTTTGTCATCTTTCTACATGAGATACTGAGGCAGAAGGATAATGCCACGTTCATAATGTTGATCTGTATGTAAGTTAGAGCTCTTAGCTTTGCATTTCCTAACACTGCTAAAACTCATTGTTTGTCGTAAGTAGTATTTCTATTCAGATATTTCCTATCTCTGTACAATAATCTGCATATTATTTTATACTCAGTTGTTTCTCCTCCTTTTCCTGCATAGCATGATTTCTCAGTTATTGAAGTTTTCTTCCTCCTTTATGCATGAAGCTCCTAAGCCTTCTGTGTAACTTGAATTCCAGCCTTTTTATGGTATCTGTTTCATTCCATGTTTCCTTTTTACATAATTGCTTCTTTTCTTCCGTTGAGATTATCTGTCTCTGTAGTACGGAATATGCATTTTGGTCTGTCTGCACAGATCATCTGTATGTGCATTTGTGTAATATACTTTTATTAATATTCATAAAGTCTTGATATTATGAATTTTTAATCATAAATGTTAGTATCAGATTAAAATCTGCGTGTATAATGCCAAATAAACACATTTTATAGTAAGTTTTATTGCCACTAAACATAGGATATATCTTTCTGAATTCAACATCAGCTTTCTACTGGAGGATGGCATGATGTTTTATGACTTTAAATTTACAGACAAAGTGTTTTTGTTTAATGACATTTTTCTGAATTGCCCTTACACTAAGAAAAGTGACCTTTTTTTCTTTCTTCTTGATAATAAGCTACTTATTTTCTAATTTATGATTTTGCTTTTAGTTAGCATCAGGGCTCACTACTCCTTTTTTTTTCTTTTGCTCTTTGAGTGAGTGTAACCACCCTTGTAAATTTTAAATATGTTACAAATCTATTATTCAGACTTTGAGGCTTGGTCCATGTGCCGAGTCATTGTTTAATCCACTGATCGTGTTGTTTGCTTCTTGGACATACAGATTAGCTTTCTTGAGCTTGGGAAGAATGCTAAAAATCAGTCTTTGAGTTTATCGAAGCAACATTTATGAAAAATGGTATACAGACTTTCCTCCTCTTTCTTTCACATAGATGAATGGCTTTTGTGAGAGAGTTCACCGTCTGGCCCGTACTGTGCAATTGATCCTAATGACTGGGTATGGAAGTGGATTCACATCTCCCTCTCTCCCAGACTGAGCTGCATTAACGTGTTTCATGGGAACAACCAAGCCAATGCTGAAAGTACTGGGAGATGGGAGACAATGTACAATATCGCAACTTTTGAGATACTTTCAGTCCTTCAAATTTAAAACAGAAAAGTAGTCGTTAAATAGGACAGTGTTTGAATGTAACAGGTGAATTGTTGAATGTGGAGGGAAACAGAAGAGAATTACCTTCTGCTTCCTTTTCATGTTGCTTTTCCACTTTTGCAAAGGGCAGCTTTCCATGTTTCAGATGGTAGCTTAAGGCAAGAAAATCTTGGCAACAAAAACCATCGCAGAAAGTTTGGATCTCAGGCAGGTTGTATTACACGAGATGTTTACATTGCATTCTCATGGTGCAGAAACAGTGCCTTAATTGATAGGTGCACCACATGGTGGGAAAGATAATGGGATTTGCATTCTGTTTCATTCCAATCACAGAATAAAATCTCTGATCTGTTTGTATCTGATAGTTAAACAAGCTACGGGCTCAGATTGCCAGTCATCAAATCTGCCGTTCTCTTCCCTTCTTCCCATTGTATTCTTTGTATTCTTTTCTTCTTTTGCTAAAAAAGCCCACTGTTTGTTTGTTTGGGTTTTTTTCCTATCATCATGTTTTTTGATAAATATACTTAAGTAAAATAAATGTAAATTCCTTTTCTTTGAGGCGCCTCATTGTTTCCTTTGTGAAGAACTAAATTAGTGGAAGAACTTTCCACTGGACTATAGCCTTAGCTTTGCGGGGAAATAATTACCACTTGAAGCCAAGATACTATGTTTATGGTCTATTGCTTTGTTTGGCTTTGGGAATGCCATGTCTCCATTCCTGCTATAGTTGCTGTTCTCTGAATCTTGAAATCTGTTGACCTGATAAAGCAACAAAGGCAGGCATCATATTGCCCCAGAGAAGATGTCATGATCTGAAACTACAGCTCTTTAAACTGCATTTTTAGTGCTTTACCTGTACACACAGTAACAGTAGACCTAGTGTAAAGAAAGCAACTAGTGACACTGAAATACAAACTACTTTTAACATATATAATTTCTGCATGCTGATCATTTATTGAGATGATCTTCGACCTAACAACCCTTTAAATATTGCCAAATCTAGAAACAACAGGTACGGACGTGTGTGATGCAACGACAAATCATAATGATGAATTCTTAATTTTTTCTTTGGTTTGTCATTTGTGTTTTTAATTATTCCTGTCCTTGTTTCTTATATCGCTGCTTTACATTTCATGCTGTGCTCGATTTCAAACAGTACTATGATTGTGTTTGGCAAGGTGTTTACTGTAGGTAAAAAGCATGTTCTGAAAAGCTTCATTCTTTTTCCTGCTCCATTTTACCATCTATAATCTTAATGTGCTGCTTTTTATGTGCACCTTTTGTCACTACAGCTGTCTTTCAGCATGAAGGAGTGAACTAAACTCCTTTTAGAATTTCATTAATGCCACTTTTGATCAGTTGGCAGATGTTACCGAGTGACCGACGCTCACCCTGGCCCCAGCTGATCCCCAGGTGCCATATGTGTCTGCCAGACAGGTGGCTGAATGCAGGACTCTCCACTGGGGAAGCCCGACTCTCAGTGGATGCTCTCTGAAAGATGAAGACATTTCTAAGATGGACGAGCATTCTTGTCTGTAGATTTTTAAAGCAAAAAGAGGCCACTGTGATAACAACTCACTTAACATATAATTTGAGACCTAAAGCATCTTTCAGTAATTTCTGCATGTGTTCATTAAATTGTAAATGTAGGCATCTGCTCTCTCTGTGAATGCTCTAATGTCAAAGAACTTATCAATTTCTTTACTTACCTAATTCCATTCACTAATTCTCCTTCCTCAAGAACGTCTTCTTAGCAACACTGTGACTATGGCTATATAGCAAATATAATACAAATAAAAATAAAGCTGCCGCGTTATAAATATGAATTAAATTAGGCAGAAGTTTATTTTTAGGTTACTGATTATATTGATGATCAACAAGAGTGTTCGTTGTGCTGTGCAGCAATTTTTACAATGAGATTGTACTCTCATCATTGTGTTGACTATGAAAGAGCAGGGCACTTGCTGGCAGGCGTATCTGGGTTAGGCTGCAGTAACTCATTAGAAGCTCCTAAAGCAGGATTACATAAATGGGACCCTATCTTCTCAGGTTAAATATAGTCCTGTAGTTTAATCTAATATGTGGCTACCATAAAGTCACCCTCTATTGACTGACAGTAGTAGTCTGATTTGTTCACCGTTTCAGTGCTATGCTTAAAAACAAAACAATGAAAACATAAATAAAATTCACAGGTGAAGCTTTCATGGAATTCATTGTGAGTTTATTGCTCTTATTTAGGGTGGGCTTTTTTTGAATGAAGGTATTAATTAGGCAGATTGGAATAAACTTGAAATATATACAGCATAAACTTAAAATATATACCTTCATTAATTTATTTTTTCTTTCATGAAATTATAAAAAGAATTTCTTACTTTTTCTGTTTTAGGCTATAATCTTGAAGTATGCTTCAGCAAAAGTACAGATAACGCTACCTATAAAAATCTACCAATTAAAATACATAATTTTGCAGGATATCACAATCACAAAGACAGTAAAGGAAATGTATTCAAGATAAAGGAATTAATAGATTCCCTTGGCCTCTATTTTAGAGCTGCTAAATTTCCATTAAAATTATGAACTGAGTCATGGACTTCTAGAAGCAGTGTTCCTTAGTAAGAGGTTGAATATTATTTTATATTACTACTCCATAAATACTTAACTACTTGTATCAGTATTTATAAGCAGCGTTTTCTAAGGACATTGTTCATCAACTTCTCGTTTCCATTCTAAAGGTTGCAAAAAACCCCAAACAAAACAAAAGCCACAAATGCCCTTTTCCCAACATGAGAGTTCAGGTAGGTTTTAAACAGCTTTATTTATCAATTTCTCTGTAGGGCCTCACCTTGACCTGCAGTCAAAAATGACATAATTTTCCATATAGTTGTCAGGATATGTAATTGTGTGTGTGTGTTTACATGGACCTCTGTATATTATTGGTTGTACACAGCAGCTAGATAGATTGAAAAGTGCCAGTGCCTTGAATTAACTTTCTGGTCTTAAAAAGCCTGGTGTTGGCACTGTGAGGTTCATTCTGACGGCATCAGTATCGATTAGCTGTTGGGTAAGCAGCACGCCTTTTGACAGTGCTGAATTCTTCAACTTCTCTCTCTGTTACACCATGAGTTGCATTTCTTAGTGTAGCATTGCTTTTTTTCTGTGAACACGTGTGGACACACCAGAGGTAAAGTTACATTCCGTTCCAAATATAAAGTCAGTGCCACGTCTGCTAGAGATGCATATGCATGGCTGGAAATGAGCATGGTTTGGCATGACTGAAAGCCTCAGCTGAAGACATAAAGAGCGTAATTCATATTCATAGTGCCTGTTACGTTTTTCTTCTCAGATAAGCTTGTACAAGTCTGATAAGGTCGTGCCATGTCCACCAAGTGCCATCCAGTTGTAAGTTCAAGTTATAGTAATAAACTTGGGTTTTTTTCAAAAAACCCTATAAGTAGCTGGAAATCTCAGTCCTTTTATTAATTCACTGCATGCAGTAAATTTGCTGGGTTTTATATGTTCTTGCATCGTAAACAGAGGGTTTACATTAGCAAGTTAGTGAGGACATAAAAATAATTAATTTCACACTCTTCACTTTACTAATGAAAAGGAAATTACATATTGACCTGAAGTCTTAATTTTAAAGACTAGGAGCTGTGGAAGTCATATTTGGTATATGTAGAACAAACCCAGTTCTCACTGGAGTATTTCCATTAGAAACACCTCACTGTTTTTATGCCCATCTTCTAAAGACAGAAATAAAGTTGTTCTTATGTCATGCATTAGAAATGTAAAAAACAAGGGCTCAGTTCCCAAAATGTAAGTAATGTGATTAAAAGCCAGTAGTAAGACTGCTTCTTGTTAGCTTAAACATTGCTTCTAAGTTGGTCAGAGTTGCAGTTTTTCACTCTCTTCCCCACATCATGTGGGACAAATTTTTGACTAATAAATGTTTTCGGGGTACTCCAGGGTTTTTCTGCTGGAAGGAAGCTGAGATATCTTGGAACAATAATAAGAAAATCTGCTTTTTTGCTAAATAACAATGAGAATTTAGTACTTAAGACCAAGTGCACCTTGATACAAGGTATTTTCAGTAGAACTTTGCTAAATAGAGTATCCAAGATCAGAACTGGAGAAAATGTTTATTAAAAAACTTGTAGGGAACAAATAGATGTGCTTATTTAAACAACATTCTATTTCCATTGACTTGAAACTCTTTTTTTTTTAAACCTCAACTGCAAGGCAAAAAACCAAAAGAAACCTGAAAAAATTGAAGTGTTGTATTTTTGAAAATTTTTTTTCCAAACACTTTTTATTTAAAATAGATTTCATTAATTTTCCTTTTTTTATTATTTTGCCAGGCACAGAGCAGCATTTGGGAAGGACTTGTGAAAAATCACATATTCCCCTAGTTGACTAGTAAATTTAAAAAAATCTTGGCTTTTTGTTTGCTTCTCAGAAAAACATCTTCTCAGACAGCATCTGAAAATTCAGCAAATACTTCCTTTGCTTCCTCTTGAATTTTAGTTCTTTGGAACAAGGACTACTCTGTACCATTAATTCTAGCTTTGTTGTCAAGGCAATAAATGTGATAATGCATCCAGTATGTTCTAGCATGTGTTAGAAGTATTGCAGACAGGCGACATATGCTTTAACAAGATGTGGCTTTGCTAGTTTGAGTCTGTCTATCCCTGAGCTTTTTATCTCTACCAGCTTAAGTGATGTTATAGATGTTTTTTCTCACCTGGACAAGACTCCTACAATATTCTAACAGCTTTGGTTTTTATCCCTAGATAAAGACAGCATGTTTATGTGACAGGCAGTCTCATTTTCCAGCTTGTTCTCTAAGCATTTCTGACATTCCAAGTAATAATAACCATTAATGCTATTAATAAAAACTATTTTGTCCAGATATTAACTTTGAAATTCATTGCTTTTCAACTCATACAGTAACTGATGCTCCCCCTAGTGTATTTGGGCATATGTTTAATACTTTGACAGATGCTCTAGAAATAAGTACTATAATAACAAAATTATTTTCATACAAATTTTTATTTTGAAGTATGTGAATGAACTCAAATTGCCCTCTATAGTCTGTAAGGAATTCAGCATCTCTCTTGCAACAAGATATTTTGCAGGTGTTACTATAAAAATAATTTCTATCAGAAGTCACTTTATCTAATTTATGTTTTAAATTACCTACAGTACAAGATTTGCCAGAAATGTGATGCATGGCTTAGTAATAAGGATGCAAATTCACAAAATTCATCTTTAAGTCAGGAAATGTGGAGAGGAGCTGTAAGAGAGTGGTTTGTAAGACCAGCAGCGACAGGGCAGCTGTATTTCCGTCGGGAATTTCCCAGGCAGAAGAATGTGCAGATGTACTGCATTGAATTGCTATTGCATGCCCTAGGTTGTTACTAAATGCGTCAGATTTACTGTTCATGGGCAGTAACTTCTATCTTCTTAGAAGTCTTGGCTTGCTCACTATGTATCACATATGTACAGTCATTGAGTCCAGATTTTTTTTTTATATTATTGGCAAGTATACAAATTCTTTCTAGGGAGGAAAAGTGAAAATGTTCAGGTAAAATCCAGGTCATTGGTGCCTTGCATTGCGTTTTATATCTCTAGTTCTGAATGGTCCTTGCTGTGAGACAGCCCTTCCCTAATGCTTTGTGCAGACTGTTCATATGGGTGTCTTGCTCTTGGTGGTAATTCCCCAATTAGAATTACACTGAATTGGAGCACTTATTGAGAGCACTTTATTAGTGTGAAATAAATTTTATTTATCTATTTAGTCATTTGTCCCTCTCTCAAGATCATCTGAATTTAATTAGCACCTGTGTACATTTGTTTATCTAAGTTTTTTGCTAAGAAGGCCGCTCAAAAGATCTCAAGGTGTTGCTCCATTTTATTTTCTGAAGTTGGGTTATGTAATATTTGCAAATATACTGGGTCAATGGGCATGATTGCATTGTGGCCTGTATACCAATTTGTTTACCCATCATCTGAAACCAAGCAGGATACTCTTTTGGTTAAAATTCCCAGATCATAATGACTTTATCAGGCCAGAGAGGAAGAAAAGAACAGCAATGTTATAGCAAGTACATAGACCTTTGATTTATCTAAAAGGATGGGTGACAAAAAAAGCAGTAACTGAAATGTGTAATGGGCTTAACATTGTGTATGCTACCTTTGTAGCATGCTGTCATAGCTCTGTAACTTCCAACACATTTTTTATGAACTACTGACTAATGGGTTTGCACCAGTGCAGTGTGTTTCACCATCGTCATTCTGAATTCCTTCTTCCCTCTGCTATGGTTCCTTTTTTATGATACTTTGAAAAATATTACATCCTTTCTTTTCTGTATTACTTTTACTTTTTGAATTTCCATGTAGGCTCATGAAGTCCCCTGAGCCAGAAGTTAGGAGAAATGCTATTATATATACATGCTCTGTTCTTAACTGTCTCTGAGTTGGCACCTATGGCCACCGTTTGAGTCAGGACACTGTGCTAGATGGGGCTGAACTCATCTGAACTGCTATGGTGGTTCTTGGCAGCCCATAATTCTTCAGTCTTAGTGTAGTGCTTAGGAGAAGGCATCTATAAATCTTGGGTATAGTCATTACACAATTTCATAGTTGCTTTTAGTGGAGTTATATAACTACAGGAATAAATGACACAAATTAAAATTCAATTATAAGGTGGAAAGGGAGACAACAGGCCATGCTATAATAATAATAACAACAATAATAATAAACTTTAAAAAGAAATTGAGGGGTGGGGGGAAGACCTACAGATAGGAAGAACACAAAGGAAAGACTGATTTTTATCTTTTTCATAAGGGAGTAGTCATATCCAATGAGATGAAAGAATTTCTTGGTGTATACATAAGGATGACAGTGAATTACATCCACTTTAATGAGCGTGGCAATATAGTCTTTGTGTATGGCACAGTCACTTGGCAAGACTAATCTGATCTGGGCTGGCCTAAGCAGATGATTGCATTTTTGTTGAATTAACCAGAACAGATGATAGGAATGACAGCATAGTGCTGTAACTTCCAAACAGCTGAACTTGAAGGTTTTCACTTTGGGATTTCAAATAAGGAGTATAATTTTCACTTTATAATTTTGCTGTCTCCTGACATAGCAGACAGCCCCATGTTAGTATCTGGAATCTAGGTACTGTTGTATAGTTTGGTTTTGCTTTTTGTTTACTAAGCTATCCTTTTACAGTGAAATATTAGCTTAATTGTGAAGACCAAGGTCGTTTTGCTACGTGGTAGAGTTTGCATCTGACACCTAGCGCTCTCAGCTTTCTCGCTATAAATGCTACTTGCTTAAGAATAAAATTTTGGAAACTTCTTAAGGTTGAGTAAGTGGAAGTGGAGAGACATTGGTAATAGTCCTTTACCTTTGATTGGTTTTATTTTCAGGAAATAAATTAAATAAAAGTTATTGTATAGATGCCATATTTATTTGGTTGAAAATATATTAAATTTCCCAGTAAGAATGCCAAGAAAAATATTCAGTTTTTAGGAACAACTACGGCCTTATTTTTATAATACCCCTTTGCTTTACAAAGTCTTTTCCTGATAGTTCCCAGCAAGAGAGAGGTCTATGAGAAACCCAATTCACAAGAAATTTTACTTAGTATCTGAACACATACGTGCTATTACAAGGCATTTTTTTTACTCTTTGTAACTGAAATGGTTTCTTCTTCCTATGGAGTACTAAAACTTTGCTCATAAACAGCGTTCAGTATCTCCTAGGTTCAACTGCTGCCTTCCGTGCCCTGCCCCGTGCTCTCAAGTGACAGCTTCCCGTTTGCTCGCTGTTCCCAGAGAAGGAAACCATCTCATAGTAATGCTCTGATTAGGATCTCCTTTAGTTTATCTTTTCAGAAGGATATTAAATCAACCCAGTTTAATTTTTAAAGGTCTGTTTCCGAGACACAACTTGTCCCTGGCCTATCTTACTTAGCCCTAGAATCTGCCTATTTCTGTCTTTATTGTATCTTATCAAGTCGTATCATAGCTTTTGCAAAATCCCTTTAGTTTTCCATGATTCTACAAAGGTCTTTCAGACATTGGAAAGTCCAACGCTCTCTGCAGAATATTGTCCAGTGCCCAAACAAATTAGATTGTTCCTTTTCCTTTAATCTCTCCTCTTTCTAGAAATCTCTGCAGTATTTCTAATAAAGGGCTCAAAGCCCAATAACCGGGAATTCCTGGAACTATCTGTACCACTTTAGATGATTTAAAAATCCATTATTTGCCAAATGCACCCATTTAGTGCAAATATAAAGGGAGGAGCATGCAGATGTTAGCAGTGTTTTGGAACAGGTTAAATGGTCGTAGTTTCTTCCTTCACACAAAAATGATGAACAGAAAATGCCACTACATTTTAGGCAGGAACTGTATGTAAAAGCAAATGTCATTATCAGTCCTCACTTGCAACCAGTCTGTTTGCAACAAGTTGTAAACTACAATTGTTGGATTTCTCTTCATTTTTTACAGCTATGTCTAATTCTATATTGCCAGCTAGATCAGTGTGGATATTTAATTTATAAAGAGATGGAAAAAACAATCACATCTATTTGTCTACGTGGTTTTACATTTTAAAAAAATCAAGCGGGTTGTAGGAGATTAAAATCTCGGTAGATGTTTAATAGACAGGTGTGTATGAAAAAGCTGGAAGTGAGCTTGCGATACAGTTTAGGCCATAATTTCATAAATGTTTTGGAAGCCAGCACTGTGATTGAAAGAGGTTTTCCAGCTCTCCTGCCATGCCCAGCTGCTTTTTCCTCTGCCAACCTCTCCTTTGTGCTGGCTCCAGCATTTTTCAGATTATGAGATGAATTGGCACAGAGACGGCGACAAAGGTTGAAGATAACGAGAAAGGAAAATAGCTCACTTTTAGCTTGGATTGTTTCTCCCTTTTGGCTTACCACAGCTGTGCTGGCTCAAGGTAGTGACAGTATTATTTCTTTTTAAGGTTTACATTGGCTTAAAGTGTTCACGAAACTATGGCCTTAATTGCGGCACGCTGCAGGGAGGGAATGAACACTCTCACTGTGTGCCCTTCTAGGGGTTGCCTCTGATACCACTGACTAGAAACTTTTCTCCGTGTGATGTTTGCTTCAGGTACGTGCCTCAGCACTCATCTTTTGTGTCCGATTCCTCGGCTTGTTTCTGGTGTTCTTCATGACCATTTTCCCCAAGAGCAGCAGGTTGATAACTGACTTAATCACTGATGCTCCACAGCAGCCTTTGCCGAAGTTTAATCACTTTCACTCCTTCTCTGCTGAGTTCTGCACAGCTCAGGCGGTGCGTGCTTCTGCAAAGCTGTGATCAGTGGTAGGGTGTTGGAGTGTCTACAGGCTGCAGCAACAGCATCAAGTTATGTGACCATCAGTAGGTGCTAGTCTGGTGCGGCTATAGGGGAAGGCTGTATTCACAAAGACATTGAATTGCCCAAATCTAAAGGTGCAGTTCTCAAAATATCTGCATAGCAACTTTCACTGTGTGTCTCAGTTTCTAAAAGCAAACTTCATGTTTAGCCGTAGCTCAGCTTTTGCATTTTTTCAAGTTAATGCAGATTTTTTTCATTGCTAAACCAGCCACTGTTCACCAATGTTTAATGTAATTTCTGTCCCCAGAAGGGACCGAGGCAGTAGGTGCATCATGCTACCATACACTGGTAAACTGTGTGTGCATCAAAAAATGTAATTACTGAAATTTTTGCTCAGAAATACAATGAGAGGGAGAGTTAGGGTCCTTTTCTGTGGATCTAGAAGTCTTTTGTTCAAATCAGAAGCAATCCTAATACAAAATATTATAGGATGCCCGTTCCCTATTGAAACTAGGTCACTTTGTATAAAATAATTAAAGATTTATTGGTCCTTAGGGAAGGACCTACATCTCTAGACTAATGTTTGGGTCACTCAGTGGAGAATAACTAATCACTCCTTCGCTGGGCAAATATTGTAATCATTATAATTGCATGAAGGGCTGTTACAACACATTTTCCCAATTGCATCCTAAAGATAAAATTGATACCTGCTTCATTTTTGAAGGAAAACGCATGGGGAATTGAATTATGAAAGAGCGTTTAGAGCTGTATTAATTGGAGATGCCCGTCTTAGGAAACCTTGTTGTCAGAAACACAAATTATTGCCCGTTTTCTGCTGAGGATTGTATAGAGAGGGAAAAGTGAACTATCCCATTTATTGTAGAGGCAGCGGAAGGGCCGAAGGCTGGATATTCTACTTCCCTTAAGTGATCAGAATCTGAATTGTGCATTTTGTGATGCTGCAATTGCCAAACCCCTCTGTGGATCTACCCCAAAATCATTAAGTAAAAATGATGTAACACAATCACTGTTAGCACATAGTGCCAGCTCCCAGCATCTCACCATGCTGCCATCTCAAATATTCAGAATAACCTTGAAACTTAGACCCATGTCTGGTTTTTTCCTTCTCAGTAGCAGCTTCTGGACAGAGTTGGAGACACTTACTATTTATCTCTGAAAGCAGCTTAAATGACAGTAACTTGAATGCTGGGAATATTGATGACCTAAGATATTTGTTCACTTTTGGCTGATCTTAATGCACTGGGCAACTGGAATAGTTGTCACAATTATAAGAAAACATGATGAGTAATATCAAAGAACAGTGAAAAATTTAATGTCAGCTTCTTTATCAACTGCTCCTAATTCATTCATTAACTCATTGTTCCTAATAAATAGTTTCATATTAACCATATTTAAAAAGATGGTCTGCTAGCTGACAGCAGTGGGTGATGGTTCTCAACTGCAGCAAAAAATTACTTAGTATTGGCTTGTCTCAAGGTCAAATGTCATGAGGTGAAAACAAAACCATCAAAACAAACATATAAAGAACTGTAGCATCCTTACATAGTAAAAATGAGACCTAATTTAGCCCAAATGTCGGGCACTCATATGGCAGTGAATCTACCATGACTGTTTTATCTGTGTAGTCTCCTGGTTCCAGTAGTAAAGTGTCTTGGAAAAGGATGGCAGCCTCTTAAGTTGTATATCTCAGGGGTTCAGCAAGTTAGATAAAGTGGTGTAACAATGACTGTCATTAAAAGAGGACTTCATGCTATCATGTATTGTAAAGGTTTCTTATTAGCCCTGAACAGTGAAGCAATTAATGGCTTTTTTTTGGCACCTAATTTTAAATTAATGCAGGTAATACCTATGTACACCAGTATCAAATGTTTTCTCTGTGTACATGAAACTATGTTTTAGGATTGCTTTGGAGGGCTTTTTTTCCTCTAGTTGGGAACATTTCACCTTTTTACCTGCAAAGCTAGTTGCCCCAAGTTGGTTGAGTAACTAACTTGAATTAACCTTCTGAAATACAGAAAAAAAAAGTAAATGGAATTCTTTCCAGCTCTCAAAAAAAAAAAAACCCAACAAAACCTAAAATAGATTCTCTGTGCCTATAAATGTATCGGTTTCTGGTATCTAGCATTCTTTTGCTTTGAAGCCCTGTACTCGCTTCACTTTTATCCTGCTGTAATCATTCTCTCATTGCCTTTCTTTTCTGCAAATATTATAAACTCACTGGAGTAATGGGAAGGGCAGACAAGATGATTGAATTTTCATTTTCATTTGTGTGTATGTAATATGGGTCACCTCTTCTGAGAGGGTTTGTATATCGAAATAACTTTTTTTTAAAAAAAATTTATTATTTCAAGTGAAGCAATTTCATAATCACTGGTTGGAAATTCTGTTTGTACTCGAATCTGTTTCTAAAATGGGCAGAATAAGAAGAAATATCAGTTACATAAATATGCAACTGTAGATGGTAAGGGTTTATAGTCACTAGGTATGCTAAAGATGATGCTTTGTCCTGACGAGGAGCAGTATAAATAGACTCCTAAATAACTGTTCTTGTAGACTAAGTGTATCGCTATTATACTTAATTTGAACTTCAAAAATACTTTTGTTTTTACTGTGTCGTGATAATGTTGTATGATTACATAGTTTTCCCATCTTACTCTGATGTAATATAAAATTAAATTGCATTATTTAGTGAAATATAATTCTTTTCCTTCCTCCTCCTGAATATATCTTCCAGTAGCCAGATAGCTTGCAGAGTAGTGGTAGGTAGAAGTGATGCTGTGATGCAGTTCTCTCCCAGTCTGGTGCGGGCAACTGGGTGTCTCCAGGATCCATTGGAAAACAAGGCAGAACTTGCAAGTCAATGCATGTAGCTGGGAATGCCCTACAAAGTCAGAACATCCCTCGTAAACTATCACATCTAGTTATGCAAGGCCCTCCTGATATTTTGTGTTGTTGGGAAGGGAAAAACTGTTCTGTCAATGTACTACAGCAAAGCAGACTTTCTGCAGGATGATAAATGACAGATTTTTAATACTCTGACACAGCTGCATTAACTCTGTTGCTGAAGGAATGAAAATATTATTTTTTTAATTCAAAACCACATTATCATGTAGCAGGACTTCATTTAGACATGAAAGATTAAATCATGCTACTTCTTACACTACTCATTCATCTGTTTGGAACATTGTTATTTTGATGTGAAGGATTTGCCAAAGAGTAAGTTCTTGGCTGTGGGTCATGAATATATAAATCTTTATTCCATAGTGGTAAATTTTACTCTCATTCTACACCTAAATTCATGCAGGAGAGACCGTCTTCCACTGTGATGACATTCTGCCAGAGCAGTGAGCTCCCAGGCCTTATGAACAGATACATAGTTTAGCATTTTTAAAAACTGCTGAAGAACACCACACTCTGACTATTCTTGTGAATTATTAGAACATTGATGAATACTATAGTTTATAAGGAAGAAGCAGAAAAATGACGTATTTTGTTCTGTAGTTGAGTTTGAAGGACAGTTTGTGCAAATAGTACATTTTATGGTAGTGAAGCATTTTAGGTAAGTCATGTAGCACTTCTGTTTCATAACATGAACATTTCATAGTGATTTTGGAAGTTGCCTTTAGAAGGCCAATGAAATCTTTTCTTAATTTTTTCGTTACAAGAAATAGATATACATTTGGAGTTGTTAAGACATTTCATACAAGGGTTAATGGTTTTAAACTAAAACAAGGTAGATTCAGACTAGATATAAGGAAGAAATTTTTTACACTGAGGGTGGTGAAACACTGGCACAGGTTGCCCAGAGAGGTGGTAGATGAGCCATCCCTGGAAACATTCAAGGTCAGGTTGGATGGGGCTGTGAGCAAACTGGTCTAGTTGAAGATGTCCCTGCTCATTGCAGAGGGGGTTGGACTAGATGACCTTTAAAGGTCCCTTCCAACCCAAACTATTCTATGATTCTACGATGCACAGTCCCTCATGTATACTCCTCTCTGTACCCAACAGTAGCTAGCAATAACCAAAATGAAAAAAGGAGAACAGTATTTTGTACGTTTGACTGCATTATCTCCTCCTAGTATTTTTAACTTTCCCGATTAACTGTCCAATGTCTTTACATCTTTTAGAACTTTTCAGACCTCTTCAATTTTTGAAGAAATAAACTGCTTCTTGCGATAAAACTTCAGTCAGGTATTCCATTTAATTCTTAACTCTGTTGTAGATGTCTTTGCATAATGCCCTCGGGTCCTGTTGCAGCTGCTGTGCCTCTCTTGCGTTGTGTAACGGGAAAGTTTATCCCAGACAGAGAAAGATTCCAGGTGTATTTACTTCTACTAGGGTTGGATTGGATTTGTTTTCTTCAAATCACTATTTTTTAAAAAGAACTTTACTGTCCTTGACAAGCATAGTGTAGCTTTACAGTGTAGTGCTGGTGTGCCTCATACTCAGTTGAAAAGTAGTAATCAAAAGTGGTTCAGTGTTCAGGTAAGTCACTGAGTGTTCTTAGATGCAGTAGGGTTTCATTTTGTGGTCATGGTTTTACAGTGCTGATCGTTGTTCACCAAGAATGAAACACAGGCTGTTCCATAAATGAATGAAATGCAATTCACTCTTCTGCCAGAAAAGTGCTGCTTTCTTGTTTTAAAGATAATTCAAAGCAAAGCACCTGTTCCAAATATCGTTTTTTTTCCTCCAAATATATTGTTCTTGCAGTATCCTAATAGTTTAGATAACTTCACAACCTGATCACCTGACTATTATCACAGTGTTTTGCTGACAGATTTCTAAGCTGGTTAGTCACCTTGCAGATGGGACAGCCAGATCTAAAGTTGGTATTTTCTAGAAATGCAGAAGGGTTACTCTCTCTTTCTTAAATAGTGCTGCAGCTGAAATGAAGTCTAGCTTTGTTTAAAAACAGCAAAACCCAGCTGCTCTGAATTTCCTCTGTGAATTATTAGGTTTCTACAATGACACTTATTTTGTTATTTACAGGGTAAAATGCTATTGTAGAAGTACACAGCAAAGTTTTTAATGTTCTTGATGGAGCCAGAAAATTAAAAAAAATATTCAAACCATGATCTATATACTGTCCAAAGGCAGCAGCATAACCTGAATAGAAAATAAAGNTATCTGTCAGAAAATTTTTAATTAAAATAAAAAGCATTGTGAATCGAGTGTCTGGTTTTTAAATATAATTTACTGTAAGAACTCAGTTACTTTTTGCAATTACCAGTATGATTTTATGTGGCAAAGGACTGTTTTTTACTTCCCTCTGAAACTTTTTAGTTAGGAAGCATTTCTTTTTTTTTTTTAAAAGGATACATTTGATAAGAAAAAATTGCTTTACAGAAATGCTCTATTGTAATTCTGCTTTTATAACCTATTACCATTTAAGTGTTTTATTTTTTATAGTCAAGATATTTCACAGGAGTACTTTCTTTTTTTAGTCCTCCTGCACTTTGAAAGCATTAGTATGAATTATGTCCTCTTGGAATACTGATGAAGGCTGTTGTCCAACCCAAACTAGTAGGGTGCGGCAGTAGTTGACTCTGCATCTCAGCTTGTATGCTGCTGCTCAAGAATGAGTTGCTATAGAAGCGTGTGTCTTTGTAGTACTAAGGCATTGATAGAATTTTACACTAGTGGTCTCAGTTTATTTTTGAGAGAATTAAGAGAGGCTGGATGGACATGGTGTTGGTTAACGCTAAAGGTCAGTAAAGTGCATCTTTCATATTAGCACACTAGAAATACCAGACTACAGAACTGCTCATGCCTCTCCTTGCCTGAGAGAATTGCTATGTCCACTATACGTAATAGTCTTAGTTTGTTTGGACAGAGGATGTCTGATGATAACCCAGGATGCTTCTCAGGATTTCATCAGATTAATTCACGGTCACAGGAAGCTTAAAAAGCCTTCCCAGTTATCCTGTAGTACATGAACTGTTTGATTATGCAATCAAATTGAAAGAAAACTTAGCAAGAGCAAAGCTAGAACACTACTGAAAATAATTAACTCTGCCATAAATCATCATCAATAATGTAAAAATTCATCTTAACAATAGCGTAGTCTTGTTGCTTTTTTTAGGAAAGCCCACTGATCTACACACCTTTGGAAACTTTATTTTTGACCGTAGATGCTTTTGGTTTTTTAACCTCCAGTTAACAAATGTAAGTGTTCAGTATCAGGACAGGGTTTTTTTCAGAGCTGAGAATACTCCCCAGATCATTACAAATTTTAAAAAAGACTTAGAAAAGCTTTTGTACTCATTAACATTTAGATATATTTTCTGTGGTTTCCCCAGCAAGACCTAATATAATGAGAAATAACATCTTTATAAGGTTGGAAAATAACAAATAAGAAGATGCTATACTGAGTCAAGCAAAATGAAGTTGTCAGAAGTGACTAGAAACCCAATAACTTATTTAGGAAAACAAGATTTTTGTTATTTATCTATCCTTACCAACAGAGGTGATTTACGTGCAGAAAACAATCATAAAACAATTTCTCTTTAACAGCACACATAACAACTCTATGTATAGATGTTTACAGGAAAAGTAGGAATAAATCTATGCAGCTAATGAAAAGGAAGTAATAATTAGACAAAGTATTCTCATATATTTAATAGAAAGCCCTTTCATGTCTTGCAATAAGCTAAAAATAGGTAAGACTGCAAACACAACTGTGTTACACACCATCAGGATCAGTAATGCAAAACCATAATTGAAAATTAGCTTTTGGTGTACAGTGGAGCTTCTGAAGAGTTGTGGTATGAATGCAAGCAAGACACTACAGGAGAGGTCTTAAAAGTGTGGGTTGATTTTTATGGTGGTACTATTAAATAAACAGTTAAAGATAATGAAAACTGAACCCACCATGTCAGGGGGCAGCCTGCCAATGGAAAAGCAGGCTGAAAATCATCTCATTAACCAAAATCATCAGCACCTGTTCTGCCACTTTTTGAGCACTTTTTTTAAGCAAAGAATTAACCCAATTGGATGGTTATTGTGGTTTCTTTGCCTTTGGGCTTTCTGTCTTTTAGTTAGCAAAATCCTTTTGACCACAGCAGTGTCTCTCCCTCCACCAGCAAGCAAGCTGACAAAAAAAAGTTCCCCCTAAGCCCCTTTGTTTGTCAAAGGGAGTCCTATTGGAAATACTGTGGAAATCCAAGAAACCAAGTACATCTTGAATTGAAGAAAAGCTACTTGGGTTGACTCTTGGCAATAAATAATCAATAAATAATTTCTCAAGGTGTGGGGTGGATCTCCTGATGTTTTATGCCTGTTTGAAACACTGATGCATTGCTTTCCATTATTTCTATAGAAATGCATTCTATATAAGGTTTTCTTCATTGACAGAATTTTTTTATTTATATGTGTGCACACAGAAATGCACATTTCTTTTATAAAGAGAGACAACAGTTGTTTGTTTGGGTTTTTTTTTTTGCCTCTGTTCTCTCTCTGAATGGGATGACAATTAGTTTTCAGGGCTGGCAGCTAGTTAGAGAGAGCAGGAGGTAAAAGTGTGTTATGTGTATAAGGGGAGGTAGTTCAAATAAATTATTTGGGGGAAAAGGTTTCAGGTTTCATTACTGGCTGCTAATGAAAAGAGATGTTATAATATATTCTTAAATGCCACAACTTTAAAATTTCTGTAGAAACTTAGTATTTGGGGTTGGGACGGGCGTATATGTGTTTTAGTGTAATCCACAGATCTGTGGGCTTTTTGTGTCAAAGGCTAGGATTATGGCTAATATTTGCACTGTATGAAGTGCAAGTGATCAAAGTATCAACTCTGCTGTTCTCTACAGTACTTGTGACCTGCATTATCCTTCAGTCATGCAGTTCTAGTGCTCTAAATTGAACTTTCTACACAAGAAAACACCTGCACAGTAACTGTAGATAATCATTTGAACTCCTGTGAATGAGGCAGTATGTATATTCTCTCTGTTTAGGGGAAGATTTCTCTGCCTAAAACTCCTTTGAAAATGGAAGATATTGTTGCCTTGCCTTGCTACTTAGCAACATCATGACTGTGTTACGTTCTACCTGTAGCCTTGTAGGGAATATTGCAGTCAGGATCCTGACTCTCTCTTTCTGCAGCCAGCTGAATTGGTTTGCAACTAAAACAGAGAGATCCACCGTACTTTTAAATTTAGTTGGACATGAAGATGAAAGCTTAATATGCTATTGTGGATCTGGATGAAACCAGTAATTTAAATATGCTGTAGGGAATGTGTGCTGATGCATTAACTTTCCCTGAGACCACTAGTAGCTGCAAATACTGGCTGAGTATGCTGACTCTCACAGGATTGCCCAGGAGGACCTTCTCCTTCCTCACCTTTCTCATAGGTAGATACCTTTGTTCCCTTGCATTCACTCTCTCCCATGCTATGCTCCTTGTTCTCAGCTATTTCACCAGCCCCACATTCTTTTCCAAGCAGCACTGCATGTTCAGGAGTCTTTTACATAGTGGGAGATACAAGTCCTGTAAATCAGTGTACCCGAAACTTAAGTGGCAACTTAGCAGAGATGCTGTGTTTCTGTTCTGCTTCCAGGCCTATTTAACATTAACACAAGTTGTGCATGAATAAAAATGGACTAGGACTTTTTTTTTTTTTTTAAAAAAAGAAGCAACACTGTAAGCAAAAATGTTAGCAAGGATCAGTGATGCTATTGAAGATGTAGCTAGACTGTTTTACAAAGATATAATATGATCTAATGATACGCCAGCAGGTGGGGAGTTGAATATCCATGTAATTTGTTTTGTAATTGGTAGCCTGTAATCTTGGGTTGTAAAGAAAATTAAATTTTTGTAATTAATCTATATAAATTAGAGAGGATGAAATGGATTTAAGCCTAAGACAGGTTCTGAGTTTAGGATAGTTTTGCAGTGAAAATGGTTTGTGAGCTAAAAGTGCTCTTGTGTACTTTTGAGGGTTAGTCATACTACTTCATCCCAATGTATGCCTTAGGATTTTCCTTTGGTCCCAAAGACAGAATGTAAAGTTATTGGATAAGTTTATTAATAATGTGAAAAAGTAGTTAGAAATACAATATGTTGATACCTTTTGACAAAAAAATCCTTAACACACCGACTTCTGAAAAAAATTCTAAGTGCCTTTACACTCTTACATAGTGTTTACTGTAAAGCCTAATGGGATGTTTAGAGAGGAAAGTTGAGGCAACTAAGAAATTCATGCCTTACCTCCAGCAAAAGTAAGGCTTTCATAACAAGATTAGTAACAGTTGTTGATGATGAGATTTAAAGGGATTGTCCCAGTTTGTTCTTTCACAGACTGCTTGTGTAATCTTGGCCGGGTTTTAAAATCTTTTGCCTCAGTTCCCTACTTAGAGGATTCCTCATAGAAAATATAAGCAATTTCTTCTTTCTTTTGTTGTTGAACCTTTCAGAAGAGAGATATACATATAAAACCAAAAACTTCTCAGAGCTTTTCTCTCTTCATTTCTCTTCTACGGAAGCTTCAAGCTGTTAGGGCTCAGGATTTCTATAGAAATAGAGGGACTGAAGCTGTGAGGCAGTAATTTTCTGCAGGATTCCTTTTATTTCATTTTAAGGGAAAAAATCCAAAACAATTTACTGTAAGCCAAACTGTCTAAATGCTTAAGTTTATTCCTTCCTGTTGTAAAGCATATGTACACATGCAATTGCATTTTGGGGTGTTAGATACATGAAGCCGTTTTTGGTAGACAGTGCTGCTGGACTTCCTCCTGGACTTGCTATGGAGTGAGGTAAAAAGCAGGTGGTTTTTTTTTTTAACTTCAGCATTGTCAAGGGTGAATTCAGCTGTGTTAGACCTTTTAAGTCTTCTTGATGTGAAACTATGTATGTGTGGTTGACATGGACTGAGGAAGCTATAGCCTGGTTGATGTGGGCTGATCTGTGCCGCTGTACTGGTACTTTCCCCTTTGGATAAAACACTAGTATTCTTGTGTAGATGGTAACAATGAAAAGAGCCTGAACTACCCTTCTTATGTATAGACTTCTGTGTTTCTTTCTGTTGCTTTTATATAAAGTAAACATGCACACAATAGAACCTATAGACTAGTTTCTAAATATCAGTTTAGTATGCTTGGAAGGAAAGAGAATGTGACACAGAATGTCAATTAACTGTTCTTTAATAAATCTGAGAGTGGAGCAGAAGACTTAAGTAGTGTCACTGTATCATGTAGAATGTATTCTGACGTAATAGTCTCCTAAAACTTCTTGAAATATTTCTGCGAGGACTTTATTTTTCTTTTTTCTTAAAGATGCCTACATATTATTACATCTAGGGAAGTTTGTGTTTTAGGTGCTAATGCTCTATTTCATTAGCCTAACAGTTTTTTTGCCTTCTGTCTGTATGATTTGAAATAGAATTTCTGCTAATATTTACTGCTTTAAAGGAGTTGCATGGTATTTTACAGACAGAATTTAGCCAGCTAATTGATAATGGTACAGGTATATAGAACTTTGAGTATCTTTTACGGAGCATTGCTAACATGCATAGAGAATTGCTGAAATAATGGAAACTGTGGCACATATGTGTAATTCATGTATAATTTCTACATCTTCTAGTTTGTTGTTTCCTCTGTAAAATATGTAAAAGCATTTATAGATTTTTTTTTTCCCAACCATGTGTTACTGTAATATTAATATAAAATGCAATACAAATATCAGCTATGTATTACTGTAATAGTGTTGTGTGAGCTGTGTCTTGTGACTTCAAGTGTGTGTGTGTGGATATGTGCACATGCGATAAGTCTTTGTTTGATGTACTTGCGACTGCAGCCAAATGAAAGAACAAATCTTCACCAGTCAATAGTTCTTCCAAACTGAAGTGTGTTGGATGCCAGCTGAAATGGGGAAGACAGTGTAAACAATGCAACTAATTTCAGTGATTTGTAGAGCAGAATTGCTGATGATAGTGTAACAATTATAAATAAACACATTTTTTATCAGTGTCCTTTTGAGGATTCGTGCTTATTGTAAGGTAGCATAAAAATGCTTGTATTTTTCAATGAAAGATGATGTGATCAATGGCAATTTTGCTGATTCTAATTAGTGAGGTATGTGAATTGGTACTCACCTAACTGTTTTCATTTTTTTTTCCCATCAGCTCTGGCAATGTGAGTTTTAAACCTTTAGGAATTTTCAGAAAGCTGAACAGCCATAATAAACGTTATGGAGTGAGAAAAATCATGCCGTGCCTTAGTTATGAATTTTCCTAAGCCTTCATTAAGAAGTAGTTACAGTGATGTTGAGGAAAAGCCCTCAAGATATGAGTGAAAAACTCAAGGTATATCAAACAGGACTTGTTTTTCCTACAGCTTTAGGAAATCTGCTGTATAAATTACTGTCAGATTGCTTTTTCTTTTTTCTTTTTGATTTTTTTTCCTATGCATTTCAACATGACAACTTGACATGATAATATAGGGTGAAGATTGTAACGAGTCTTTAGATAGTTATTTCATCCCTCTTCTTCCCAAACTGTGCTTTAATGTCCGTTATTAATTTTTGAAACTAGAAATAGGCTTGTTCTCTATTCTTATCCAACAAAAAACCTGTATAAAGGCTTTGCTTGGCAATAGAAAGAAAATAATGGCATAGTCTTTTTCAATTGGTACTCACTTTTAAGAGGAAATCATTAAAACTTAACTTGTTAAAAATCATATTTGTAAGAGATGTTCTAAAATAAAAATGATAATGTCTTTAATCTCTGTCATTCAATAACTTGTATCTAATTAAAATAATCAGATTTATGGAAAACAAGATGTAAATTAAGTTTTGGGGTTTTGTGTGTGGTTTTTTTGTTTTTGTTTTTTTTTTTTTAATTAAAACACTGAATGTTAGCAGCTAAACCACTGGAAACCTACTCTTGTAGTACTGGTTCTGATGCTTGATCTCAGATAATGACCAAGTACGATAAAGTTTCAGAGAAAGAGTCAAGAAACCTTAAGTACAGGTCTCATTGTATTCTTGAGCTGACCCGTTTTTATATGTTTTTGTAATATTTAAGGAGAAGTTATACTGTGTCATACTGCGTTTTATCTAACATAGCATCTAGTATCCTAAGCATCAGTAAGCTGAGTCTAGGGTAAGAGTAAAAGCAGGGCAAGAATATGAGATGCTTCCCACTTACTTTTCCATCCTCCAACTGTTTGCAGCTCAGTGGTTTTCTGTACCAAATGTGGTTTCTTTGTATTTAGCAACCGTCACTCGATTATTTTTTCCCAAGAAATTTGTCCATTCTCCCTCTCAACCCATATAAATTTCTAGAGCAACAGGTTCTTTTGGTTCTTTTCATTACTTTGCTGCCTGTTCCTTGAAGAGCCACCACCTTCTGTTTTTTTCTAAATCTGTATCTTACTATATTTTTGTTCTAGAAGAGAGTGACCAGTTGATTCCTAACCATCTTCTTCATTATATGAATATCCTCCTCCAAACCGCCTCTCTTCTAAGCTGAAGAGCTCTACACTCAATTTTCCTTGTACAGGAGCTCTTCCATACTTTTTGCCTTTTTCCCTTGTTTGCTTTGTTCTTATGTTTATCCCAAGACATCTGCTGTTGGATTAGTACCCAGTTAGTGTCAGAGGCAGTATGCTAGACTAGATGATCTTGGTCTCAGCCAACATGGTTATGCTTCAGTTCTTCAACAGCGTGTGCTGTTGTCTAGTATTGCATATTGTATAAACAATACAGATGGTGAATCTGTGAGTAATTTAGAAAAATACATGCAGAAGAGAGAAGTTTGGTTCTCCCACCTACAGTAAAGTTTACCAAGGTTTATATTTAACAAGAATTCTTCACATGTTCATTAAATGCTCGTGTTTGGGCCAACAGCTTGATTGACCAGACTGCTACTCAGATATTACACAGATTTTGCTAAATTTTTTTTAGATATAGTATCCTAACTTGAATTCACTGGACTCATGTGTTGCAACAGAGAAATTCTAGGGGGTCTTACTTGTGTGATGATTCCCAGTGAATGCTGGTCATTTCTTTCTATCCTTTCTGTTTACAAGTAAATGGAAGTAATGCAGTAAGACTTCTGGGAGATTATATACAAACAGCAAAGACTTACAAGCTGTTCATATCTGAAAAAAATATTTAAGATTACCTTTGTATGGGTTTTTTTATTCCTGTTATGTATCTTTTTAGCTTTTGTCTCTGTAGTGAAGATGTAATGTTTTATTTGGCCAAGGCTAGTGGGGAAAAAAGGGAATCCTTTAGACTCTATGTACTTTGCCTTCTGAAGCACTTTAAAACTTGTTTTGGTGGTTTGGTTTGTTTTTTTGGGGTTTTTTTTGTGGTTTTTTTTTTTTGTTTAGGTTTTTTTTTGTTGTTTTTTATAGATGTTGCAGATCCGATAGTGTCACTTTTTTTTTTCATTTACTGTGGAAGTTGATGTGAGATAATTTCCTTAAGTTCACAGCCCTTAGGCTTTAATATGACCTCTGATTTTTAGGATGTCTTAATGAACATTTCTCTCTTCAAATTAATTTCTATCTTATAAATTGAAAACTGTAATTTGACTTACAGTTTCAGGTCAGAAAGCTTCCTTAGGTGAGATTATAGTTATGAAAAAACAATGCTGTGCACCGTTTCTTAAAATCCATTGCATATTTTTAAAAAATCATTACTATATAATCTAAATATTTAGTATGAAAATCCAGCTGTGCCATTTGACTGTCATACTTGCTGTTTTGACAGCACCATTCTGTATATGCCCATGTTTTGTTGACAACTGAATATCAGCATGCATATTATAGATCTTACATCTCTGAGGCATTTGTAGTCATGCCCTCATGTTTCAAGTGGTATGGCTGGAATTTCATTTAATATTCTAGATGATTTAGGAGTCTGATTTTGGATTTTTTGAGATTAAGAGTTTAAAAGGCTATTCTTGCTTGTGTTAGAAATACAGTTGATGAGAGAGAAAATAAAGGAATTAGTAGGTTGTTGGATGCCTGTACCACATTTGCAACCAATGTGTGACTGTCTTGCAGATTGAGGAATATTTTGCAAATGCCTAATTGTGGGCATTTTATTTTTGTATGTATGTATCCTGTTAGCCTTTTCTGTTAGTGCAAAATGGTTTTGATTGCTGTGGTCTCTGTAGGAGTGATACAGGTTTCTACCATTCTCTCTGCAGAAGAAAGAAGCAGAGCTTGCTTGCTTATTTATTTATTTTTGGTCTCTGCAGTTTAGAGACTTTAATGAAGACCAAAGTACTGCCAATATAGTATTTGTCTGGCTACTCCATATCTAAGTTACATTAATGTCCAAATGCAGATGTTTTATTGACCAAAATCTTAGCTCTGACCAGTGAGGAAGCATTAATGTCAGTAGTAAGTACTCAAATTTCTTTTGCATGTGTTAGGCTCTTGTTGCACACAAGATCAGGAGCTTAACTTGTATAATGTTCCTTGTAAATGGGGAAATAGCTTTAAAGACTGAATTAGTTAGCTGGTTCTTTTCAGTTGGGTGTCTGATTCCCAACTGTGTCTCAAAATCTCCCTCTCTCCCTCATGTATATTAACAGAGAGAGAAACATGTTCTTTTGATAACATTTTACAATATGGGCTTCTTTAATAAAGATCAATTTATCCATACAGAAGTGGAGGGTGGTCATAATGTATTGCTCTGTTTTACCGGAATATATAATAAAAGATAATAAAGAAATCAACATGGTGACCTGACTGATACATCTTGGTCAAGCTATGTCATTAAAATGTGCAAGCAACTGTTTGGAATTCAGTATTTTCTTCTAATCTCAATAAATAGTACTGATACACAGGAAGCATAGAAAGTGCTAAATTTATGTTAATCTTACTATGTCAGTCTATTGTGTGCAAAGCAGGTAAGGTACAAAATCAGGTCTTAAAATGGCATATTTATATTGTTTGCATTTTTTATCATGATAAAATGCATGACGTGAAAGTATCAACAATTTTCAAGTCCTTAATCCACTTTTTAAATGCATTTTATAAAGGCAGATCTGTCAAACAAATGTGCTGTGTCTCAACATGTTAAGTCAGTTGTGGGCACTGAAGGATTTGGTTTTGGGAAGTCTTGAGCATTCTCAACTCTTTTGTAGTGAACAGGAGTTTTTGTTCTGTGTTCTGCTGCATCAAAGCTGCTGTAATAGGACTGTAGAAGTTTGCTGTTAGTTGAACAAATGCAGCATTTACGTTTTGTATTCAACCAATGTTATGTTTGCCACTTTCAGAGCAACGCCAGTTAAATTAAAACATATTGTGTGTGTGTGTGTGTGTCTTGGTTTTGTTTTTTCTGCTCAGAAGTTTTGCTGCTGACAAGCTTGAATGATTGCAGAAGAGTCAGTAGAATACTGATCAATTCTGTAATGAACTGATGCTTAAAAAGAAAATTGTATTGTCCTTGAGCACATAGCAAAAAATCACTTCTGGTGCTTGTGCAAATAGGTCCACCATCATTTAAGATTTGACGTGATAAGGCAGATGCCTTCTGTGTTGAACTGCATATTGAGATGGAATAAATTTGGAGCAATTGTTTCAATTTGGTGTTTATCTCCTCCCCATTGCACTGTGTCCACGGGTTAGTATACCCAAATATTAAATGTTCCTGAGCTGTATTATGTGCACTGATCTGCAAGTGTTAGAAGAACTTCTCTCAAATGCTACACTGGAGCAGGGAGCAAGTTTTTCTTTTCCTACTTCATTTGTATTTGATTATTCCTGCTCGGAGGATGGGCCAACTCTTACTGCCCTATCTGGCCAAAGACCTATGACAGTGGGGTTTTTTAGCAGTAAAGCTGTAGAAAATTTGTAACATTTGATTTTGTTAAAATGTTTATGGTGTATTTCAGAAGTGTGTGAAAACACTGATAGTTGTACATCACCTATGTGTTTATACAAATAGTATTATTTGTTTGCTCATCTCCCCTATCCTTTAACTAAATCAATGAATTAAAGTGGAAGGAGAATGTGATTAAGTATAATGATAAAAAAAGTCAGTGAAACAAAATGATTTTTGTTTGGTTTATGGATGTTATTTTGGGCTAAGTTCTAGTAACTGCATGTCCCAGTGTCTAGTAGATTAATAAGTAATACAGGAAGGGAAAATACAGTCTGCATTAATTGTCTTGGGGAAATACATCATAGAAGGTCAGGGATAACAGATCCCTGTTATCTGTTCTTAAAGGAAAGAGTGAGTTCTGCAAGTGTCAGGAAAAACTGCAATGCTTGGTGGAAGAAGCTCTTCTCGGAACAGCCTCAGTTGTTGAACATGGGTATATTTTCAGTGTACCATCAGCAACCTAGAATATGCTGTGCAGAGGGGTCCTGTACTAGTGGGAAACGAACTGGAACAGGCTGCTGGGAGGGGTTTGCAGGCATCCCTGGAGGTTTTCAAGACAGGCTGAATAAAGCCCTGAGCAATCTGGTCAGAACACGGAGCTGCCCACCTGAGCAGGAGGTTGAACTGGAGACCTCCTGAGGTCCCTGCCAAGCCATGCTATACTATCACCTGGATAACTAGGAATTCTCTCCAACAACCCTGTGCAGTGTTAACAGTCGCTGCTATTCAAACATGGGAACACTGGTAATACTTAAAAATAAAAAAAATAAAAAATATTGTCTTTTCATTTTTAACTATTAAGCTGGTCCTGTAAGAGTGAACGTGAGACTCTTCCTTGCTACCCAGACCCTCACACTGAGATAGTCAGTTGACTAAGACCTGATTGATTCAGATGGTGACAATAAGAGAATATCAGAATCCAGCATTTGCCCCAGGAGTGGTGGTCTTGATCTGCCCGCTGCAGCTGTTTTAACGGCAGGACTAGCGTTATGCAAACAAAAAATACATTAACATAATGTTCACTGCATTGTTAAATTCAGCAGAATAGCTATATTTTTTTATGCATGTTCCTGTGAAGAGCAATGGCTTAAGAAGAAAAAGTACATTTGTTACAGAGTCAGTGTTGTCAACATGGTGGTTTCATTTAGTAGCTTTCCCCTACAGATACTCAACACCAACCTGCTGTGAACTTTGAGTTGATTACCTGTCATGTTAGGAAGGCTCAATCTTACTAGAGTCATCCTGGAAAAGAAAAACACATGCAATAGTCCTAGCACCTGTTAGTGTCTTGTATCAGAGCAAGGTGTACTGCCAGAAAAAACTAGAATTAAAAAAATGCAGAGGGGAAAAAAAAACAGGCAAACATTCCTCAACACCCTGCCCACCCCTCCACCCCCAACTAGTTACTCTTAGTCAGTGGTTCCTTAAAAATGTGCCAGGATCTGTGAGGACATCTATTTGCACATTTTGCATGTCATGTACAAGTGTTTTCAGAATGAATTGAGTTAGCAAATCCTTGGTGCTGTTGCTCTGCCCGTGCTGTTTGCATCTTGATTTGCAGCTCATCAAACTATAAATAAGTAGTTCTTGATTGTTCTGGAGTTCTGTCATTTATATGTTAATAAAATTTACAAAAGCATATGCAAGGATAGGAAAACGTAGTGGATTTGACCATCACTTCAGGGGTTAAATTTAAATTCTGACTTAAAATTTAGTTTTGTAGATCTGAGATAAATAATGACTTCCATTTTCTTTGTAGTTCTTAATGAATATGAGGTTATAATCAGAAATTATTAAAAACAGCCAATGGGAAAAATAATGATTTTTAGTTGGTTGGGGTGTTTAGTTTTTGAGAGGTTCTAAACACGCTGAATTGAACTAATATTTTGTGGATTGCTTGTTTCGTAGAACCAAGATTTTGTTTCTTGTATAGATATGCGAGCCTAAGTGATGTTTTGCTTGTATGAAAACAGGTGATTAAAGACATTTGGTTATCAGGTAGTCTGTTAAAACCTTTGAGGAGACAATGTGTGATTTAGATTGGAATTTGGTACCCTGGCTGATCTCTGTCCTTTAGAAGAGAGAAGCCCTACTGTACATTGCTGTGTTTAAAGCACGCACAAAATACTGCAAGTATGGTGATTGATAAGGCAAGTGAAGTGAACATTAGATCATTGCCCTTTCAAAATGCCTTGAGACTTCTCTAAACAATCACATTACCTTACCCTGGCATTTAAGTGACCCTTAAATTAGTGGAGAGACATTTGAGAAATACTCTTAAAGAACCAACATGCAATGCAGAGAGAAATTTATCTATCCATGCCCCCCTCCCCCCCAAAAAAAAAATCTGTAAAGGAATAAAAAAAATGTTGGCCATTACTCAGTCCATTGTCTTTCTTAAGAGTAGGATGGATAGATAAAGCACTACTGACATATATTTGTTCAACTTGTTCTTAATCGCCTGTCTGATGGAGATGACTTCTTGGAATTATTTGATAGATCTTTCTAGGTTTCTTCTTTGTAGGTTATCTATCTATCCTAACTTTATCATCTGCTTCCAAGTTAACCCAGTGAGGAGTTTATTCCTCTTTCTTTTGGCAACAACCTTTTGCAGATATGAAGACTCGTCACATCTCTATCTTCCTTTATTCAAGGTTAACAATCCCAATTCTTTTCAGCTATACCTTTTAGGCTGTTTCTTGTGACTTCCATCTAGATTTCTTAAATGACCTATTTCTGCACAAAACTGGATGCAGTACTCTAGACTGAAGGTAATGAAGGGAATCACCTCACATGTGAGGATGGTGCTTGAACATATCAGATGCATTTTGCCTATTTGCAGCAGTACGACAGCGTTGACTTGTAACTCTGCAGGTAGTTAATGGTAATACTACAAATGATCACTTTGGAGAGAGGACACTTTATCCAACTTCCTTATTGCCACCTAATTTCAATTTTATCTGTTGCTATCTCAGAGATCCTGGAGACACACTATACTTTAGACACTAGTTTGTCTGCTTTTTGAGACAGATCCACAGTATGTTAAGTTCCTAAAGGCACTTCTGGGTATATGCTGCTTGGGACCTATTAAATAGTCTGGTTAAGATGCTGCAAGTGATAACTTACCTGCTTTATTTATGCTCTTACTTGTCCATATCAAATTTTCTTCTTAATTATATATGTCTTTTTGTTAATTGTGGGTGGTAACATAAGAATCCTTTCTTGAAGCTCACATGGTAAACTTTCTAGACATAATTCTAGGCTTTGGCATTTCAAGCTCATCCTTTTTTAATATTGAAGTTCTGCAGATAAAGTGTTTTATTGCATATAATACACCATGTTCTCAAATGAAATAGATGATTATATAGATATGTATGGTTTTATTTCAACTTTCTTTAAAGGCTATTTGAATCTGGTGTCTTCAGTTGTACTGGCAATCAGCTAAGAATGTGAAAGCTGGTGTTACGATTAATGGAAAATACATTTATGTGCCTTTGCTAGGTGTTTTTGTTGATTTATAGCTACCTGAATCCTCTAAGAAATGCTACTAATCTGTGTGATGCTCTGAGTAATGGGTTGTGATTTCTGGGTTAGGTGAAATTGAGGAGTGGTCACTTAGCTGGATGGCTCCCTTGGCTACACAGCTGAGGCTCTGAAGCACGTTTGCCCAAGAGAGTGGTGTCCTGTGGTTGACATTTACTGAGAGGCGCTGATGATCCAACAAAGCCAGTAAGCTTCTATGATTAATACAGTTATAGTTTGTAGTATAGATTGGACTTAAATTTCTTGATTAGGCTAAAATCCAATAAAACTAGAAATGGTAATTAGCAGGAGCCAAGTCAGGGGACAATTGTTTTTTAATTTGTTACCCTGCCTTTGTAGTTCAGGCAAGGTCCGAATTGAATAAAAGTTCTCGTATCTGTTCGTGTTTTTTGTAAAAAATAAATTACGTGTTCATGTTGTTTTAATCCTGGTTTCATTTTGGAGGCTATCAACTATTTTTTTTAAAAAAAGGCTATAAATATATTATGTTATGTATATATATCTTTAGTGGTATATAAGAATAGAATATTATATATCAACTAACTCTTTATCTGAATTCCTATTGATCAACACTTTCATATTATTGATGCATTATCTATTTCTATTTGCGAACTCTGTGGTGCTGTTCTTGAATCAGGACCTCAGGTCTGAAAATTCAGTCATCAATTTTCTCAATTTCAACAGTGTCTTATTGGGATGATGTAATATTATTTACAAACTTTTTAATAACTCTGCTTCTTAACAAGAATTATTGGAGATATTCTTCAGGTTACAACATGTTTCCAAATGGCAGTTTAAGGGGGCTGCCCTTTTCTTCCATGCCTCCAGCCTTTGGAATTAGAGCAGACTGCAGTAAAATTTCCAAATACAATTACGAAGTTACATGGAGTAAAGAAGTAGTGTATGTATAAGAGAATATGGTTCTGTGTGCGTAAACCATGTTATCCTCCATCTGCAAACATGCTGATTGCTTGCTTGTAGCAATACTAAGTCATATTTTATAACCATCAAAACCAAAAGGGAAGGGATAATTTATCCTACTACCGTACAGCAGCCAGAGGATCTCATGGGATAAAGTGATGACTTACCTTCTGGGTGAAATAGTACCAATAAATATAAATTATCCTATAGGTAAATTTTGTTTTCTCCCCAACTGTCACTGCTTGGCTTGGTATTTAAAAATTGATGGTAATTAGGTGGCTAAGTCACACATAACTGTATCCAGTAAACCTTAATGAAATTATTTTTTTTAAATTTTTTCTCCTTTGTATTAAGTGTTCAGTGGTCTGAAATTAATTAACTTTGAAGCCATCATATTTGAAAAACAATAACAGTTCATGCTTAGCAATGTTCCAGTATAAAGTTTAATTGAATTTTATTTGTTTTACAACAGCTGTTATGCTTTCAGCAAATAAATCACCATTGTTAAAGAATATTGTGAAGAATCCCACAAAGATTTGCGAAGCTTCTAGGGGGACGTTTGCTGTATAAAGACAGAAGAAATTTAGTGCAGGTTTGCTCAAGGTGATGCATGTGGAAGTGAAGAATTGTAATGTCTGCTAGATTTTAAATTATAATGGATACATGCAACCTAGTGAACAGCTTACCTAAAAGCCTTTGGGCTTTTGAACCAAAAAGCACAAACTCAACACCCTGAACTATTAGGTGATAGGGACGGAGGGTGGTGATTAGCAGTTTAATGCCCTCACCACCACATAAATTGTAATGTCCACAGCATTAGTCCTTTACAGGCTTACCTTTTAACAAAGGAAATATGTGCCAAAAATACAAGTTCAAAGTATACATCTATCCATTTTAACCCCTTTAAGGACTTGTAAATGACACAACATTAAAAATGTTACGTTTTCCTGGTTTAGAGAAAAGATGCCTAAGAACTGCCATGTTGGTCAAAAAAATTTTTTATCTTGTGTGTGTGTATGTGTATATTTTATATATATATTTAAATATATATATAAAATACATATAAACTGTTGCTGTGTAGAAAAGGACTATGTGTAAGCCAGCTGTATTGTATCTAAGGACTGCATCCCTTTTATGTGGCTTCTTCAATATATTTTATCAGCAACATATGCACTTCTGCTGATGGTTGCACTTTCTTTGACTTTATTGTTCCATTGTCCCTAATAAATATGGATACTTTGATGCAGTAGCATGCATATGCTAGTTCTCTTTTTCTAGTATATCTTTGCTGACTCAAGCAGCTGTCTGTTTCATCTGAAACTTTATTTACTGGGAGGTGTTTATATAAATACGCAGTAAAAAAAGGTGGTATGAAGCCAAGTGATTTACCAATTGTAGGAAACCAAAGAAAAAAAAACCAACAAACCAACCTGAAGCCAGACAAAGAATTTCTCAGAACATTTCTGTTCAACATTCAAGTTATAGATGGTAATGCAATGCACAATTTTGTTTTTTGAAAGCTCATTATTTCATACTTTGTCTTAAAGGTGGTGTTACAAAGAAAGTGAAAAATAAATTAATATTTTTAACTCTGTCATGAAAACAGATCAGGCCATAGTTAGTATTGCAGATAATGTTATTTGAGATAAACGATCTCAACTGAATTGTGAATAAAAAATATTTGGTACAGTGTTGCAGCGAATTTGACTTGATATTTCCTGACATAACGTTAGAAGAATATTAATTTCAAAATTAATGTGTTACAGACCAAACAAGTTTAAAGCAAGTTTACACTTTACACTTGAACT
This sequence comes from Burhinus bistriatus, assembly GCA_013397275.1. Lineage (NCBI taxonomy): Eukaryota > Metazoa > Chordata > Aves > Charadriiformes > Burhinidae > Burhinus > Burhinus bistriatus. The sequence goes on along the minus strand of VYXH01003903.1, from coordinate 483,633 downwards.
GTGTTTAATTTTTTCTTTTTTTATTTTGGCAAATTTAGTAGGACATTTAAAAAAAAAAAAATAGATGGGTGTGTGTATGAGAGTGAACCAACAAAAGAAAGGGGATGGTTCACTCTGTACAGGTGTGGAGATGAGAGAGCAGCACTGAGCTGCAGTTAAGGCTGCTGAGCTTGAACTTTATTATGAACTGGCACAGTAAAACGAGCTGAGCTACGTTACTGCTGACAGGCCAGCAAGAATTTTCAGCTCAGCGTATGTCATGATGATGCAAGGAACTCCTTTGTGGAAATGATAGGAGCAGGTTTGTGTCTGTGCCTGGTCCCCACACTCATATTCCTGAAAGGTGGATGTTCTGCACGTTTGTATGAACAGATCTCTGAAATGCCAAAGGGAGCGTAACAAATGCAGGAAAACCTGCCCTGCTCAGGGTATGTCCCCTGTACACTGTGCTCCTCAGGCTGGCTCCTCGCCGTGTCACCACAATGCAGCAAGGCTGTTTTGCTGGGATATTGCACATTCCAGCTCAAGTTCCTCCAGACCTTTGTGAACACCAACATAATGCTTTGGTGGGGTCACTGTGTCTGGGGCATCCCAGAAACGGAATTTTCCTGCCGAGTCTGTAACTGTTTCTGAACAGCATTTAATGATAGCATCCTGCTTTGGTGTACAGCACATGTGTTACTGTGTGTATGTTAGTTTATTTATATAGGATAAAAATGTGCGAGGAATGGAAGGAAAAAGGATTTCAGACATTCGGCTTTGGGAGGTATGTTTCTACTTTTAATTTATTAGTGGAACAAGATTAATTTTTCTAATGTGTCTTGAGAAGGCCATGGAACCATATTTTTAGGACATTCAGATTTTCACAGCTGGTATTTCCAGCTCCTCCATGGTATAAAAGCGAAGACAAAGCTCTATTAAAATGTAATTCAGTGGATTCCTACCTTTCTGTTCCTTAATGACCAAAATCGCTCCAATGTTTTTTTCCTCAGTCCTCGTTTGCAGATGTTTACTCCTCAAGAAAGGACAGTGACTCTTTAAACTGGCAAGGCAGTGTTTGCAGGCAGGGGCGCTTGCCTAGATTTTGTTAAATCCAGCTGATGTCAGTGGATGAGTTAGACAAGGTCTTGGGCATGCAGTCTTTTCTGAAGCACAAGAAGCAATCTTCAAAGGCCTGCTTGTGCTGAGCTAAGAGGACTTCTTCCGACTTTAATTAGATACATATCAGCCAGAACATCTCTAGAAGAAAAGGTATTTAGTAATCACGGCATACAAAAGATATTAAGGTGATGAGGAGGATGGAAAGGAGTGACGAGGTATTTGTCTCCAATGGGAAAGAGAGTTCATTCCCTGTAGAACACGAAGATGGGAGAGGAGATGGGGGGGAGGGAGAATATAATCCAGTATATGGAAAAAAACCCCTGTATTGAGTTTGTAGTTTTGGTATGCAATAGTCTTAGACTTTCTTTTATACATGTGAGGTGTGGCTTTAGTGCTGCTATTGAATTAAAGCAGAACCACAAATGGCAAAGCCTTTGCTCTTTCTGTGCATGGCAGTAACTGAAACAGGGCTTGTAGTGTTCAGTCTTAGGGACTGAAAAAATCCATGGTAGATAAGTTGCACTTATCAACATATATTGATTGCCTGTTTTAAGAAATACCACGAGCTCTTGCATCTCTGGATACCTAAATGCCTTTTGACTGCTAGATGCATTTTCAGTAATTGTTATGAAATTCTATGTGATCTGTTGTGAACCATGCCACTGTCAGACATGAAATCCTCATGGCAGAGACAGCTGGAGAATTCAGTTCAGTAGATAACTGGACTGGAAATAACAGACAACTAGAATTTAACAGCCAGCATGCTTACATTTTAGTGTATCTCTTCAGCACTCTTCCTTATGGTGTTCTTGGCAAAATGGCTGGAGAGGGATGTCATTCCATCGCTGGGTACTTGTTCTGTAAAGGCAAGTACCTGAAGAACGTTTGGATTGATTTCTCCTTCCATCCCCCATTACTATGGTTTTAATTGGAAGCAGCTCTTTGTTCATGTAAAACTAGTGTGAAGTCCTTTACTGAAAGATAGTGGTGTCTTTGTATCAAACGGTGCCTGTTTCAAACTGTTACGCTTGTCTTTGTTTAATTGGACTTGCCAAGGTTTCTGAGAGAATGAGACTTCTGTCATCTCCTCCTGCGAATCACTTTAACATGCTGTCTCTGGGTAGAAAAATCTCACTCTTATGAGTAGGTGGAATAATATGCTAACTGAATTCTGATATTTATTAAATTTTACGTCTTGGTCGAAATCTGGAAGAGAACACTGAGAAACGCAGAATTTGCGGATGTACGTACATGTGTCATTTTTACAATCCATACGAAGTGTATATTGAGCATGCAGGGTCTGTGCTCTTCATAGCTGCTGTGTAACTCTGAGAAACGTAGATACTTCTAACTTTGCTGTTAGAATTGAAGCATTTACTAATAATATACTACAAACTGAACGTCACAAAGGTTGCTCAATTTGTGTCTTAACAGAACTAATTGATGCTGTTAGGCATAGAAAGCACAGGTTTTCTTCCAAGGCAGGGTTAAGCGCTGAGCTGCAGTACAAGCACATAGGACTCGGCTGCCCCGAGTCCTTTTCACGGTTTGTTGCTGACTCACTGGGTGACCTTGAGTAAACCCCTTCCCTTGGCACGCGCGGTCTGCAAAGGAGAAATACTCAGAATGACCTGTGTAGTTATCCTTGGATGAAGAGTTCTGTGCAACTGCAGATTTGGTGTAAATGATCTGTTTTGTTTCATCTTTTGTTAGCAGGCACTGTGTGTCAGTAATGAAAAGGAAGATAGTGGTATATGTGTTGAGGGACGGACAGGAGGTAACTGGGATGGAGGGTTGGTAACCAGATTATAGGTGGGGTGTTGAACGATTTTAACTTTGGCTTCCTTCATTTTAGAGTATATGCTAGTTGATCCTGCAACACTGATTCAAAGTTATTGAGGGCTGTGTTTTTAAAAAGCAAAAATAATGAGAAAAGCTAGTGCTGAAATTTAAAAATCAAATTTCTCCAAACTTAATGTTACTTCTAATTTGACCAGGTATGGCTTCGTGTATGCATACATGTCCGTGCTTAGGAATATACATTTTATGGAATTAGAGACAGTAGCATTATGGTGGACTGTGTCTCTGCTGGGTCTTTGATATCCTATCGACCCCCTCTTGATAGATAACTTTATCCTCTTCAGACAGAATATATTCTAGCTTTCCAAATCTTTGACCTGTTTCAGATAGCTACAGTTCTTCCATGAATTTGTCTCAAATTACTGGAAAAGTTTAAGGGAAATACTATGTGATCCTACAAGATCTTTGTAACATTTTACAGCAGAAGCTTATACTTTTCCGGCTATTCACATGATACCAGTGTCCAGCTGGCAAAGATCCTTGGCATAGCACTTGGCTGTCATTTTGGTTGGAATTTTAAACGTACTAATTTCAAATTTTCTCTTATTTAACAACATATTTTGAGACTGCTGGTATCTATAAGGATCTGGCTTTTAAAGGCAAGGCCTGCCACAGAGCTGCAAGAAAAGGTTTTTTTTGAATAGTTTGTCAAAACCTCTGAAAAATAAAACGTGTATCACTGTTGTGACACAGTGCAGACTTCTTACGAGTACGCAAGGCAACTTAAAGCGACTGCTATTATTTGTAGCAATAGTCACATGTGACTGTTTCCAAACTCATGCTAAATGCTGATGTGAAAACTTCTTACTTTTAGCTTCATTGACTTTGATATGATCAATTAAAATGAGTAAATTCTAGCGTTTGCATAAGGGGTTTTCAGGGTTAAGACATAAGAAACAGACCAGGTTGTTCAGGCTTAGGAATGCAGCTGTTTCTGTACAGGGCCACCTGTAGGTATTTGCTCGTACCCATATAAATGCTAAATGAATCTCATACATATTTATATACTGCATGAACTGCTGAGGCAAAATAGCAAATAACCAAGCCATATGTGAGAGAAGCTAAACGGCCTGAGTAGCCTAATATATCTTGCATTAGACTTAAGTGTAATAAATACTAGGCCCTAAGGAGCACCACTGGAAAAACAGGAGGTCTTTTTGGAAGCCGAAACCTTTACTTTTCCATCGTGTGAAAGACTTTGGACATACAAATATGTGTAATTGCCTTATCAGTGACAGATGAATAAAGAATCCTTGTTCAGGCTTTAAAACTGCAAGATCTCGAATATCTGAAATAGCAAGGAAGAGAGTTAGTCCGTGAGTAAGCTTATATTCCCTTTGAGGGCCAGTCTAATTGGTGATCTTACATCAGTAATCTCGGTCACTTTGATAATGCAGTACTGAACACTGTGTGTGGGAGTGGGGAGGAAAAATAGCCTTGTAAACTGCCGTTACTCCAGGCTATGTCTTTGAGTAAGCTGTATCAGAGCAAGACAAAACCGCTTCAATTGCTGGGTCAGTCCAGGGTGCGCAAAGTGATAATCAGCATCTTGAAACTCATCTGGACACAAACTACTGCCAATAGAGAGCAATGGTATATTCTGACCCCATTCAAGGGTGAGCCCAGAGAGCCTGTGTGGGCTGAACACCCTACTGGTGCAGCACCAAGCAGACAGAACAAAAGTCATCAAGCCAAGGAATGAGAGTTACATCAAACTGTTTTTGAAGCCTGTGCATGGCTGGAAATTCCCCCTGGATCTGTTGATGAGGCAGAAAATACTGTATAGCAAGTGTGTCAAAATGCACTAATTGGTTCTTAAAAGTTCTTGAGTAAACTCACTGGTCTTTAAGACAGTATAAAGAAAGGAATGTTCCAGCAAGTTTCTTAATGCACTGAACACTGCTTCTACTGAAGTGCTACCCCACCCCCCAATTTTATCCTTTACTGTAGATGATTTAGTATGGATGGTTGTCTAATACTTTGACATTCCTGTCTCTCTTGCATTTATATAAATCCTATGGTAACATAAACATTAATGTTATACATGTAAAAGGATAGTCTGTTTTTGTAAGGTCTGAGAAGCCTGAGACCTGTTAGCTCTATGCAACCTATCTGGAAGCTGATTTGGTGCGGGAGAAAGCGTCTCGGAGGGGAGAGCCTCCAGGAAGCAAGTTGGCTCCTTGGACAGACTTGGGGACAAAAAGAGCCCACAAACTTGTGTAAACAGGCTGAGAGGTGTCACCGGTCACAGCCTCCAGCAACGAAGTCTGAGTTGGGGAAAACATTTTATGTTGAATGTTTTATTATATATATAGCTTTTTTGAAAGTATAAAATGACTAGTTCTTAGTGTGAATGAGGCTGTGTAGTCTCTGGCCATGCTCGCGGGAAAACTTTGTTGAATCTGTTTTTTAAAAAAATACATGGAACACTAATGTGCTTGATATTTAACGAATACAGAATGTCATTCATAACTGATTATTAGTTAATTATTGGTAATCTTTAAGGAGGTAACTTCACATGTATAACTCTCCCCTACCCAATTACTACTTCATCCCAGTCATCTTAATTACTGAGAAAGTCTTTGTATAACTTTATTACATATAAGCACTATGTAACATAGATAATACAGATTTACCTACTTTTGCACACAAAAACAACTGTGTCCTGCAGTTTGCATGCCGTATTTGTCACATAAAATCTCGTAAATACTGTAATTAACTTATTTTCCAAGTGTGGTTTATGGTGTTAAATTGACTGTACAAGCAAGTCACGCTCTCTTTCTTCTGAAACACTCACTCAAGAATTCCTATTGCTTCCTGCTTCAGAAAAAAAAGAAAGAATAGGAAGACTTTTCTTTGCATTGACAATCCAGTTAAAACAACAAGGTGGCAGGAGCGATACCAATTCCTATGAAAGCACTGTTGCACAATGAACTGCCTACCAACCATTTGTAGGCCCTTCATCTGGGAATTGTGGCGTAGCAATCTGCAGTAAGGCAATACAGAACAACACAGAAACAGTCTTCAGTTGTTGACCTATTTTTGGTAGTCCACCACTGCTGGCAGAAGTTTAAATGAATCCCGAGGACTGATTTATTATGGGGATTCCAAAACAGAAAGCTATAATAGAGGAGGCAGGAAAGTGAGTGACTAATTTTATGTTTGTCATTGTTTCTAGTATCCAAATAAAAAAAAATCTGTGTTTCATCCACCAAAGACACATTTTGCAATAAAAACAACAGATGAAAACAGATCAGGAAAGTTTCCATTAATGTTCCTGGTAGTCATCGAAGAAGTATTTTCAGGCAAGAACTTGCTGCTTATCACGTCTTTGATTTCTGCCGTATCAACTTCAAGGCTGATAGTGAAAATAAGTAGTAAAAGTAGGAAAAAGTTCCCAAAGTCATTCTTTCCTCTCCTCTTTAGGTTTGTTCACTATATAAAGGATGGAGGTGGTGGTTGTACATTTTGCTAAGTGTATTGCTGAGGATATGTAGAATGTTCTGTAAATGTCACGTCACAGTACTTTCTTGCTGGTAAGTCCTTGTGTTGAAAGGGGATGCCACAGTGGCATGATCTGTGCTTTTTCTACCTTGGGCCGTGATGCACTCACAATGTTTTACATTGAAGCTTCACTTGCCTTTGCTTTCTGGTGATTCTTTTAAATACCACTTTTTTTCTATCTGCTTTTGGTGCAGCCACAGTGGAAGGTGTCACATTTCCTGGTTGTAATATGGTGTATTAGGTGGAAACTGAATGGGTAAAGGAGAGAGCAAGTGATGTATGTGCAAGACAAGTGTTTGTTGCTGACATGTTCTGGCTGTTGACATGTGAAGACCCATTCATGAAGGGCTGCATCTGTGCTGCTTTTACTTATGTGTACATAAATTCTTTGCTCTGCTGGAAATCCCAGGGAATCTGGTACCAAAGCAAATATCACATTCTTAGAAATCGAAGACTAGAGGCAAGAATAGGAAGATGCAATCTTCTTGCATGTAACTTGTATGCCTAACAAATATATGTCTTACTGACAAATTATAAATCAAATCAATATTACGGATATAAAGCTTTAGACTGGGGAAAAAAGGTACTGTAGTAAAATGTCATGGCTTTTTGAAAAGAAGCATGCTTTTTTTAATATTGAACAGTTGGTGATAAGAAGGAACCCCTTCCCTCCCTCCTTCAACTGTTGATTAGCGTAACTTCTGACAACAAGCCAATGGTAATGTACATTCCTGTTACAAAGCATTTGCCAAGCAAAATTTCTAGCAACTACTGCAGAGAACTCGCAGATGTACTCAACACTGTATTCCCAAAGGAATTGCCTTTTATTTGGATTGTTCTTGTCACTATCTACCATGCTTTATGCTTAGTCACTTTAAAACCAAAAAGCCTTGTTTCCAAAAAGTCTTCAAAATGCGGATCAGCTGTACAAGGATGTAAGGAGGGCTTCTGAAATATTCAGGGAAACTACTTTGCTGTTACCGCATGCTAAGGATGTGATCATTTATCATATTTTTCTGCTCTGAAGATTAGAGTTGCACCCTGTCTGTTGCTGTTTGAGGTGTGGAGGACAGGAGGAAGGGTTAGTACCTCTCTTCTATGGAAAAAGGAGCAATTCTGAGATCCCCTGCCCCTGTAGTCCACAGACCCTGCACGTATGAACTGCACGTGACATTACCCCAGTTTTCAGAGGAATTGTCCTTAGCGGTTCTGCTTTCCAAGAAGAAATCTGAAATATCTGTCCATCTTAGTAAATTTTATTTTTTAAAGCTTCTGCAAGTAATGCACTCTGTTTAAGAGCTGAAATGGAGTAAGATGTCCCATATGAACAGATCTGGCTAAAATCTCTGAGAATCTGAGTGCTTTGCCTGTTTCTGGGAATCTAAAGGAAAGGGTGGAGGTTGACATCAGTGATTACTCTCTTACCTTTAAATTTATGTTGCTTTCAAGATATGATGCTACCTGACATGATGCAATAATGTGTGAGAAACAGAATTTTCACCAAAGATTCTATGTATTTAAGTCTGTAATTAAAAAGCCCAAACAAACTTGGACACTTTCTGGCCTTTCCTAACTATTTGGGAAGTGTCGACAAGTATTCCAAGTCATTGCCATGTAAACAGAAATAAAACCTTCATTTTTATAACACTGAACTTTTGCCTAGAGAGCCATTATATAATAAAGCACATAACTGAGTCAACTTTCTTTATTTAGCATGTACTGCCATAACTACAGGATGCGAGTATGTTGGTGACTTTATTACATTGAGTGAAATTGGTAATTTATCAAACATTAGCTCATCTGTCAAATTATTTCTATAATAGTTTTCGTTCTTTAGCGTTTTTGACATGCATGATATATTTTGAATTCTGAATGAATTTGAACAAGTGTGATTTATGCTCTATTTTTTTTTTTGTAGATTAACAGATACATTTCCACAGCAACAGCTTCCCCTCTGTATCCTTCCCTCCCCTTGCCATTAGAAGTAGATTTAGCTTAGCAGTTACTGGAAATGAGAAATTAAGTATCCAATTATTTTAGGTTATTTTTGTATTACTGTGTCTTTTAAGAAGCTATAGGAAGATTACTGAAGGATTATTGGGTTGTAGGTTTCCAGTGGTTGCTGGTAATTCATTGTGAATAGCACTCTAACAACTTCTGGTGACTGGCATAATTAAATGTTTCAAATTTGCCATAGTTTCTGCAAGACATTGCTAATTAGTCATCTCTTTTTAATCTCACTCGTGTGCTATGCCACTGAAACATCCACTTCAAAAAGTATATATTGTTAGGTTACTATTATTATTATATATACTATTATTGCTGCAACTTGAAATTGCAGGTTCTAGATCTATGTTCATCCTTCTCTTAAAACTTCTGTAAACACTGTTCTTTTTATATAGGGAGGTTACCTGGCCAATAATATTATTAAGGTACTTTTTATTTCCAAATTTACTGGAGAATTTAAATACAACTGTTAATCTTAATGACATGTTTTCTAGAATCTAAGAACTTTTCTTTTAAATGAGTTGGTATTGTGGGATGAATAGATCTGCTAAAACTTAAACACATTTTTAAATGTAGAACACTTACCTGGATAACTTCTGAATTTGAAGTTATGTGTTTTGGTTTTTGGGTTTGGTTTTTGGGTTTTTTTGAGACTTGAGATTTATACTGTGGGTATTTAGCAATAACTTTGTTTTAACTCTGTTTTGTTGTCTTCTTGGTGGCCTGATTGCTGTCTTTACTTGTCTTTGACAAGTAAATTCTTGATTTCTCTTAGATGTTTCTGCATTTACATGTCAAGGTGGCAAACCCTTCTCTTTCCCTTTTATGCAAATTTATTCAAATTGCTTCTTGAAGGCCAGAAGAAAGCAACAAAATATTGTTTTATGTGGAATAACGATATTGGAATATTTACGAACAGGTCAACTCAAAAAGGATGATGAAGATAGGGTGAAGTTAGACGTATCTGACATCATAAAAAATAGAGGTTCTTGGCCTCCCTCTCTTCCTGAGGAGGCTTGTTACTATATAAATAAATTGAATCCCTCTTTTCCAACCTTCTGTGCTACTTAAAGGTGCTGACTAAGCTGTTTCAGCACTTTGATCTTCTGCCATGATCTGGCCCTAGCTGTACTTTCATCCTCTTCAAAAGTATTCTCTCACAGCAGAGAATTTGGCCCTAAGGAAAAGAGTATGCAGATTTTTTTTTTTCTTTCTCCATTAAATACTGTTTAGATGGCTGCCTTTATTGAACAAATAAGCTTGTAAGTTATTGCCTAAGGCTTTAGTTTTTCAGCTACTAAAACAGAATCGACTCTAAAATTTAACCAACCACTAGAAATGACTGCAATACTTCCCAGCCAAGGAAGTCATTTAGGAGTTACATTTTTGGGACTGGTACCATTGTATGCAGCCTGATGCATTCTACATGAAGTATAGCTTTTTGTGAAGGCTTGAACTGTGTACATGGTAATAGATACAGCCATCATAGAATCATAGAATCATTTAGGTTGGAAAAGACCTTTAAGATCATCCAGTCCAACCATTGACCCTACTCTACCACATCTGCCACTAAACCATGTCTCCAAGCACCACATTTACATGACTTTTAAACACATCTAGGAATGGTGACTCAATCACCTCCCTGGGCAGCCTCTTCCACTGTTTGATTAACTCTTTCAGTGAAAAATTTTTTCCTAATGTCCAGCCTAAACCTCCCCTGGCACAAGTTGAACCTGTTTCTTCTTGTCCCATCGCTAGTTACTTGGGAGAAGAAACCAGCTCCCATCTGACTACAACCTCCTTTCAGGTAGTTGTAGAGAGCAATAAGGTCTCCCCTCAACCTTCTCTTC